>OX596073.1:35861028-35903528 GCA_951394005.1 Protophormia terraenovae
TTACTTAAGAACTAGTTACAAAAAATGAGCAGAAAAATCAAAGAAAAACATAAAAATTTTAAGGTAATTTAAATGAAAAAAATTGTTAATTGTTAAATTAAAAAAACTTATATGCATGTATTAAAAAGTATGTATATTAAAAGTGGTCTCTGTTTATATGGATTTTTAAAATATATAGTTTTTTCTAATAAATAAATTTGTTCTTGTTTATTTAAATTCAAATAATTTTAATTTGTTTACCACCACAAAAGCGTTTATTTCAAATGAAAGTAATGAGGTGGTGTTGCTCAAATTGATATTATTCATAAAAAAATTTTAATTGAAATTTATTTATGTTATAAAAATTAATAAACAGATTAACATTTTTATATTTGTATGATTCTTCAATAAAATTGTTAAAAAATTATAAGATATTCTTTATTATTTTTTTAATTAAAATTAAAAAATTTTCCAACTCTGCTTTAAGATAACTAATAACGATATGGCATCTCGGCTTTAAAGCCAGCTCTGCTGACAATGTTGCCAAATACTTTAAAAACTTTTTGTAAATGTGACTTTTTTAAGGAAATTACTTGAAAATGGTTTAAAAAATTTGTAAATAATTACAGAATTCAAATGAAAAATTTTAAATAAATTAGACAAATATTACAAAAATTTATTAATTTATTTAATATATATATATATATATTTTTTTTTTAAATTAATTTAATAACATTTCTAAATTTCAGAATCAAATTAAAATGAATTAAATTTGTTTTAAAATAATCTTCAACTACTTTGTATTCTTTTTATCTGTCTTTTATTTATTTAACTAAATATTTCCCTAATTTTTTATTATATTTTATGTTTTTAACATTTCCTTATAATAAATTAATTTTCTAATGTTTCTTTTTTAAAACAATTATATGACAATTGTTGTCTTATAAGTGAATAAATTTTCAGTAATATCTTTTTTGTTTTATTGTTGTTTATATTTGATTATATTTTTATTTTTCTTTTTAAATGTTATCTAATAAAAATTTTGTTTAAATATTATCAATTATATTTGTATGTGCCTTTTGACTTAAGTTTTTTTGTTAATATTTAATAAATAAACAAATATTATTTAAGTATTTTTGTTATTTATTTTATTTAAAAGGCTAACTTGAGTGATAAAAAAAAAAATAAACTATTATTCATATGAAGGAAAACGAAATATAAAGTGTTTTTTCAAAATGTCAGCTGTTTAAATGTCTTAACCGTGTAAATGGTGTCAAGTTAGCTATTTTAGAGAAAAACATTAAGAACTTTTAAAGCTTTTTTTATTTTAAATATGTTGTTTTAAAATGTCTTTAGTGTTAAAACTTATAATGTCATAAATTAAGATATGTAAATCTCCTTTCATGTAATGATGTGTCAACAGTGATGTCAAATTTGATCAGCTCTTGATATTTTTTTATGGTCTTGTCTATTTTTTTCCTTAATAAGACAATTACGAAAATATTTCACACAACGAATATATTTCACCGTAACTCCAGAAACTTTGATACGATTTAGATAAATGAAACTCCGAAATATTTAGATAGATGAAACACAATTAGTGTCGACAAAAACAAATTTTTATGCAAAATTTAAGAATTTCTACAATATTTTCTTCTGCTAAATTTGTTGTTCATTATCACGCAATTCATAAAAGTCTGTAAAAATAACTCTAAATTAAAGAAATCGCCAAATTCGCAAATAAAATGGCTTAAATATAAAAAAATCGCTTTAGAATGTCCAAAAATCTATAAACTACAAACAAGTTAGAGTTAGGGTGCTATATAAGACAGCGCCGAATTTTATATACCCTTCACCAGTTTGCAGCATTTTTATGCGATTTTTTTAGGTTTTGCGGATTTATTATTATATTTTTATTTTGTAGTTTTTTTCCGAATTTTTTATTCCGGCGATATTCTGCTTTTTAACTCCCCTACTTGTAAGGGCCGTTTAGGGGATGTTTTGTTCAATTTGGCACTATTTTCGTTTTAACAATTTTTTTTTTAAATATTAGATTAATTGGTAAATTGTCACTGTTTTATTTAGCGACTTTTGTATTTGAGGTTTGTAGGTTTTGTTATTTGGTTATTTTTTGTATTATAGCGATTTTATTGTTGATAATTAAGCAATTTAGCGCTTTTTTCATTTGGCGATTTTTTAAATCGTTTTGACGATTTTTCTTAATAACAAAATTCGCTTTATTAAAAAACAACGGCAATTTGTAAAAATTTAAATACCAAACGAGTTTGCAAAATCATAATTACATTATTGCCCGAGTATTTGGAAAATCAAAAAATAAACTAAAGTAAAAAAATCTCAAAAATAAACACAGTTTCTATATTAAAGAAATTGCCAAATTTATAAATAAAAACGCTTTACAAAAAAATATATATTATAATATATTATAAAAAAGCGCTCAAATAAAAACCAACTGACTAAATCGCCTAATTACAAAAATTATTATAATATAAAAATGCCAAATTAAAAAAAAGCACTTAATTTTTGTATTTAAGTCACTCTAGATTATAAAAAAGTCCACAAATTACACAACAAGTTGTTAGAATAAAAAAATCGCTAAATTACAAAAAAATCATAAAATAAAAAATATCAAGTTGTAAAAAAAATGGAAATTATCTGAATAAAAAGAACAAAGGTTGCGCCAATTTTTGAGGTTTGTGAACTTTTTTGCCGCTTTTTTAATTATTTATATTTTTTGTTTAGCCGCATTTTTTATTCTGGGCCGCTTTAATTAGCTTTGTATGGCTTTAATAAAATAACAAAATTCGCTATACACTCAGGCCTCGATTTGAGTTTCAAATTTCAATATTTCGAATTTCGTCGATATGATTTTCATTTGAGTGGCTATATATAGCATATTTTTTCTGAAAGTTGAACTAACTTGAGTAACTGCATGTGAAAACTTTATTGTTCAGTGATTTTCTTATTAAATACTCTGCTTTTAGTTAGAAAATCAAAATAGAACTTAAATAAGTACGTATGTCATAATAAATCGTGTAAAAAGTAACAACAACAATCAAGATGACGTATTTTACCAAGCAACATCAAGACAAAGTTGTCATTTGCGGTCCACACGAGCCTTTTTCATGCTCGCACATTGAACAAAATGTTGTGCGCACATGCATTTGGATAGTGTGGACCCAAGTTGTTCATGTTCGCACACCGTTGTTCGCACAATTGTTCGAGCAACCATGTCTGCCATCAAACGTCATTTTGTATGCGGAAGAAGAGGCGCTGCATGTAAAAGTATCGAAGCTACACTGACGGCAAACAAAAAATTATGATTTGTTCGACAAATGTTCTGCCCACTGAAAACAAAATGAAAAAAATTGTGTGTGTTGCTCGGCCGACGTTTTGTTCTTGTGCGAAGAAGAAAAAGGCTAGTATAGACGGTACGTCAGATTTAGAGCGCTGACAATTTTGTGGCATCTTAAAATACAAGCTTTGACAAATTTATTGCAAAAAAAAAAAAAAAAAAAAATATATATATATATATATATATATTTTGATATATTTAATACAACTAAAGTTTTGGCCATTTTAATCACTCTTAAAGCTATAGAGTTGATACAGTTTTAAAAATAAAAATTTATAAAATTCATTTTACATGATTATGAATCCTCCTCTACATATGCACCAAATTTTATCCAAATCGGTAATCAAGGTTCAAAATTTTTTAAATTTAAAATGGAATTACTAATTAGACAAATTTTTATCCTGATAAAAATTTGACGGTTGTCTTGATAAAAATGTGTCTAATGTAGACTCGAAGTTAAGTTTATATTTTTAATGCAAATAAATCGCTAAAATATTTTTTTTTCTTGTATGAAAGCTATACAATGAATCCGCATTCGGGGAAGATTATAAAGTGAACGGATTTGTTTCGATTTTAGAAAATAAAATAAAAGTTAAATTAATATTTATATTTAAAATCTTGTAATATTTTTAAAATTTATACTTTTCATTTTAATTTTGAAAATTGTTTAGTTTTTTTGCACCGAAACTAAGCAAATAACATTTATTTTTAATTTGCTACACACTTAAATTACTTTCTTATAAATATTTATAAAAAAATTACAAATTGTTTAACTTGTATTTTTTTACTATAAAAAGATTTCATTGTTTATTTTTATTTATTTTACAAATTATTTTTTTTATCGTTTTAATTTTAGACACATTTTCGTTTTAATTTATGATACTTTTAAACGACCGGAAAATAAATGTTTTATTATTTATATATTAAAAGACAAAAAATAAAAATAATTTTTAATAAACATTTTGTTAAATAAAAGTCTAGAGACAGAAAAAAAAAAAAATAAAACATAAACAATTTGTCAGGTTTAATGCACTCTCAGCACGTCAAATTTATAGCACATTGAACAGAGCTGCAGCTATGTGGCAAAGAGTCATAATATAAAAGAGAAGTATAGCCCCATTGTTTGAATTTTTTTAAATATTTTTTGGGAAATTTCGAATTTTCAAAACTAATTAAACTATTTGAAATAATTTTCAACGCGCTTTTTTGAAACAATTGGCATTACTGCAAATTTAGCAATAGCCAGAGTTGCCATCTTCAAGCACAAAAAAAAAAACTTTAAATACAATTTACAATATGTGTTAAATATCACTTGTAATCATTACATCGAGTCTTTATTAAATAATTTGTATTAAGACAAACGTCAAATTTTTGTTTGAATTGCAGATAATTTTTTATCTCTGTCTATTTCATAGTGGCTGCATTAGACAAATTTTTATTAACACAAACATCAAAATCAGAGCGAATCTATACAAGGTAACCTTAGTTAAACAGCTGATTATTATTTTTGGTTGTAACAGCTGTCAAAATGCATATATAAAAAACAATAGTGAATTCGCCATATTGTTGTTTTTGTGCAACTGTTGCCACCTTCCATAAATTCACGTTAATTTTGACTTTTGTCTTGATAAAAAATTGTCTAATGTAGACACTATGTCATAATAAGCCATAATAGGGGAAAATGTATGTTATAATGAACCGTGTAAAAAGTACCAACAACAATCAAGATGGCGTCTTTTACCAAGCATTATCAAGACAAAGTTGTCAGAGTTCGAGCGCTAACAACAATTTTGTTTTAACGCTGCAATAATACTGACAAATTCAGTCTACATTAGACAATTTTTATCTTGATAAAAATTTGACTTTTGTCTTGATAAAAAATTGTCTGATATAGACTCGAAGTTAATATTCTTTCTTAAAATCGTTATATTTTAATTTTATCTAAATTTTTGCTAAGGAGGTAACCATCCCCGCCAGCAAGTAAGTGGTTGGATGACCTTAAGAAATGTACACAGAAATGATAAAAACTTAAATTGTTAAACAAATAAAATGATTTTTCTAAATAGAAAACAACTATTTGTAGATTTGATTTTTTTTTTTTTTTTTTTTTTTTTTTTTTTTTTAATTTTCTTGATGTCTGACTGACTAAATGAATGAAATTGTAATAAATTTTAAAAATACAGGGTAAAACAAATGTTTGTTAAAAAAAATCTGTATTAATAACAGTTAAATAAAAAAATGAAATATTTTAAATGAAACTTAATTTTCTTATGATTAATGCTGTTTTAAAGTTTTGCTCTTAAATATATGACAGCTCTTTCTAAAAGATGACTTTAGCTTAAACAATGATGCCAACTTGCATAACTAACAAATTGTTGTATTAAAAGTGTTGTTAAATTCTTAAAAATAAATTTAGGATTTTTATATTTTTCTAAACAATTTTAGGGAAATTTATGTATTTTTCTTAAAAAATAAAAACATTCTTTTAAAAATTCACCCTTTTTTTATTAAAATGATTAATTATAGAAAAAAAAAAAAAAAAAAACAATAAAGCAAACAAAAGAATTCTAACTAAATAAAATTAAATAAATAAACACTTTATTTTGTTTTTTAGAAAGTAATTAGAAACAAAACTTAATTTTTTATTAAATAAATAAAAACATGTTAAAAATTATTAATGTTTTAATTTTAGCGAAACAAGAGAAAACGGAAGTTTATTTTAGCATTAAAAATTAGAAGTCGATTTTAAAAATGTTTATGAGAATTAAATTGTTTCATTTATTTTTACAATTTAGCATTAGAATTTTAAATTAATTTTATTAATTCACAATTAAAAAAAATCAGCAGCCTGCCACTGACAATCTGTATTGAGAATTTATTACAAATTTAGGTTTGACATATAGCAACAAAGAAAATTATCAGCATGGTACAGATATCAAAATAAACTAGAATTGTTTAGGTATAAATTTTTATATTTTCATAGAAGAACAAATTTCAAAAATATTATAAAATATTGTCAAGAAATATAATCGTTTCTTTAATTATATTACCTGTTCTCGTTAACCTACAGAAAGCTGTGCTGGAAAACTGTTAATTTATTTAGTTAGTTGGTTACACTACGTCCAGACTAGTCTTTTTCTTGTTCGCACAACATCGGCAGAGCAACACACACAATTTTTTTTTTTTTTATTTTGTTTTCAGTGGGCAGAACATTTGTCGAACAAATCATAATTTTTTGTTTGCCGTCAGTGTTGCTTCGATACTTTTAAGTGCAGTGCCTTTTCTTCCGCATACAAAATGACGTTTGTGGCAGACATGGCTGTTCGAACAATTGTGCGCACAACGGTGTGCGTACAAGAACAAAACATAAACAAATTGAGTCCACACTAACCAAATGCATGTGCGCACAAAAATTTGTTCGATGTGCCAACAAGAAAATTATTATTATTTTCTATTTACTAATTTTTTCTTAACATAATCTGGCATCGTTGTGTGCTAATTTTTTTGTGCTGGCTTCTTTGAAAGTACTAAAACTGTTTTCCCGGATAATTTTGACGTCGAGTCTACATTAGACAAATTTTTATTAAGATAAACGTGAAATTTTTATCAGGATAATGTAGACTGAATTTGTCAATATTATTGCAGCGTAAAAACAAAATTGTCAGCGCTCGAACTCTGACAACTTTGTCTTGACGTTGCTTGACAAAAGATGCCAAGCATTGTTGTTGGTACTTCTTAAATGGTTTATTATGACCAGGATAAAAAATTGTCTAATGTAGACTAAATTTGTCAGTATTATTGCAGCGTTAAAACAAAATTGTCAGCTCAAGAGCTCTGACAACTTTGTCTTGATGTTGCTTGGTAAAAGACGCCATCTTGATTGTTGCTGGTACTTTTTGCATGGTTTATTATGACATACATTTTCCCCTATAATTGATAGAGATAAAAAATTATCTGCAACTCAAACAAAAATTTGACGTTTGTCTTGATACAAATTTCTCTAATGTAGACTCAAAGCAATTGACAGAAATAAAAAATTATCTGCAATTCAAACAAACGTTTGACATTTGTTTGTCTTAATAAAAATTTGTCTAATATAGACTCGAAGTGACGATTTTCTGTTTATATATCTGGCAGTCTTTACATCGAGTCTATATTAGAGAAATTTGTATAAAGACAAACGTAAATTTTTTGTTTGAGTTACAGATAATTTTTTTATCTCTGTCATTTATAGCGGGAAACGTATGTCATAATAAACCATGCAAACAGTACCAACAACAATCAAGATGGCGTCTTTTACCAAGCAACATCAAGACAAAGTTGTCAGAGATCGAGCGCTAACAATTTTCTTTTAAAGCTGCAATAATACTGACAAATTCAGTCCACATTAGACAAATATTTATCATGATAAAATTTTGACGTTTGTCTTGATATATATTTGCCTAATGTAGACTCGAATAAAACTCGGTATAAAACTGTCAAATTTAAAAATAAATTATTTGAGTAATATTTTAACGATTTTGAATGAATTTCATTTAAATAAAAAATATTAAGATTTGTTTTTTACATATCTTGAGTTATGTACTTTTTCCTTGTAGCCAAAAAATGTTTGCTTTGTTTTAGTTATACAATTTTAAGTTTTTTTGTTTTTTTTGGACATTATCTTATCATTTTTCAATAGGTATTAAATTTATAAATTTGTTTTATTGTCTTTTGAAATAAAGACTTTTTTATATGTTTTTGAAGAGCTTTTGGTTACTTTTGAAATGTTTAAATTATATGGTTTATTGTCAAATATAGATATTGATTGAATAATTAACTAATCTCTTTGAAGTTATTTTCAATGATTTATATATACACACGTATATATTTTTTAAGAATAATAAAAAGCAAAGAGGTAGGTCCACTTAAAAGATTACAATTAACAACAAGGCCCACCTAAGATTAGAAACAAAATAAATAATATAGAACAACAATTTACTTCCCCTAGAGGAAATCGTAAGAAATCTTATCAATAAGGAAAATTTCCTTTATAAAAAAAATTAATAATAAAAAAAAAAAAAAAATACGAAGAAATTTAATAGGAAACAACAAGAGGTTGTTTAAGTAATTTGGACAAAAAAGCTGTAAATATTTATAAGCTTATAGTATTTAAATTAAAAATAAGAATTTAAAAATTAATTATAAAAAACCCTCCTCACAGCATATAAATAAAAATTATGTTTCATAAATTTCTTTAGGAATTGGTGTAAATCGAAAAAAACTTAATACTCACAATCACATGCTTTTAAACCATTATATATTTTTTTTTAAATAAATTTCAAAGAATTAAAACAAAAGAATATATATTAACAAATTAAAAACAAGTGTTTTCTTTTTCCACTTTTTCAAAAATTCCCCTTAAATATTTAATACTAAAAAAATATTTCGCTAAAATAAAAAACACTTAAAACAAATAAATTTCTTTTATTTAAAAACATATTGTTAATATATTTTTGTTTACTCAATTAAAAAAAAAAAAAGCAAGAAAATGAAAAATTAATTTACGCATACAAGTAATTTGTTTAAAAAACAAAATAATATTTTCTTCATTATGTGGTTTCAATAAATTCTATTTTTGGAACAAAATATACTCTAATACAATACAGAAATTTCTAAAGCAAAAAACATTAACCTATTAAAAAAGAACTTAATAAAAAATCGCTAAAATATCTATAAATCCTCAAATCTGGCAGCTAGGTCAAGAACAGAAAATTCTGTAATTTCGAGTCTACATTACTTCTAGTCAACATTAGACAAATTTATATCAAGACAAACGTCTAATTTTTATCAGGATAAAAATTTGTCTAATGTAGACTGAATTTGTCAATATTATTGCAGCGTTAAAACAAAATTGTCAGCGTTCGAGTTCTGACAACTTTCTCTTGATGTTGCTTGGTAAAAGACGCCATCTTGATTGTTGCTGGTACTTTTTACACGGTTTAATATGACATACGTTTTCCCCTATAACTACGAGTCTACATTAGACACATTTTTATCCTGATAAAAATTTGACGTTTGTCTTGATAAAAATTTATCTAATGTAGACTCGAAGTAATGTAGATAAATTCCATTTTTGAACAAAATATACTCTAATAAAATATAAAAATTTCTAAAGCAAAAAATCATTAACCTGTTAAAAAGAACTAAATAAAAAATCGCTGAAATATGTATAAATCCACAAATCTGGCAGCTAGGTAAAGAATAGAAACTTCTATAATTTCGAGTTATTATTATTATTATTTACGGTTTATTATGACATACGTTTTCCCCTATAATTGATAGATAAAAAATTATCTTCAATTCAGACAAAAATTTGACGTTTATTTTAATAAAAATTTACTTTGAGTCTACATTAGACAAATTTTTATCAAGACAAACGTCAAAATTTTATCATGATAAAGATTTGTCTAATGTAGACTGAATTTGTCAGTATTATTGCAGCGTTAAAAGAAAATTGTCAGCGCTCGAGCTCTGACAACTTTGTCTTGATAATGCTTGATAAAAGACGCCATCTTGATTGTATGGTTTATTATGATATACGTTTTCCCCTATAATTGACAGTGATAAAAAATTATCTGCAACTCAAACAGAAATTTGACGTTTGTCTTGATACAAATTTCTCTAATGTAGACTCAAAGTTATTATTATACAAAATTTTGTCAAGAAAAACGTCAAATTCATCTAAAACAATGTAATTTTAGTTAAACAGCTGACTATTATTTTTGGTTGTTATAGCTGTCAAACTACATAAACAATAAAAAACAATAATGAATTCGCCATATTGAATATTAAAGTTCTGAACTAGAGTTTAATAAAACAAGAAATAAATTTTCATGAAGTAAGAAAATCTTGTTTTAAATTTCATGTTTTTCAGTTTTCTTTTAAATCTTCTCTCTGTCTCTCCTGGCCCTCTCAAAGCGTTAAAATTTTAGCTTAAGTATATTTTAATATTTTTTCTTAGTTTTCTTTTTCTAGTTGAACTTGAAATGTTTTTAAAAGTATTTGTACATTGAAATTATTACATCTGTAATATAAATTTCTTTAGCGATTCTTTTTTACACAATATTTTTCTTATTATTAATACTTTTGAATTTTGTTTTTAGTTTTGAACTCGATGCCTTTCTCATTAACATATTGTTGCTAAATTGTTTGAATTTACAAGCGTAATTAGATTAAAGGCAGAAAAAGTAAAAAAAAAATATCAAAACAAAAATAAATAATTCTTTATGAAAAATATTTAAAACAATAGATATGAAAGAATAGAAGGGTAAGGGATACATATGTATATTTTAGATTTCCTTTCATTAACTTTTTACAGCAGAAACCATAAATTTGTATAACAGTTTTACAAGGAGAAATATAAATTATACAAAGGCTATATTAAATACTAGACGATATACTAGACTATAGAGTAGACTATAGTGTGGACTATAGAGTAGACTACAGACTAGTCTATTGTATATCCTATAGACACACTATATACAATAGTCTATTGTCTGTTTTATGTTCTCGATTATTGACTAGAATCAATACAAATTTAAGTTTTCATTTTTCCATCTCTGTTGTCTAATTGATTAAAAATATCATAAACAAATTTTGACAACCCCACTTAACTTGTTTACCACCCACTCACTCACTTTATTACTTACTCTCTATCTCTCTTCTATAACAAACACGAGTAAATATTTGATGCACAAATTAAACAAAAGTGCATTAAACCATTTAATAAAAATTATATTTTTTTTATTATTAAAAATAATAATAATAAATAAAAAAAATACAATTAGTACATGTGTATAATTTTTGTTTATTGCTATTATTTTTCTTATTTTTATCTGTGCCACATTTATTAAATATAAAACAAAACACAAAAGATGAAACGAAAAAAAAAAAAAAAAAGAAAACACTTGTTGGGAAAAAATGTTGCCATTTTTATAATAGAAACGACCTTTGTTATACATTATTTAATTGTTGTTTATGAAAATCTAGAGAGAGAGTGTGTGAGTGTGTGTTTATTTATGTTTATTTTGTTGTAGTGATCTGTCTGGTTTATGTGTTTTGTTTTAATGAGTGAGTGGGCGGCTGGCTAAGCACGTGATTTAGAAGTAGTAATAATTAAAAGAAGAGTATAATACTAGAGATGAAAACAAAAGAGAATAAAGGATTTGACACTCAGAGTGGCTTACTAAAATGAGCCATATTTACGGAATTAAGGTTTTATTTACAAAATTTTTTTAATTGTTAATTATTTAAAAAAGTGAGTTCTCTTTTTTGAATTATTCAAAATTTTTAATTATGAATTTGTTTATTGTCGTGCAAGTAAATAAGTTAAAGCAAAGAGAGTAGGATTTGATTTTTAAAAAGAAAATAAAGCGATGCATTTTAATTATTAATTAGAAACATTTATATTTAACATAAAAAGGTATTAATTATTTTGTGCTTAATAGAAAAAAAATATAAATAGGAACTTTTCACACTTAATTAAAAAGCAAAATGAATAAATGTTTATGAAATACGAAGGAAATTCAGGAAAATTAAATAATATTTTAATTATAGAAACATGAAAATGTTACCTTTAAAAAAGGCACTAAAAACCACCTTTTTTTTTAATAAATTATTTATATTTTTCAAGAAATTTTATTAATAAATTTCAAATTTATAACATTTTTTATAAAATTTTATGTAAAAAATCATAGAAATGTTAAATTTAAAAAAAAAGTAGTGAAGTACTACTTTTTTCAATCACAATAATTTCCTTTATATTTGAGATTTTTCAACTCATATGTAAATTTTAGCATTTCTAATGAAATTTCTACAAAAAAGTTAAATTTTAAAAAGGTAGTAAAATACTACTTTTTTCCAACTGCAATAATATCCTCTTTTTTTAGGAATGTTCCTTATATATTTAATTTTTTTAACCATTTATAATGCAATTTCTTTTTTAAATCTTAAAAATGTTTAATTTTAAAAAGGTAGTAAAATACTACTTTTTTTTCTAATTGCAATAATTTCATTTATTTTTAGAATTTTTCTTATCTATTAATTTTTTTTTTTTAACAATTTTAAAGAAAAATATATTTGAAAATCGTGAAAATTTTAAACTTTAAAAAGGTAGTAATATACTACTTTTTTCCAATTACAATAATTTCATCTACTTTTTTAATTTTTCTCATGAATTTAAGTTCTTTAAGAAATTTTAGATAAAAAATTAAAAAAATATTTAATTAAAAAAAAAGATAATAAAATACTACCTTTTCCAATTAGAATAATTTCGTGTTTTTGGAATCATGTATTTAATTTTTTATTTAATTTTAATGAAATTTCCGCTAAAATTTTATAAAAATGTTAAATATTTAAAAATGGTAGTAAAAAACTACCCTTTTTCAATTGCAATAATTTTGTAAATTTTTAGAAATGTTTTTTTTTTTTATTATTATTTTTTTTAATGATTTTTAATTTTAAAAAAGGTAGTAAAATACTATTTTTTTAAAATGCCATAATTTCCTTTAATTTTTAGAATTTTTATTATGTTTTTAAAATTTTTAGCGTTTTTAAAGAAATTTCTGTCTTAAAATCCGAAAAAAAAAAATATTTTAAAAAAGTAGTAAAATACTACTATTCTCCAATTGCAATAATCTCGTCAATTTTTAGAATTGTTTGTTTTTTATGAAAATTCTGCTTAAAAATCTTAAAAATTTGTAATTTTAAAAAAGGTAGTAAAATACTACTATTTTTCAATTCCAATAATTTCGTCTATTTTTAGAATTTATCTCATAAATTTAAGTTTTTTAACGTTTTTAAACAAATTTTGCCTTAAAAATGGTGACAATATTTATTTATAAAAAAGGTAGTAAAATACTACTTTTCTTAAATTACAATAATTTCTTCTTTTGCTAGAATTTGTCTCATAAATTTAAGTTTTTCAATGATTTTAAATGAATTTAGCTTTAAAAATGGTGAAAATATTTAATTAAAAAAAGGTAGTAAAATACTACTTTTCTTAAATTATCATAATTTCCTCTAATTTTTAGAACTTATGGTATGTTTTTAAAATTTTTAGCGTTTTTAAAGAAATTTCTGTCTTAAAATGCGAAAAAAAAAAAAAAATATTTTAAAAAGGTAGTAAAATACTGTATTTTTATTATTTTTTATGAAATTTCTGTTTAAAAATTTTCAAAATTTTTAATTTGAAAAAAAAGGTAGTAAAATACTACTATTTTCCAATTTCTATAATTTCACCTATTTTTAGAATTCGCATAATTTTAAGATTTTTTGACGTTTTTAAACAAATTTTGCCTTAAAAATGGTGACAATATTTAACTATAAAAAAGGTAGTTAAATACTACTTTTTTTTTTAAATTTCAATAATATCATTAATTTTTTTAATTTTTTCTCATTAATTTTGGTGTTTTGATATTTGCATTGAAACTTCAGCTTAAAAGTCCTGAACATTTTTAAATTTTAATAAGGCAGTAAAATACTACCTTTTTCCAATTGCAATACTTTCGTCTCTTTTGTAGAAATTTTCTTATGTATTTAATTTTTTTAATATTTCTACTGAATTTTCTGCCTAAAAATCTTTAAAATTTTAAATTTTAAAATTTTTCTATTTTTTTAGAATTTTTCTCAAGTATTTTTAGTTTTTTTATAGCTATTAATGAAATGTAACTTAAATTCCTGAAAATGTATGATATAAAAAAAGGTAGTAAAATACTACTTTTTTCCAAAACTCAATTTTTTAAGAATTTTCGTAGTTTATTTCAGATTTTTAATATTTTTAATTAAATTTCCATTTAAAAATACTAAAATAATTTAATTTAAAAAAGGTAATATAATACTACTTTTTTTGTTAAATATATTTAAATATATTGATTTTTTAATAAATATTCCATATTTTTTTGCAAATTTTTCTTTGATATATTCTGTAAATATTTTTTAATTTTCATAGAAAAATTTTAGATTCTTGCATAATTTCATAATTTAATAAATTATTAAATTGAAAAATAAATACATTTCCGTTAACAAGACATTTTAGTAGCCTTTTTATTTTAATAACAAATTACTTTAAATTTTTCTTTTGTAAATTTTGTAACTGACACAATTTGTTAAATTATAAGATAATTTTTTTTTAATAAACAATTTTAAATCACAATACAAAATCACATTTTTTTTTAAATGAATATATAAATTAAATTTTATTCATTTCTTTATTAATCTATAGCACAATTTACATATTTTGTAATATTTTTTTTCTTTAATATATTTATTAAATTGCAACATTCAAACAAAAATTTGTAAAAATATTTACAATTTTTTTTTTTTTTTTAATTAAATACTTTTTCTATATTCCTTTTATAATTTTCTTTACTTGTATAGATTTTTTTTAATTTTTATTCATTCATGTAAATATTTGTTTAAAAACAAAACCAACAGACAATCACGTATGAATTTATATAAACAATAACAACAACACAAACGTAACGCAACGTAATTTACAATATCAACAAAAATTCTTCTATATTATTCTAAAAAAATTTTTTTGTTTATTTGTCTTTTTCTCTAAAACTCGTGGAAATGTTTAATAAAAATGTTTTCATTTATTTGAAATATTTTTTTTTTTTTTTGTTAATTATTAAACGCGCACGTTGGCCCGTCATATGGTTGCAACAAAATTGTACTAAAAAAACTTAAACGAAAATATGAAATTAAATTAAAAAATAAAAAATAACGAAAACAACTAAATAAAAATGTCTACTTATTTAGACTGACAGATAAACAGCTGACTTAACTGTTTTTTTTTTCTTCTATTTCTATTTGAATTTATTTGTTTTTGTTTTCTTTTTTATATTTAGTCTCCGTTAGATTTTGCTCAATTTAGCTGGATTAATTTTTAATTGAGTAAAACATAACAATAACAAAAGCTCTTTAGTTTTTCACCCATAAACAAAAAAAAAAAAAAAAAAAAAAAAAACAACACCAATTTACCGTTAAAATAAAATTAAATGAATGAAACAATAACAGAGATAAAAATTCATACTCATTCATATTCAGAACAGGAGAGAAAGAGTATAATTATTTGTAAATTTAAATGAAAACAAAATATAAATCATACGCCTATGTGGGCTGCTAGTCTAAATCAAGATCGTTTACTTATTAAAAGGGGAAAAATATTATTTAAAAAGTACTTTTTTTTTTTAATTTCTAATATAAAATTTAAATACTTTTATCTTCCAATTGCAATAATTTCTTATATTTTAGACAAATTTCTAAAGTTTTTTTCAAGAAATTTCTGCTTTAAAAAATCCTAAAAATATAAAATTTTGAAAAGGTAATAGCATACTACTATTTTCTAATTTCATTTATTTATGATTTTAAAATTGTTTAAGGAAATTTCTGCTAAAAAATCATACAAATTTTAAAAAGTAGTAAAAAATATTTAATATAATAATAAAAATATTAAATTTTAAAAATTTGTAAAATACTACTATTTTCAAATGGCAATAATTTCGAATATTTTTCTGATTTTTCACATTTGCATTAGACTTTAACCATTCCTTTAGCAATATTTTTTAAAAAATCATAAAAATATTTAATTAAAAAAAAGGTAGTAAAATACTACTATTTCTTAATTGCAATAATTTCATATTTATATTAGATTTTTAACATTTTCAAAGAAATTTTTGTTTAAAAATCATAAAAATATTACATTTTAAAATAGTAGTAAAAATATACTATTTTCGAATTAAAAATATTTCAAATATTTTTTAAATTTTCTTATATATTAAAGTTTTTTAAATTATTAAAAAAATTTTTGCAAAAAATGTTAAGTTTTAAAAAGGTAGTAAATTTCAAATTTTAAAAAGGTAGTAAAATACTTATTATCTTCCAATTGCTACAATTTTGTAGATTTTTTCTAAATGTCTGATTGACATTTTTAATGATATTTAAACTTTTAGATCATAAAAATATTATATTTTAAAAAAGGTAGTAAAATACTACTTTTCCAAATTACAATAATTGTGTTTTTTATATAATTTCTCTAATAGTTTTTTATATTTTTAAAGAAATTTCGTACTAAAAACTATTGAAAATTTTAAGAAAATTCAATTTTAAAAAGGTAGTAAAATACTACTTTTTGTGAAAAGATTAAAGATTTGTATATATTTTTTAACATTTAAAATGAATTTTCTGCAAAAAAATCATGAAATTTCATAATTTTAAAAAGGTAGTAAAATACTACTTTTTGTGAAAAGTCTATATTAAAAATTTGTATATATTTTTAAACATTTAAAATGAATTTTCTGCAAAAAAAAAAAAAAAAAAAAAATCATGAAATTTCATAATTTTAAAAAGGTAGTAAAATACTACAATTTTTCAATTACCTTAATTTGGTAATTTTTAAAATTTTTTGTTTTTAAGATTTTTAAATATTTTTAAAGAAATTTCTGCTAAAAATGTGTGGAAAATGTAATTTTTAAAAAAGTAGTAAAATACTTTTTGCAAAGTTTAATTATGATTTTTAGAAAAATTTTATGGTTTTATATAAGTTTTCGAACGTGTTTAACTTAATTTTAGCTTAAATATAATAAAATTGTTAAATTTTAAAAAGGTAGTAAAATACTACATTTTGGCAAACTCAATATTTGTTCGATTTTTGAAAGATTTTTTATATCTTATTAAATAAATTTTCCTTAAAAATCATAAAATTTTAAAACTTAAAAAAGGTAGTAAAAGTAGTAGAAAATAATAATATTTTTTTCAAAATAGAAAAATTATGATTTCTTTTGGAATATATTGTTATTTATGTAAGTTTTCATTGAAATGTTTGCCTAAAAAAAAAAACTAATAAAAAATTTAATTTAAAAAAAGTAGTAAAATACTACTTTTTCGAAATTCCATATTTTTCATATTTTTTTAGATTTTTAATATTCTTAATGAAATTATTGTTACATATCAAGAAATTTTTGAAATATAAAAAGTTAATTTTAATAATAATAATAATAATAATAAAAGGTAGTATTTACTATCTTCACTACTTTATGCAAAATTTAATATTTTTTTTTAATTTTTTATTAAAATTGTAGTCTATCATTTATCATTTAAAAATTAGTTATTTACAACTTTTATTTGAATTCGTTTTTTTTTTTTTTTTTTAATTTTTTTGCTATAAAAAGTGAAAAAAAAAAATAAAAAAGTTAAAAAAAAAAAAACAACAAACAAATTTAAAAATACCTTATTTTATTTAATTAAACAAAATTTTCTTTTAAAATCGTGAAAATTTTTTATTTCTTTTAAAGAAAACCTTTTTCTTGTTTATTTAAACAAAATCCCCTAAACTATTTTGTCTCCTTATTTAATCCCCTTTTAATCAAAGGCCAACACTGATAAAAGATAAACAAACACCCAAATACAGGTTTATTTAAATTAATCTCCTTTAATCATCATAAAACAATAACAGAGAACTATAAAATCAGAGAAAGAGTGAGAAAATGAGTGGGAGTAAATTAATATAACGGAAGTAATAAAGCTTTTTGTTATGGATTTATTATTTTTTAACTTAAAAACAATTTATTTACATAAATAAAACATACATATATATTTTTTAATATTATTTTAAAATATATATTTTTTATAAAAATGACAGCTGTCTGAGTAGATTTTTTATTTTGATAACTGTTTTTTTTTTATAAATAAGAAAACAAGATTTTATTTATTTATGCCTTATGTTTAGCAGTAATGATAAGAAATCTATTTGTTAGTCTTATCACTTTTTTTGCTCTTATCTTTAGCACCTTTATGTCTAATGTTGTGTAAATTTTTGTTATTGAAAAAATATATTTTGTCGAGATTATTTTTATTTAATGACTAAATAGTTATTTAAATTGCAACAAATATTTAGTATTTTGTTTAATTTTATGGTTATTAAGGTATGAGTTTGATTAATTATTTGCGGAATAACAAATTTAATCAATCATGAAATGCGTCAGAAAAAAATGTAATTATTTTTAAATAATACACAAAACTTTTTTTAATTTTTTTAATCTAAATATAATCTTTAAAAATTATGTGGGTAATTAGAGATTTATAGCAGGCAAATAATGGTGATACAATAAAATGAATTAGTTCCTTAGTTTCTGAAATAAAATTTCTAAAACAAAACTTAAAATAAACAAAAATAATTAAAAAAAAAATACTTAAATAAAAAGTTTATTTAATTTTTATAATTATAAATTATATTTAAAATATTTTTATAATTTTTACTCTACAAAAATAAAAATAAAATATCAAAAAAATTCTTTCAATTATCTCAATTTCATTCAAGTAAGTCAAACAAATCAAACAGCGCCCTCTATCGTTTGCTAGTTTTACCAAGCAACTAGAGGCACACAAAGTGTCTTTACTAAATTCACCCTCTTTCTACAATTTAGCTAAGGCAACCACCACCCAAAGAAAAAACCCACCTTGCAAAGTAGTGTAATAACGCCTTAATAAAAAATGTAAACAAAAAATTATAGAAAACTAAGCTTTTTTAAGAGCCGCCGCTGCCGATAGAATTTCGGCTAAAACACGACTCAATTACAGTCGCAGATTTCGGTCAAGCTTAATGAATTTAATATAAAACCTTTAGTAAATTCATTATATTCTTGAAATTTTAAATTTTAATATTAATTTAAAAAAATTTTTTTTCATAACTTTCCATATAATGTCGGCGACATTTTTTGTATTGCTGTCGACTCCATGAATTTCGGCGGCAAATTTGCTCCCCACATGGCAACGATATTTCATGGTTGAAGCTGCGCTGCTCTAATTTACAGCGACAAATTTTGCAAATTTCGGCAAATAAACATGGCGATTTTACATGTATTTTTCAAAAATGTTTGACAAATCGTGTACCCTAGGTCGGCAAATTTCGCAAATGCACTTGAAATGTACATAAACGAAAACTTCCCTAATTTGGCAAATGTAAAGAATAATTCTACTTCTCAGTTCTGCCGCAGCGCAAAACAAAATAAAATTCTAATAGAATTTTCTTTCTCATTGTTGTTTTGTTTCACAATGATGAAGTACAAATCATCTTATGACGGATAAATTTAAAACATTGTACATTTTTATGAAATTAAATTTTAAAGTTTTGTGAAATTTTTTTAAATATAAATTTAAAACTTATAACTTTTTTGAAATACATCTATCTATATATGTATATATAAAGAGTAACGTAACTGACTGACTGATTCATGATCACACAACCCAAACGGCTGAAGCTAGAGAGACGAAAATTGGAACATAGGTTGGTATCCCATCATATAGATCCATTAAGACGGGATTTCTGGATATTCGAATGTTTAGGGGGTAAAAAGGGTAAAAACGGGTAAAATCTGTAACCTTATAACTCGCAAACAAATAATGATACAAAAAAAAAAAAAGTTAAATAGTTATCGTTATTCATTTAAAAAATAATTGGACAGGTGTCTGGTACTTTTTTTTAAATAGGCCGTTTTAGGGAAAAACGGGTAAAAACTGTATTTTGGTACTTTTTTGGCGTATTCATAACTTATCAAAAAATGAGAAATTTAAATTTAGTATTTTTTAAAAATTTAAACGTTTAAGGGGTAAAAATCGTATCTATTTTTGGTACTTTTTTCATAAAACATTTTTTTATATTTATTGAAATATTCATATGATTATTTTAATATGGGGATACCACTACAATTAGAAATTTATTGTAATACAATTTTTGATACTTCGATGGGTGAAAAAAAGTACCAAAAAAAGGGGTAAAGGCGGGAAATTATATTTTATTCGAACTTAATAATGAATTTTCAATTACATTAAACATAGAAACATTTTAACAAAATGTAGATAAGAATTCACAAGAGTGGAATTTGTGATACTTAAAGATACATGTTCCTGTGGGTAAGAATTCAAGAATTTGGCCTTTGTGTTACTTTTTTCTACTTCTATTGGTACTTTTTTGCATTTTCTGTAATATATGACCTAGAAACATGAAACTAAATACACATGATCCGATGTTGGAAAGATTTCACAAGGGGGAACTTTGTGGTACTTTTTCGTTCTTCTAATTTTCTATAATTATGAACATAGAAACATGAAATAAGGAATATGCGGTCATTAGTTAATGAGAATCCATAAGAGAGAATTTTGTGGTACTTTTTCGTTCTTCTAATGGTACTTTTTGAATTTTCTATAATTATGAACCTAAAAACATGAAATTAAGGATATGTGATCCTAAGTGAATGTGAATTCATAAGAGGGGATTTTGTGGTACTTTTTTGTTCGTTTAATGGTACTTTTTGAATTTCTAATATTATGGATCTTAAAACATGAAATTAAAAAAATGTGGTCCTAAATGAATGCGAATCCATAAGAAGGGAATATTTTCGTTCTTCTAATAGTACTTGAATGTTCTGCATTTTTCATCCTTAGAAACATAAAATTGAAGATGTAAGGTCCTAAGTGAATCAGAAACCTTAAAATGTATTTTGTGGTATTTTTATTTATTCTAATATACTTTTTCGTAATTCTGATATTTATTTTTCGTTATTCTAAGATTAGAAACCTGAAATTAACGATATATTTTTTTATGGTAATTTTTGGTACTTTTTTTATTTAAAATATTAATAAATTTTTTGTTGTAAATTCCGACATAATACCACTAACTTTCCCGTGGAAAAGTTAATAACACAGGTCAACAAAATCGCAAAAAAAATTATATCTGGAATAAGTCTACAATATTATTATTCCTTATGCTCGATATAGTATAGAAAGTCAAATGGAAATTTTCATCACGTCACATTTTTAACCCATTGAGGACCAAAGAAAATTTGATTCCTTGAGAAGTTTTTAGGTTATAAAATTTTAAAGGTAATATGTAGAGGAAATTTTTCGCACGTTTTATAGGCAAGACATGGATGGGGCTACAAAAATGTAGTACTGGAAAAGTCTCTAATTTATCACACATAGCCGCTAGAATCCGTTAAATTTGTAAAAATCAAGAATTTCTTAATTAACCCTCATAAAACCATTAAATAATGAGGGATAAATTTGTATTTAATATAACTGATACAAGACCGCAGATTTTAAAAATGGTAAAAACTTTCAAATTCCATTGACAGAAAATACGTAGACACCAAAAGTTCGAAAAAATAAAAATCCAAGTTTAAATAACAATGCTAACAAAAAATTAGGAATAAAATATATCTTTAATAATTTTGTTTAATTCTTACTTCTAAAACTAAATATGTATAATAAAAAAATAACATGAAACATTTCCATCACATCACACTTTTAACCCATTGATGACCAAATGAAATATGTACCTATAAAAAATGTTTAGGTTATATAATTTTCTTGGTAATAGATAGAGTAAATTATGGATCAGAATTTTATAGAGAAGGAACAATAAAACAATAGTGTAGAATATGTCATGTCTATAACATGCCCTCCACAGCACCTAAAAGTCTCTAAATTTAAACAAATTTGGATTTATTTAGTGTGCTATATGGAATTAAAAAAAATAAATAAATAATAAGAATAAAATGAATAATAAAATAAAATCGCTATTGTGGTCTATAAGCCTTTTATATTTTTTGTATTACAAATTGTTTCGAAATCAATGATTTTTATGTTCTATTTTTCCTGATTTCAAGATGTTTTGTTGCTTCGTTGAACCATATTCATGATGATGATGCTTTGACTTTTTTTAGAAAACGAAATTTATTTTTTCAACAACAACATACAGTGGCTCACAGCCACTACTTCTTTTTGGAAACGTACTTCCACACTGAACCAAATCTCGTAGGTAATAATGACGAAAATTTTTCGTAGAATTTTAACGAAAAAAATTATTTAAATTAACAGATAATTTCTTCAAATCAATAGAATTTTTCTTCAAATCTACTAAAAAATTTTTGTCAAAAATATTTTTTTGTAAAATATGTTGATTTGAATAAAATTTCGTTAAAAAATTTACGAAAAATTAGTTAAATCGGCAGTAACTATTAAACAATTGGCAGTAAGAAAAACAACACACAATTTTATTAAATTTAACAACCCAAAAAGAAATTAATTTGAATAAATTATCTGTTAAATTAACTAATATTTTTCGTAAATTTTAAAATTGACTAATATTTTTTAATCAATTTGAATAAAATTCTTCAATTTGACTAAAAATTTATAGATTGACTAAAAGCATACACATTTTACGAGACTAAATAATTTGTTTAATTCAAATTGAAGAAATTTCTCCAAATTTACTAACGACATGTAGAATTGAAGAAATTTCGTTAGTATTAATTAATTTATTTTAGTTAAATTTAATAAAATACTTCAAATTGACGAAATTTCTTAAAATTTACAAAATTTCGTTAATTTAATTATTTTGTTTTAGTCAAATTGAAGAAACATGTGTAGAACTGAAGAAATTTCTTCAATACAGAAAACGCATAGTGAAGAAGATCAGTTGAAAGACAAACAATAAAGCTTATGCACGTGTTTTTGTGTCAATAGATTTAAATTACATTTAATTAATTTATTCGAGACTACAAAAATTCTCGAATAAATAAAACATAGTGAAAATTAAGTGTGAATTTGAGTTAAATCAGATATACTTCAAGAACAAGCAAGTTTTAATCAAGAAATATATAATTCTCCTGTAAGAAATGTAAATTTATGTGCAAACTCATGAATGGCAACCAACTAAAGCACTGTTAAGCGTAAGGACATTTGGAGGACTTTTTTATACTTTTCACGGTAATGCTAAAGACTTAAATTTGTAATATTTTAGGTATATTTACTTATTTTATAAATTATTTTGATAGCAAATATAAACAAATTGAATTAATCAACTGTCCTAACACGGTCATCATTATCTCAAGGAGCCGTTTTGGATTATGGAGAACTACACAACAAAAATTTCCTTGAAAAACCTAAAAACAAATCTACTACAAGTAAGCACAAATGATAAATATTTTTTTGTACTTTGTATTTTTATTTATTTGTACTTTTTATTTATATTTTCGTTCTCTTTAAAAATATTCAGATAAATCTATATGGGCTGAAATTGAATGCAGTCCACTGACTGTTGATTATTGAGTAAGTGAACATCTAACGTACTTAATAAATGTCTCAGAAATAGTTTGTTATATAAAATGAAATTTTTAATAAATGTAAATTTTTTTATTTTCTCAGGTCGATATTGATTAAACACTTGTACTAAAATATGACTAATTCATTCTTCCATTCGAATTATAGTATTTTCATAAAAAATTATCTTATATGGCCATCATATCAAGAAACCAAAATTAAATATTTTTTTATATATTTTAAAATGCTTACTTATTATATGAATTATATTTTTTTACACAATAAATATTATTAGTGTTTAAAATGTCTTATTTGTTTTATTTTAATGATTTTAATTTATAGTTAATTTTCCTACAGGGGTTAAACAGTTCTTTGTAATTGACAAAATTTTGTCAATTTGAATAAAATTCAAATGTTAAATTAAATAAACATTCTTCAATTTGAAGAAAAAAATTAGTTAATTTGAATAAAATTTTTATTCAATTTAACTAAAATTTAGTCGAATTAAGTAAAATAATTTAGTTAAATTGAATAAGAATTCTTCAATATGAATAATTTGAATAATATTTTCTTCAATTTGACCAAAAATTTTGTCAAATTAACTACCTTTTAATTAAATAATTGAATTAGACATATTGACGAAATTCTGTTGAATTGAATAACGATTTTGTTGGTTGATATTTAACCTACTTTTCTTCAATTCTACACCCCATTTTACCGTATTTACTGCTCATTTTTGGTTCAGTTCCCTGGGCATTTTTAAATAATTTTCTATATACTAAAATACTAAAAATTTCTTTCCTCTGGAAACTTAGTTGTTTTTATTGTGTTAAATAATTAAACAACTCAAATCGAGATGTTTTCTGGCATTGAAATATATGAAAAAACAAGTCAATTTGTTTTTTTGGAATAAACATCTGCATTCTGCATTTTTCAATATTACAGTTTTCAATAAATATATAGCCGTATTCCAAAAAATTAATGTAGGTTTCATAAAGAGTTCCTAACTTCCTTTACTTTACATACAAAAAGTTAGTAATTTGTTATCAAGCTTACATTAGAATTTGTATCCTCTATTATGAAAATAATATTATTCTGTAGAACAATTTTTAAACAAGATATTAAACAAAATGTTTGGATAATTTAGATCTACCTAATAGGAGAAGCTTAACCCGCTAACTTTAGGAAAATCTTAAGAAATAGTAAAAACGCAATGAATTAAAATATACATATCAGTAGACATAGTAAAATTTAATTTTCTAATGTTTAATTTTTGGAGGTTGATAATTAGCATTAAACTCAGAATATAAAGAAATCGGATGCTGTGAAAATGGCAGTATTTTTAAAGAATTTAGTTTGAATATAATTTATAATTTTACAGCCGTATTAAAAAAAAAAAAAAAAAAACTTAACACAGCTTTACCAACCATTTATAATCAAAATTACTTAAAGTTGTATTCAAAAACATTGATTTGCTTACTATACCCTTGGTAAGGCCTTGTAAACTTTAAAAATTTTAATAATGGTTCAACCCTACTTTAAGACCATATTTTAAGATTATTTCCGTTCCATTTTTCGAGAAAAATAAAAATAATGATAAATTTTTTGATTCATTTCAACAAAATCGACGTATTTAAAATGTCCGAATGTTAAAATCTGTAATAAAATAAAAAATGTTTCAGAATATAAGAATATCCAATTTTTATGTGTAGGGAGAAGAGCTGTGTCAAGATCATATATACTTTTTTTTTTAATAATTTTAAAAATATAAATAATGTTCGAACAAACGGTCTTCTGTTTTGACACTTTAGAAGTACAAAAATACAAAAATGTATGTTGTAAATCTTTTAGGAAATAAAAAATAATGTTAAAACAAGCGGTCTTCGGATCCCCTTACATCTAAGGAGACTTGGAACCACATTTGTGAATCAATGTACTCTATAAGACGACGCGAGAACTAGGAAATAAAAAGTTGTTATGTTCACCTCTCAGCCGGCTAACAGCCGACTTTGAGCCGTCGCCGAAAATTTTTAGCAAAGCCGCCGCCGTTAAAATCTTTCGGCGCAGGTCTCTGCAATCTAAAGCACAAATTACAATAGCGCGTAGTCAGCAACAGTATCAGCAAAAATTATCAGCTGATCACTGTCAGCACAACATGTTGCTGCCGTTATAATTACAATTCAGCGTAGGCAGCCACAATTTACAACTACCATCTAGCTTTGTTCTACTTGTGTATTTTAGCCTATCATTTATTTGCTCACTCTCTTTGTCTCGCTCTCAATCTGAATGCAGCGCAGTGAATTTAGAAACTAAATGAAACAGCACTGCAAACTGCTGGTGATCAAATGTAATCAACACCATAACAAACAGTGCATTCTAAATAATCAGCTGATTATGGCAGCACACACTGATGCTGACTACGCGCTATTGTAATCTGGGCTTTTTTTTGTGATACCCAGGCAGTTTAGCTTAAAAATAGCCATTTAATTTTAAATTAAGAAAAAATATAATAATAAACTCACCGCTTTACGTTTATCAGCTTCTGTGGCTGCAGAATTTGAACGATGTCTAAACAAATCCATTACTTTGGTCATGGGGGAACGTGAAGCATCGGCTCTGCGAACAGCTGTAACCGTATGATAATACTGAAAAATGAAAAAATCACCACATAATTAAAACAATGCATCTCACGTTAGGAAAAACAATATAAAAAAAAACCTACATGAGCATCACTACCCTGATGTGGATGTGCTGATCCATCTTTGTACTTATTCTTCACCGTTGATGTACCATCGGCCGTTGTTATCGTTACGGCGGGATGTTGTTGCTGCTTTTGATGATGGCCACCTCCTATAAGGCCGGAATTTTGTAATGCTACTTTCATGGAATTCATAACACCGGTACCTCCACCACCAGCACCACCGCCTCCACCAGCCCCGCTACCACCTGAAGTTGAATGTGTACTACTGGCACTGCCCATTTCATTGCCCGTGGCTGCTGCCGCTGCCGATAGAGGATCCAATAGCATTTTTTGTTTTCTAGCATCGGATTTGGCACGCGGCCGAAAGACATCAAAGATGGTGGGACGACGATTAGGACTAGCTATACCGTGTACGGTCGACTGATTGAGTACGGGCGATTCGTCGCCGCTGCGTCGACGTTCGAGAGATCCGGAACGTGTGCTGGAGCCTACGCGCTCGCTGCTGCGTGAGATTTTTTCCGCATTGCGGTTGAGTTTTTCGAGTTTGGCCGCTTCGCGTTCGAGACGTTTAGCGGTTTCACGTTCGATTTTGCGGGCTTCCTTTTCGCGGCGACTAGCTTCTTTCTCTTGGCGTCTGAAAAAGTGGGAGAAAAACAAGTTTTATTTGAAAGATTTGCAAAGTTTAAATATTTTAGGTTTTACCCCCTGTTTTTATAAAACGAACGAAAAATTCGTTTCGTCAAAATGTATGGAAAACAACAAATAAATTTCAAATTTATTTGTTGTTTTCTATATAAATTGTCGAAACGAATTTTTCGTTCGTTTTATAAAAACAGGGGGTTA
Organism: Protophormia terraenovae; assembly: GCA_951394005.1. Lineage (NCBI taxonomy): Eukaryota > Metazoa > Arthropoda > Insecta > Diptera > Calliphoridae > Protophormia > Protophormia terraenovae. The sequence goes on from OX596073.1 coordinate 35,888,070, forward strand.
AATCCAAAAGCTTAAGTTTTAAAAGTTCTAGTTTCTAAATATTTAAAGCTTTTTCTTAAAGCTTGAATGCTTTGGTCTCTCAAGGTTAAAAGCTTTAGTTTCTAAAGCTTGAAATCTTATGATTCTAAATCTTCAAAGCTTTAGCATCTAAAGCTACAAAGATTTAGTTTTTAAAGCTTCAAAGCATTAGTATGTAAAGCTTTAGTTTCTAAAACCTGAAATCTAAACCTTAAAATGTTTAGGTTCAAACGATTGTATCTTCAAATGCTAAAACATAAAGCTTAAAAGCTTTAGTTTCACATCTTAAAATGCTACAGTTTTAAGGCTAAAAAGCCTCCCTAAAGTTTCAAAGCTTTAGCTTATAAAACTTAAAAGTTTTAGTTTTTAAAGCTTAGATGCAGTTTCAAATGCTTTAAAGTTTTAAATTCTAAATTTGAGACTTTTAATTTCTAAAGGTTATAAGCTTCAGTTTGTAAGGCTTAAAAGTTTTAGCTTCTAAAGCTTACAACTTTAGTTGTATTTTAAATTTTAAAATAAGCTTGGTTTTGGTTTTTATTGTATTGAAAGTTCATCTATAATTTGTTTTTATAATTTTTTGAAATTCCTTTTGTTATTATTTCATTTCATTGAAAAATACTTTCAAATGTTTCAATGTATGAGTTTTAAAAAGCTTTTAAAATAGATTTTTAAATATTTTTTATGGTATGGAAAAACAAAACTTCTATTTTAAAATAAAGTTGACTTCAACAAGAATAGAATTTTAAATTTCTTTTGTGGTTAGGCTGTTTAATTTCTAAAGCTTACAAATTAGTTTTTAAAGCTTAAAAGTTTCAGTTTCAAAAGCATAACATTTTATTTTCAAAATCTTCTGTTTCTAAAGCTTTAGTTTGTTAAGCTTCAGTTTTTAAAGGTTAAAAGTTAGCTTTGAAAGCTTAAGAATCTTTAGTTTATAAAACTTAAGAAGCTTTGGTCTATAATAGTTTAAGTTATAAAGTTTTTGTTATTAAAACTCAATAGTTTTAGTTTATAAAGCTTTTTTTTTCTTTAGTTGCAAAGATTTTCTTCAAACCTTTAAAGCTGAGAAAGTTTAGTTCTTAAAGCATAACTTATAAGGTTTAATCTGTAAATCTTTAGTTTTTAAAAATTAAAAGCTTCAATTTCAGAAACTTTAAAGCTTAAAATTCTTAATTTCAAAAAGTTCCTAAAGTTTTAAGTAGTTAGTGACTTGAAGCTTTAGATTTACATATACATATATTTACTCTTACTAACCTGGCTTCTTCTTTCATCTTTTTGGATGCTTTACGAGCAGCTTTGGCATTTGGTTCTGCGGGTGCACTTGACGGTCTTGACGAGGGTAATTTAGCATCTTGCTCCTGTTTATAAAATAAAAATGGACATAATATTAATTTAAAGCTTTTTAAATAAATAGAAATAAATATTCAACATAAGAAAACAAAAAAGAACGACTTTTTATTGAAAATTTTCTTGGAAATGTTTCTCTTTAATTTTCTAATCACTAGATAATCATCATGCGTAACATATACAATGTAAACCCCCTGTTGAGTTTTAATAGGAATTCAATTAAACCACAAATAGAAGTTTTTTTTATAACATTTTTGATATTAATTATAATAGAAACGTGTCTATAACCTACGACCAAAAAATAAGAAAAAAAAAAGAAATAAGCGAAACCTTATATATAATTATTAATGAAAGAAATTGAAACAAACAAAAAACGTATTCTCTTTCTCTCCCTTTCTTTCTCTTCATAAATGATAATCATGAAGAGAAAGAGATTTTTCAACAATTTTATGTTAAGGTGGAAAAAAATACTTTACTCTTATTTTTTAGGAACGATTAATACATTAATTTTGTTTAGAATTGAATACATTTTATGGCAATTTTTTTTTTTTGTTTTTTTTTTTTTTGTTTTTCTAAGTAAAAAATAAATGTATTGAAATGTATTCCATAAACAAAAAAGTTTAACCCGTTTTTAATTTGTTTATTAAATTTATTGCCATTTTATCAGGTTGTTGCTTTTTTAAATAAATTTTGATTTAAAGTTTCTTGTTTTTTTTTTTTTTTTTTTGCAAAACTCTTTAAATATTCATATTTTAATTTTTATCTCAAGATGCGCCATATTTTTTTTAGCTTTTGATTTATTAGGCTGAAATAATACATCATTGATTTTAAAATTTAAATTGTGTAAAAGTTTTTAAACAAAAATAAATTAAATTACATTCAAAATTTTATTTAAAGTCACGTGCTTTTTTAAATAATAGATTTTTAACAAAAAAGTAAAAAAATCCAAATATTTAGAAAAAAGGTTACTTTTGTAAAGTTTACTCATGTAAACAAGCATTTGTTTACATTAAAAAATGTAAACAAAGAAAAATTCACCTCTACCACATTTGTTTACATAGGATTTTGACAGTAGCTAACTGTTATAAGGCTGCCATATTGTTCATTTGTTAAAAAGAAAGTATATTTTAATTTTTTTATCGATTTTATTTATTTATTTTTTATTAAAAAAATTATTAACTTTATTTAAAGGAAAGAAAATCATTTGTTTTAAATATTTATTTTTAAAACACCTGGTTTATTTAATTAATAATTTTCTGGTCTTTTGTTTATTTAATTAAAAATTGCAGCCACACAAAGGTATAACCAAAATATCGAACGAAATGGAAACAAACAGCTAGTTAAAGCATAAACAAATATAAAAATGAAAGAAAAAGTAAAATGATTAAACAAGCAAATGATTTGTTTACATTTGCAAAAGAACACAAATTTTATACCAAACGATACTCTCTCTATACATATTTTTTTAATATACATATTTTTTAATAAAAACTACCAGCTATTTTTTTATATTTTGTTATTCTTTTTTTAGTCCACAAAATTTTTGTTTTCTTTTTTTTTTATGAATTATTGCATTTTTTCTGGAATAATTTATATGATTTTAATAAAAAAGAAATTTGCAGACAAAAAAACATAACTGACGTCAATAATACTTTTTATTTGCTAAAGATTTTTAGCACCTAAAAAAATTAATAAATTAATTAAAATTTTAGTTAAACAATTTATAAAATATTGATCACTAAAACTTTGTGCTTTTATAAAAATTTAAATAATTAAATTTTTAGGCACGTTCTGTTTTTTTGTATAACTAGTTTGCTTGGCAAAATGTTTTTATTAAACAAAACTTGTTTTGCATATTGTCGTGGAAAATTATTATTTGTCTACAACAGTTTAAAAACAATTTGTCACTAAATCACGTGATTGAATTGATTAAATAGTATTTCATGTTTAATTTATGTTAATGCAAAAAAACATAAACTGACCTTAACCAAATTATTTTGTCGTAAGGAAATTTAATATAAATTTTTATTTAATTAATAAATTTAAATTAATTAAAATACTTTTATATTTCCATTTTCAATAAAGAAATTATTTTTATAAAAAATTTGTTACTTTAAATGTCTGACAACTTAACATGCAAAAAACACATGTAAATTATTGTTTACCTTTAAAAGGTAAACAAATAAATGTTACCATATTATTATTGAATTAACGGTTTCAAAACAAGAGAAATATGGCTGCCATATAAATTTTTTTTAATATATCCTTTAAAAATATTATTTACATAATATATCGAGCCCTAACCGCAGAAATGTCGTAAGTGCAGAACACAAAACTTTACAGGAGAAGCATTTTTGTGATTGTTTACACATTGTTGTGTATGAAAAATGTCACGACAAAATTGCTTTCGCTATAAATCTGAAAAGACACTTGATACGTCGATGAAATTTTGAAAGATGATGTAAATGATTTTAAGTAATAAATTTTCATCAAAACACGAATTTCGAAAAAGTTGTCGGTTACGATATTTTGGCGATCAGGGCTCGATATAAATAATATTTTTAACATTTTCTTAAAAAAAGAAATATTGGAAAATTTTCTATAAAAAATGAAAAGGAAGTTTTTGAAAAATGCTCTGCGAAAAGTAAATCTTTGAAAAGTTTATTAAAAAAAGGGAATTTAAAAAAAAAAATTGTAATACCCGATAGTAAAATAGGCTGCTTAATTTTTCGATAGGAGCAGAGGGAAGGGAAACCCCAAACAAAGTAAATAAATAAAATATAAATCTGAAAAGACACTTGATACGTCGATGAAATTTTGAAAGATGATGTAAATGATTTTAAGTAATAAATTTTCATCAAAACACGAAGTTAGAAAAAGTTGTCGGTTACGATATTTTAGCGGTCAGGGCTCGATATAAATAATATTTTATAATATTTTTAACATTTTCTTAAAAAAAGAAATATTGGAATATTTTCTATAAAAAATGAAAAGGAAGTTTTTGAAAAATGCTCTGCGAAAAGTAAACTTTGAAAAGTTTATTAAAAAAAGGTAATTTAAAAAAAAAAAAAAATTGTAATACCCGATAGTAAAATAGGCTGCTTAATTTTTCGATAGGAGCAGAGAGAAGGGAAACCCCAAACAAAGTAAATAAATAAAATATAAATCTGAAAAGACACTTGATACGTCGATGAAATTTTGAAAGATGATGTAAATGATTTTAAGTAATAAATTTTCATCAAAACACGAAGTTAGAAAAAGTTGTCGGTTACGATATTTTAGCGGTCAGGGCTCGATATAAATAATATTTTATAATATTTTTAACATTTTCTTAAAAAAAGAAATATTGGAATATTTTCTATAAAAAATGAAAAGGAAGTTTTTGAAAAATGCTCTGCGAAAAGTAAACTTTGAAAAGTTTATTAAAAAAAGGGAATTTAAAAAAAAAAAAATTGTAATACCCGATAGTAAAATAGGCTGCTTAATTTTTCGATAGGAGCAGAGGGAAGGAAAACCCCAAACAAAGTAAATATTTATTATCACAATTCTTCAGATACAGATAAAATCCTGAGATTTTGTGGTAATAATTTTAAATATACATAATTAAGATAGAATCAGGGGAAATCATACACCCAAGCAAGGAAAATATTAAGTATCGTATATCTTAGAAACTATTACAGTATAAGTTTTAATATTTTGTTAGAATAACTTTCCCAAAAACCTCCATAAGTTCAGATGCAAATTGGATGGATAGGACCAGGAGAAATGGTACCCCCTACAAAGCAAATGAAGTAGTAGCCCCCACATAAAGAAAATATTAGTTGTAGCATATACTCTATGACAGCTAAATCGCTGAACCGATGTTCTTTAAATTTTCACAGCATAATCCTGAAGGCTATTTACTTTCCAATATAGACATGGAGTAGATACCACAATACAAACAAAATACTAATTATCGCACATCTAAAGAACTAAGACAACAAAGGTTTTAATCTTTTTATGAAGTCTATATATTTTATAAAATTGGATGAAGAAAATATCTGTAGAATATTTTAACCCATTAAACCCAAGTTTTAATCGACTTTCATGTCATTTCTTAAAATGGACTAGAAATGTCTCCTTATAATGACAGATAGATGAATTGAAAGTTAAAATTAAATATTCCCCGTTAAATGCTTTACATATTCATGCAAAGATATTTTAGTTTCGAACTATATTTATATTATTTTTTTCGATTTATCTGAGACTACGTTGGTGCAAAAATATAAAACTTTAGAAGGTCATAAAATAAAAATTTTGCCTACCAGCGAAAAATCCTTTGAAGGGTTTATTACACAGATCAAAAGCTTTCAAATTTTGTAGGGACTACTTTCTTATCCTATTGAATTGATAGAATAAAATAGGACGGATTGGCAAGTTTAGCCCCTATACTTTTTGTATATCTAAAGTAGTAATTTATTTCAAACTGCAATAGAGAGAATAGGTCGAGGGGGAGTAGTAGTCCCATGTAAAGTTAATATCAGATATTACATGGCATCAAAAGGGGTAGCAAAGCGCACCGGGTTAAGCTAGTTGTTTATAAAAAGGAAATTTGTGAAAAAAATTTCTTTATAATATTTATTTCATTATTTACTTACTTATAAATTTATTTAATTAATTCTATTTATTTATTTATTTATTTATTTATTTATTTATTTATTCATTAATTTATATACTTTCCTTTTAAACTAAATTTGTCAAAAATTCTCTATAAAATATAAATTTTTGGAAAAAAATCTTTTTAAAGTTTTTTAAAGTTTTCAAAAAAAAAGTCCCTATAAAATGAACATTTAAAAAATAAAAAAAAAAAAAATAATAAAAACAAGCGAGAATGTTATATTCGACCTGGCCGAATCTATATACCCACCATCAACTTTTTCAAATCTACGTTATATGGAAGGTGGGCGGACCACGCACATTTTTGGTTTCCAAGTTTATATCGACCACAAAGTAGAACAGAGTCGTCATATCGAGGCTTCAAATTTGCCAAAATCAGTTTTTTAGAATATGGCGGGAGAAAGAGATAGAAATGTTGCATGAATATAAAATTTACGAATGTAAAAGTGATACGCTATGTTGGTTGGAATTTTGAAACGAAGCTGAAAACCAAAACAAAACAAACAAAAATCACATTCTACATAAAAAATTATTTAACAAGAAAATCTTTAATATTTACATTTATGTGGAATAAAACAATATTTCCACAAAAGAAATTTGTTTTTAACACGTAATAGCTCAAATGAAATTATTTTTTAACACATAAATAATAACTTTTAATTTAATAAATAGATAATTTTATATTAATTCTGTGGCCAAAAGGTAGAATTAAAATAAAAGAAACTCGACAAAATCGAGAATGAATAATCAAAACAAAAACAAGTTAGAGAATTTTGTGTGAGTGATAGGCAATAGTACACACTTTCTGTCTCTGTTTTCTTACACTACTGTATGTATACTGTGATATCGACCCTCGAACTATCTGTACAAAATTTCTTTTTTGTTTATTAACCGATTTTGCCCATTTTCAATCCCAAACAAACTAAAATATGATAAATATTAATCGACTCAGAATCTAACCAGGACCCAGAAAATATATACTTTATGGGGTCTTAAATGATTTTTTCGACATGTTACACACGGAGTGAAAAAATCAATATACCCCCATCTTTTTGATGGTGGGTATAAAAAAGTTGTCATATCTTTCTTATTGGTGTAACGGTTAAAATAAATTAAACAAGGCTGCCATATCCTATAATTCATTAGGTATATGGGAAGTTTAAGTGTTTTTGTGGGAATTTCACTTTTAAATCTAATAAATCATAGAAATTTATTGAAATAAATGATTTTTCTAATAAAAATCTATTATTTTTAATAAAAACCTTTTTTATCTCCATTCTTTTATAAAATTTAATGTTAAAAATAAAAAACAACTTACATCTTCGGATTGTACAGCTGTGGTCCTACCACTTTCAGCTGCGCTATCATCCGTATAGTATTGTTTCTTTGGTACCGAACTAGGTGTCGTACTCGTTTGATTATCCGATGAACGTTTAATCCACACATCATCTAAATGCGGATACTCACGTTCGAGTTTCTTCTGAGCCTCTCCCGAGGCATTCAATGTTCTTGATGTGGGCGTATTAGTAATACTATTATCACAGTTATTCCTATTGCCTGGACTTAGGCCACCATCCAAATTTAATTTATTCAATGAATTAGTACTTTCGGTGGGTGTACGTATTTCAACGAGAGAAGTATCAAAGAATTTTTTGGATAAATGTGGAGTAACTGGAGAATATTTATTACTACCATAACGTTGGGAAAATAAGCCTTGAACCGAGGAATAACCACCAAAACTACTGGGAAAACTGATAGTATGGGCATTACTGGAAGAATCCAAATGTTTAAGTTTATCAGCCTCTGAACGTAATTGTTGAAGTTCGGGAGTTTCTTGGGCTTTGGTAACGGTAAATTTGCCCTTGATAATGAGGGTTTCAGGACTGGGGGAACGGGGTTGTGTTTTATTGCTGCTAATGTTGCTCGTTAAGGGTGTGCTTTCGTTAGTTATAGTAGAGGTGGTAGAGGGTTTTTTGGCGGGTGTTGATTTAGCCGATTCGAGCAGATTTATTAAGGCCGGTGGCAATATGGTAGGTGGTATGGGTGGTGGTGGAGGCGGTGAAGACATTTCGGGTGTAACGGTTACCGTTTTTATATCCTCCACATTATTGGTATTGATGCTATCAATTTTATGCATAAATTGTTGTCTTAACCTCTCCAAATCCTTGAACTTTTCTGCCGAGGCTTTATCTTTAGCCGGTGGAGGTGGCGGTGGGTTAGGTTTAGCTTTTGTATCAAACTTGGGCGCCTGTTCTAACTGCTGAGGTTGGGGTGATTTATCAGCATCATCTTCATCTTCCTCCTCTTTACACTGAGACAAACGACGACGCTCTATAAAGGGCATTAGATAGGGGCGCATATGAAAGATCTCAGCATTATAGATTTTAGGTGACATATTTATGGCATCATGTATTATACCACCCTCACCATCTTCATCTTCTTCGGAATCGGTGCTACTTTGGTATTCAAATGAACTAGATTTGGGAAAGGTTCTAAGAGGACCCGAACCCAAACCGGAGGTGCAGGTTAAATTCTCACTATTAACACAGTGCAATTCCTTAAAGGTCTCTAGTTCAGGGTCACCATTTAATGAGGTTTCCGAATCCGTTTCATAACCATCATTGCCTTGTTCTAAATCATCCATGGATTTTTCAAAAGCCTGCTCAAATACACAATCCCCTATGGAGGGTACAAAGGACAGGTGGCCATTATTATGTAATTTTTTGGATTTCTGCAAAGTTGTCCCTGGCCCAACACCACTAGAACTACCCACTTCCGAGGAAGTATCCGAGAAGGAAGATTTACTGGGAGATTTCTCGGTGCTATCCTGTTTTTCCTCATGTGTCATACTGGAAATGGAGGCCGAATTTGATATGGCACATTTTTGATGGTTCAGATTTTCCTCTATATATTCACAATTTGTGGCCATTGATTAAATTTATTTGAAAACAAGGCGGGGGGAATATTTCTTATTTTTTTATTTAGTTATTTTTCTTAAGAGTTTTTTTGTTCTCTTAGAAATTGTTTATTTTACACTTAAACAAATTATAAAATGAATTGTTACACTTAGACAAAGATAAATGTTTATACAATTATTATCTTCTTTTGAACGACATTTGTTTAATTTCTTTTTGTTGTTTTTTTTTTTTGTTTTAATTTTTTGGATTTTAGGTATTTTAAAATAATTTGTTATTTGTTTGTAATATTTTTAGTTTTTTCATAAAATCTGTAAAAAGGAAAAACAAAAAATAATAATATAAATTAAAATTTAATTAATTACTTAACATTTTCGTGTTATGGAATCTCTGTTTAATTATCTTTATTTTACTCTTTAACAAACTGCAATCTCTAGCCAAATGTAAACAATGAAAAGTTACCATATTGTTGTTATGGCTACCATAGGCTAAATTTTCAAAGTCTTTTTTTTACTATTAAAACAACATTTTTACTAAATTTCTTATAAAATATAATTTTTTAAAAATATAAAACGGATAATTTTTAATTAGAAAAAATCGAATGTTTGATTTCCCCAATGTCAACTTATAATTGCTTGTTTATTTTACAGCCGAAAAATACCGATAACGTCGAGTCTATACATGAGAATTTTTATTAAGACAAACGTCAAATTTTTGTTTGAATTGCAAATAATTTTTTATCACTGTCAATTATAGGGGAAAGCAATAAACCATGTAAAAAGTACCAACAACAATCAAGATGGCGTCTTTTACCTCGCAATGTCAAGACAAAGTTGTCAGAGCTTGAACGCTTACAATTTTGTTTTAACACTGCAATAATACTGACAAATTCAGTCCACATTAGACACATTTTTATCCTGATAGCAATTTGACGTTTGTCTTGACAAAAAATTGTCAAGAGTAGACAATTAGACACATTTTTATCCTGATAGCAATTTGACGTTTGTCTTGACAAAAAATTGTCAAGAGTAGACTCGATGTAAATATTTGTTTACAAGAAAATGTTAACAAAGAAAAGTTATCAAGCTAACAAGGCTTCCATATCCGATTTTGTCAGGTAAAGGAAAAAAGTTAGTTCAGGAAAATTGTATTTTCATATAGAAGAACTCAACTTAAAAAATAATTAAATAAACAATTTTTAAGAAAATTTCAACATAAGTCCAAGTTCACACACAGCAATTTTTCTTTCTGAAATTATTCTATTTTTTCTTTTAAACTTGCATTTACGTTCACACACAAAATTTTATTTCAGCAATTCTTGCTTTAAATGCCTTGATTTGTTTTTGATTTGAAATACGAAAAAGCAAAACAAAACGAATTTCGAAGTACACGCAAGTTTGTACTCGTTCATATACCATCTTGCTCTGTCTCACACAAAATCAGAATTGCTGCAAGAAAAATTTCCTTGTGTGAACGCCGACTAACTTTCAGAGACGAACCAATTTTTTTAAGTTTTAATTTTTTATTTTCATAATAATTGTGGCAAATAGTTTAATTTTAGCTTTTTTTTCATTTTTGAGTGACTCATAAGTACATCTTTGTTTTAAATAATCATCTTCATAAATATTTATTTAACAAAAAGTGTCAAGAGCTGTGCAAGTTATGTTAATAAAAAATTACCCCTCAAAAAATATTAAACTAGAAACTGACTAATTTGTGAATTTTTAATAAATTAACCCTTAAAAAGAATGAATTTATAAATAAATAAATAAATAAATAAATAAATATATATATATATATATATATATATATATATATATATATATATATATATATATATATATATATATATATATATATATATATATATATATGTATATAGTATAACAAAAATTACTTCAATTATTATTATTATTTTTTAATTATTTTTTTTTTTTTTTTGTTTGTTCTATTTCCTAATTTAAATTCTTTTCGTTTCAAAATTTGACTTACATTTTATTTTTATGTACTTTGCTGCCTTTTAAGGGTTAATCCAAAGAATACAATAATGACACATTTAAACAAATATGATTAACATTATATTGTCATATTTTAATAATGTGTGTCATTCATAAATCTATTTGAAGACATTAAAATTTGTCAATAACATTTGAAAATATACTAAAAATATCATCGTCAAAAAGACAAAATAAATAAAAAATTTTACAGGTACTTTTTTCAAATATTGTATTTAAAAAAAAAGTGGGAAACTTTTAATTAGGGAAAGCTAAAAACAGGCCTCTCTCGCTGTCTAAATCATGTTGTTTCCCTAGACAAATTTTATTTAAAATTCTTCACACTTTTTATTTTTTCTCTAGTAACATTTAATTTCGATTAAATAAAATAATGAAAATATTTTAAAATTAATTTTTAATAATATTTTTTATTATTAAATTATAATTATTTTGTTTACCCTGCCCTGTCATGCTGACTATTTTTTTATTATTATTTTAATGACATTATATTTTTTATTACAAAGAAAAATGTCTAGTCGATAACTTTTAATAGAATTACGGACGTAAAAAAAATTAAGGGAGATTAGCAATACATTGTAACAAACTACAAGATCATTAAAAACATATGTTGTAAATTTTAAATAGAGAAAAAATGCCAATAACAAAATATTTTAATAATTGTAAAATTAAATAATAAGCGACAATTAAGAATATTAATTGAGATTTTTATAAGAAAAATATAATATTTTACAAATTATTATCCGTTTTATATTTTAATTATTTAAACTTTCATTTTTATAATTTAATAATAAATCAATCATATATATTTCATTGGAAATTTAGAAAAGTTCATAATGTGCAGTGTAAACGTCTTGATTGGGGTTTGCTTTCTTATACGTTAAGCACTTGACATTTAAAGTCCTAAGGTTTGTATGCAGTGTTGCCAGAACTTCTCTGAGAAAAAGTGCTAAATGGCTATTAAAAAAGTGCAATTTAGTAAAAATAAGTGCTAAATGATTGTTAAAAAGTGCAATTCTTTAGAAAAAAGTGCTAAAGTTTAAATAAAGTAATTAGAATAAACATTTTTGTTATTTATGCATATATTCACTATCTTAATATATTTTTTTTTTAATTTGTATGGTTTACGCACATTATATTGGTCATATTCTTAATTCCAAAGGAACAAAATTCAGAATAACTTCCCATCTTTATCTTATTAACGTATTCACATTATATTTTGGAACACAGTAAATTTCATACATAAGTATGTCTTATTGAAAAATATATAAAATAATTTTAAATAATTTTGTTAAAATAAGAACATTAAGATTTTCATTCAACCGGATAAATCTACACAACTCGTAAATTTATAAAATATTTTTTCCCTATGTAAGAGCTTTTATTGCATTTCGGGTACTTTTTTGTGAGAATGGGTTTACTTCTTTTATTTTTTCGTAGGCTGTCCTTATAATCGGTATTTTCCTAAAACTATGTTCACATTTGTCAAATATTTGACCAAAATTGTGCAACCACTACTTTTACAAATAATTGTTTACAGTTGTTTGATATTGCAAATGTTTTGTAAAAGAAATCAGCATCGTTCTAAATTTGGTAAAATGTCAGGTATGAATAATAACTAGTAAAAAATGTTTCCATTAAAATGGAGGTCAGAAAATATTAGTATTTATAGTAGTTACGTCATTTTGACTAGTCTGACCATACCTTAAGACTATTAGTTTTGGAGTTGTAAAAAAAAGATTTAATCGGTAAATTATACAAAGATATTTTTAGCTATTTTGTGCTTTATTTATCCAAAATTAAAATTAAAGTGCAAAAACTAAAAATAAATGCTAGAAATGCACTTTTAATGCTAAAAAAATCATTTTATTTATAAAAAAGAATAAAAAGGTGCTAAACAGCACCTAGCACCTTTTTTTCACAAAAAGGTGCAGTACCCGAAAAAAAAGTGCTAGAATTGCACTTTAAATGCCGTTATGGCAACGCTGTTTGTATGGGTTTACTCATAGAGTACATAGAGGCGCTACTGAGAGTAAGCCAAATTACTCTCATCACATATACGGGTATTGTGTGAATTCAACATACTTGAGAGAGTTCACCACTATTGACATTTATTTTGTAAAATTAAAAACTAAAATGAAAAAGTTAAAAAAAAAAAAAATTTTGTTCATAAAAAAATATTATTTTTGTTTTTTTGAATGAAAAATTTAATCTCATCATTTTCAATGATGACCTAACTTTTGTGGGCAGAAATCCATCCGGGTGGTATGTTCGATTTCCATTTTTTAGTTAATTATTAATGAAAAATGGAAAAATCACCTGCGCCACCTAACATAATAAGATATGATATTTCCACTTATTTAGAAATATGCGTCCGAAATTTAAGGAACAAATTTAAGCTTTTGTTGGAAGTGCTACGAATAAAACATATATCATAACTGATTCACAAATCTTAATTTTATTAACAGTTAAGTTAAAATAGTTACAATTAGGTAAAGATGCATGGTGGGCACAAAAATTTATATATTTAATTTTCTTTAAACGAAAAAGTTAGATTTAGTGAGCTAAATAAGAATCTAAAAATTTTTCTGGATTTAAACAAGCTAAATAAGAAGTCACTACTTTTTTTGTATTACGTATTGATTTTTTATGGCGGGAATTGTTTGTAGGCTGCTTTTGTGCATGAAATGTTAATTTTTCAGTTTTCAGCAGAATATTGGTATCTTCAACTCAATCTTGCAAAATGATGTAAAGAAATCGTAAATCAAGATAAAATGTGTTACGATTTATTAGAAAATATATAGACAAATCTGCAACAGTTAAAAATGAGAAAAAAATCAGTCCATCTATTTTACAAATTTGCCATATTTTAATTACGAAGACTTCTGCAAAAATGATATCGATTAAAAAATTATATTCTACAATTTTTAATGAATTTTAACAATGTAAAATTTTATTTATTTATTTAACTAATTTGATTTTTGTGACATTAAGTCATGTGGTCTGTTAAATTAAAAAAAAATATTCACCAGTCATTTTTCACAGTAGCCTTTTCAATACTTTTTCAGTATTAAACATTTTTAGTATTTTTTTAAATTTTTAACTTTTTTCTCAATAATAATGTTGAAAGAGAACCAATATTTATTATATTAACTATTATTTGCCAAAATAGTTGAACGTTTTGTTTATGTATCCCAATAAAGCAAACAGTAAATTAAAAAATAAAAAATGTACTTTTTTTACTACCCTTAAAACAACTATGCCCAGCAGGCCATGTCTTGTAGAAAATACATGACATGCTGCATGACAATGTCATGCATCATGTCGTGTATTTGGTCTAACTCACGACATTCTCGCTGTACATTTTACTCATGTTGTCACCGAACTAAATATGTACGACAATTTTTTATATTTTGTTATTGAAGTCGCCGAAAATGGGGTATGATGACAATATAAGTGACTTTTAATCAAACTTGTCCTCTACATGCATTTTCTTGACGACAAATTTAGACGACATCATCGATGAAAGTGTCGTTAATGGACATGTGGCCTGCTGGGTGCTATGTTGTTTTTTTAAACCAATACTGTTACAAATTTATTAACCAATACACTCTTATACATAGGTTTTCTGACAGCTAACTTAGGTTTTTTCTCTCTCAGTAGCGCGTCTAGTTAGTCTATGGGTTTACTGCTCTCGCTATGTAAATAAAAACAAAGCTGCCACTTTTTTTTTTAATTTCATACTACTGAAATCATTTTTTATTTTTTTTAACATTTTAAAAATAAATTAATTTTTATGTTACAAAATGTTTTAAATTAAGATTTCATTATGATTTATAGCTTTTTTAGGTATTTTCTCTTTTAAGCTATCTTTCACCTTGAGAATATAAAAGGTTTAGTTATTTAGAAGTCTGTTGCATTATTTTAAATTTATTATATAACTTTTATTAAATTATATTTATTTATTTCTTTATTTTAAATTATAAAAACAATTCAATTACTGTTAATATTTTAAAAAAATTTCTTAGCCATCTTTATTTTATTTTCTTCAATCACTTATAAATTTCTAAAAATTTTAATAAATTATGACAACACTTTTCAATAAAACACTGGCAAATTAACACACACTTAACAAAAAATTATTATAATTGTAATGTAATGCAAAATAAAAATTCCAAACAAAATGCCAAACTGTCAGAAATATTACACTCAATTGGATTTAAATTTATCTATATTTATAAACAATAATATTTTAAATGATATATCTCTTACAAACACTGAGTAATGTGGTTAGACAAAAAAAAAAATAGAAAAGAAACAAATAATTAAAGACAATTGATCTAAACTAATGTGTGTGCCTTAGATGAGACAAATATGTATGTTACGGTTTGGTTTGACATCAGATATTCTAAACATTTCATATTAAATGCATTTATATTCGTATAGTAGTTTACAATTACATAGAATATTATTCTATTAGAATAAAAAAAAAAAGTATATAAAAGATGTATAGA
>OX596073.1:35906028-35918528 GCA_951394005.1 Protophormia terraenovae
TTTAGTTTACGATTTCATATTAAAATCTGTCTTAATTTTATTGTAATATAGAAAATTAATTTCTAGGGTGCGACCGAGCGTTCAGGTTCGACTACGGTGTTCGGGATTCTGCATTTTTTTTTTTTTTTTTTGTCGAACTGTACCGAACTTTTTATTAAATTTGAATTTAACATGCAATTTCAATACACAAAAGTACGAAAAAAAAATTAAAAGAAAGGATGAAAATGAGTTTAATAAAGAAAATTAATTTACTGATGAAAATGAGTTTAATAAAGAAAATTAATTTTTTTTTACTATAATTAAACTTCTTCAAATACAATACATTTTCAAATTCTATTTCATTTACATGCGTTTAAACAGCGTCTAGAAAGTACTTCCCGGTATTTTTGTTAATAATAAATATTTTTTTCCACTTTTTATGGCCTATAACAAAAAGTTCTGGTTCGTCCGAATTTCGCAAAATTTATCGAAGTTTGGGTTTGGTTGGAAAAAGTGCATTCGGTCGGACTCTATTAATTTCTGTATTCTATTTTATAAAATTTGTGTAAAGAATTCTAAGAATTTGGAGAGGTGAATTTTTAGGTCCCAAAGCTGTCACTTAGTCTAATTTAATAAATTAGAACAGAAAAACTAAATAAAATTTAAATTTATGTTAATATTTGTCTTTAATAATAGAAGAACATAACGAGTTTTCCCTTATTTATAACATTTGTTTTTATTATTTTCCAGAATCTGGCATCATTGCTAATAAGATATGGAAAAGAGTTGTCATTTAATGTAAAATAAATTGGTTCTAATTATTTAATATTTTATATAGAAATATTTAAATTAAATGTTTAACTCTGTAAGTAAAGTGTTTAAAAGTCGTAGATGTTTTCCTTAAATATTTTTTTTTAATTTAAAACTTTTTATAGTGACTACAATGACTTTTATTTTTTTATAATAATGCACTTCAACACTATAAACTTATGTCAATCACTAAAAAAAAATGACAAACTGGGTGTGTGTCATTAAGAATTAAAGAAAAATGATGTAAAGAATAAGTATATATAACTTTTTAATATTATTTAAAGTAAATAATATTTCTCTATTATAAAATCATAATATTATGTAAGTTGTATATGATGAAAAGAGTGTTGTAAGTTTAAAAAAAAAAAGTATGATATCAAAAAGTCAATATTATTGTGGTAATATATGAAATAAAAAAAATATATGAAAAAGAAACATAATTTTTCTTAAGATAAATTTCATAATTGTTTATTATTATAAGAATTTATTTAAAAAATGTTCTTAATCTGAAAGGAATTTTAAGTTTTTAATTTATTTTCATGAAGTGTATACATGACAAATTTTTATCAAGATAAAAGTCAAATTATTATCAGGATAAAAATTTGTCTAATGTAGACAGAATTTGTCAGTATTATTGCAGCATAAAACTCTAGCTATGTACATATGTATA
The DNA here is from genome assembly GCA_951394005.1 of Protophormia terraenovae. Lineage (NCBI taxonomy): Eukaryota > Metazoa > Arthropoda > Insecta > Diptera > Calliphoridae > Protophormia > Protophormia terraenovae. Next base: position 35,907,488 of record OX596073.1, read on the forward strand.
TAAGGTTTGCTTGGTATTGAAAATGGGCATAAATAAATTGGTTAATAAATAAAAAAGTTATGGGCTAAATAATAGAAACACAGGATGCCCGTTGTAGCTTCATTTCATACTTTTCTGCTGATATCTCTTAAACAAAAGCATGTACGACAAATTTGTACAGATAGTTTGAGGATCGGTATAAACTCGGAAACAGAAAATGGTCGTGGTACGCCCATTTTAAAGCCCACCTCCCATATAATGAAAAATTTTAAAAAATTGACGATGGGTATATAGATTCGGCCAAGCTAGAATATAACATTCTAGCTTGTTTATATTTATTTAGTTTAAAGTTCAATAATAATTGAGTCATTGTTTATTTTCTTTTTATTAAGTTAAAAATAAATAATTTCTTTTTTTTTATTTATTTACTTAATTTTATTAATATGTATGTATTAATCATTTTGTTTTTATAAATAGATAAGTAATTACCAGCACCTGTTTATTTTGTTAGTTCTTTAGAAATATATTTTTTGTTTTTATTTAACTAACGATTAATAAAAATACTGTTACAATAATAATAATAAATAAAATAAACTAGTTACAACTAAATTAATTAAGTATAAATTACCACAAGATTATAAGCAATTAATAATTGTTTATAATAAAAACCATACAAAAAATGTTTCCCGCCCCTGACTTTAGCTTTTTTTAGCCACATAAAATTCTTTTAGAGTTGCTCTTAAAAAAAAAAAAAAACTAACAAATCAATTTTTTAAAATTTTAATTTGATTCATTTTGATTTCCTGTGCTAAGTTAAATTTGTAATGTTAAATTGATGATTTTTTTTTTATTTACTTCTGATGAAATCGATCAAATGAAGTTGATTTGTTGATTTGTTCCAACAAAAAAAAGTGTCTGTATTGCAATAAATAAATAAATAAAATCCCCTTTATCAACTTTTTGCTATTGACATATTCAAGATTTAAATGATTTTAAACGATATTTATGCCAAAAACTATTAATAATATAACAGTTAACAGTTAAGAGTATAAAAATAGCTTAAGGTTATGGAAAAATAATTGCAATTATAAATATTATTTCTAGCTATATTTTTCTTTTAAAAATAGTTGCCAAGGTTTTTATACACCACGCAGTGTTAGCTTTTCCTTGTAGTTGGCAACATTACTCAGAACATTGAACAGTGAAAGGAAGAGAGAGTTGTTTAGGTTTAAGTGTTGCCACTTAGTTTAATTTTACTATTAGTATTGCCAATTGCAAAAATGTTAACTAATTTGCAAAAAATAAAAAGAGCTGATATATATATATATATATTTTTTTTATGCTAATATTTTGCGGTTTTATTTAATTCTTATTATGTTTTCTTAATGAAGCTTCTGTTATCTTTTAATATGCTTATGTATTTAAAAAATAAAATACAAATTTAATAAATCATCATTTAATGTGTTCAGTAGAATAAAACAAATAAATATAAATTATTTTTTAGTAAATAAAAAGTCTTGAAACTAATTAAAAACATAATTTAAGCACTAAAAATCAAAATAAAATTCTTAGACAAAATACTAAAATTTTAATTAACTATAAAGCAAATATATTTTTTATTAAGTAATAAAAAAAACAATAAATTAAAAAAACAAATAAAATGTTTAATAACATTTTAAATATTTTAAATACTAAAAAAGTAATAAAATTTCATATAAAATTTGTTTTAAAATTATTTGATTAATTTTATACTTTAATTGTTTGAATTTTTTGTTAAAAAATTCTTTTTAATTTTTAATTATTCATATAATTAGAGTGCATTTTGTTTTTTTTTTTTTTTTTTGTTTCCATCATCTTTTTTACCCGTTTCTTGTTATTTTATTTAATAACAAAACTAAATATTATTACATATACATAAATATTTTTATATATTGTATTTCGCAAATTTGACACGTGTAAAATGATTTTTTTTTTTTTTAATACTTGATTTTTATCGTCACCATCTTATACTTATTTTATTTACTTATTGTTATTATTTCCTTCCCCTATGACTGTGTAAAGAAACATGTGAATAACATTCTTTTAGCAAAAACAAAAGTATAAAAAATTATCGAGAATATTCCTTAAAAGTATTTTCTTAAAAACTCGTTCACACTAGACAACTATATTATTATAAATAAATAAAACTGATAAAATTTTTTAAATAATTTAAATTTAAATAATTTTTTACTATTATTATTATTATTTTATCCATTAAATAAACATGTTTAATCTCTATAGAAATATTGCTATAGTGTGAAAGGATTTTGAATTATTGTTTTTTTTTTTATTTCTTTTCAGTAAGTTATTATTGTTATTGTTTTTACTTATGGCATTCTCATTAAATATATATGTAAGCAAAGTGTTAAGTATTGTGTCATACGACTAAAGTGCAATAAATAAAAAATCTATTTTAAAATATTGCGGTTTTTTATAAGTAAATAGCAAGAAATTTATTGTATATAAAAAATAAGCCTAAATTGTTTTGTGACTGGACTAGACTACCGACAGACAAGACTACAACTACACTATAGACAAGTCTCTAAACTACAGACAATACTATAGACTAAGCTATAGACTTAACTATAAACAATAGACTAAACTATAAACAAGACTATAGACAAAAATGTTGGCAAAACTGTAGATTAAATTATAGACTAAAGAACAAACTATAGACTATACTATAGACAAAACTCAAGACTAAATTACAGACCAAAATATAGACTAAACTATATACTATAGAAGAAACTATAAACTAGACTGTAGAATAAACAAAGAAAAGGCTATAAATTAAACTGTAGGCTAGACTATAGACTAAACTGTAGACAAGACTATAGATTAAAGTATTGACAAGACTGTAAACTAAAGTTTAAATAAGACTATAGACTTAACATAGACTATAGACTAAATTATTGACCAAACTATAGACTAGACTTAACTATAGACTAAACTATAGACCAGACTATAGACTAAATTAGAGATTAAACTATATACTTATCTATAAACTAGATTATAGGCTCAACTATAGACCTCCGATTATACAAAAAAAATGTAAAGTAGACTATAAACTAGTTTATATACAAGAAAGTACAAAATACTATAAATAATGCTACAGACTAAAATATAGACTAGACTATAGCTTAAACTATAGACTGGACTATTGATAAGACTATATACTAAGCTATAGTCTAGACTATAGAGTAAATAATAGACTGGACTATAGACTAAACTATAAACTAGACTGTAGACTAAAGTACAGACAAGACTATAGACTAGACTATGTACTAAACAATAGACAAGACTAAAAACTTAAACTTAGACTTTACTATAGAATAGACTATAGATCAAACTGAAGACTACACTATAGGCCTTACTATAAACTAGATTATAGACTAAACAACAGGCTAAACTAAACTATATACTAGACAGTAGATAGACAGACAACTATATACTAGACTATAAATTAAACTATATACTGCACTATAAACCTAACTATGAACAAGACTACATACCAAAAAAGTCTATAGACTACAATCTAAATAATACACTGAATTCGAATAGACAATAGCGTAGAGTTTAGATTAGATCACAGACTGAACTTTAGCCTTAACTATAAAGTGTATAAAAGACTCTATAAAACTGCAGTAAAATTTTTAAAATTTGTTTTAAAGTTTTAACTAATTTAAAAAATATTAGCTTTTGCTAAGATTTTATCAATGCGTATAGGCAGTCTATTGTCTATAGTTTTAACTTTAAATGAAAACAAAACTGATAATTAAGCGTGTGAAAAGAACAAAATTTTTTAACAACACAAAAAACCAAAATAAAAAATTTACACTGGAAGAAAAAATGTTTTTTAAAATTAAAATAATAAATTTATTTAAAATACCAAAAAAATAATAAATAAGTTCTTCAAAGCTTTAAACATTTTTTTTTTAAATAGTAATAATAATTAAAACATAATAATGATTATTATAATTTTTGAAACATTTATATTTTTGTTTCTTAATAATTAACATTTATTATTTTAATACTGGCTAATTTAAATATGATTATTTATTTAATTATTTAGTCAATAAATATTTATCTTTTTTTCCCTCTATTGTTATAAATTAATTTAATATTAAGTCAAGTGTTTAATAATAGCAAAAAATAAAATAAATCAATTCATAATATCGGATTAAGTTACTAATAGTGTTGATAATTAGCAAACACATGTTTATTTTTATCTCTATTTATAACTTCTACTACACTTTTTTTTTTTAAATTAATGCATTTATGACACTTTACTGCAACTGTGAATTAAATTTGGTTGTTAAGCGCCTAAAAGAAGAAGGCGGGAAAAAGTGATATCATATAAACTAATTAATGATAATGGATTTTAATAGAAATCTTTTTAAGACTTTCAACAGTTAAAAATAATTTTTAAGTTATTAAAATACTTCCACCAATTTTTTTTTATAACTTAGCTTTTCAAAATAGTTTTAATTTTCCTTCAATTTATAAATATATATAATTTTTTTAAGAAAACCTGTTGGCCATTAAAAACAAAAAAATTTGCATAAAAAAGTAATAAATTAATGTAATTTTAATTTTAATTTTTTTGCATTATATGTATATTTATTTAAAATTGAAAAGCCAGTTTAATTAAAAGATTTACGTTTGCTATTACAAACACAAAATGACAGACGAATGATCGGTTACCGGCTTTATAATAAAATTAAATTTGTTTATTATACAATAATAAATTCTTAATTATTTGTTGCTAAGCATTTTTATTTAATAAAGTTTTTTTTATTTTTATTTATTTACTAAAATGTAAATTGATCATTAAAAAAATAATTATAAATAAATCAAAAACAATTATGTTTGGGTGGTAGCCAATGATTCTCTGATTTCATTTATTTATGCTTAAATAAAATTATTTTCTTAGTTTATAAGCTGGTGTATAGTTTTGACTATAGTTTAGAGTATAGCGTGATTTAAAGACTAGAGTATTGAAATGACTATAGCTAATACTGTAAACTAGGCTTCAAAATAAACTATACATAAAACTATAGACAAAATCATAAACTACATAGACAGGACAATATATTAGAATAGACTATTCTATTGTGTGGTCTATAGTCTAGTCTAAATTCTAATCTAGTACTTAGTCTAGTTTGTAGACTGTTCTATGGTGTAGTTCATAGTCTAATATATAGTTTAGTTTATAGTTTAGTCTATAGTCCAGTTTCTAGTCTGATTATAGTCCAGTTGATTAACTTGTCCCTAGCCTAATAGTATAATTTATAGTCAAGACCAAGGTAGATTAAGAAGGTAACGACACTAAAACAGCTAAGAATTTTTTTTCTTTTTGAAATCAATATGGCTGCCTGTGGTTTGTAATTTGAAGTGTCAAATTTTTGTTTATGTTTACTTTTTTTTGCTTACTTTTGTGTTATTGCGTCTTTCTCCTCTCTTTTTACTACATGAATTGTTTTTGTTTTTTGTAAAGAAACATGTGAAATGACAAACTTAAAGTTGACATAAGAGATGCTAATGCAAAAACAAAATACATGGTTTTTTTTTTTTGGTGTTGTAGTTGTTGTAGAGTTTTCGTTACCTTCTTAATCTACCTTGGTCAAGACTATAGTTTAGTCCATTGTGTAGTTTCTAGTCAAGTTTTTTATTATCTATTTTATAGTATGGATACTAGACTACTTAGTTTCTAGTCGGATTTATAGTCTAGTTCAATATCCAGTGTATAGCCTAATTTGTAGTCTCGACTATAGCAGAGTTTATAATTAAGACTATTATCTAGCTTTTCATCTTGTTTATTATCTGGTCTATAGTTTAGTTTATAATCAGGACTATAGCTTAGTCTATTATCTACACGGTAGTCTAGTTTATTATCTAGTATATATTCTGGTTAATAGTCTAGTACAAAGTGTAGTTTCTAGTCTAGTTTATTATCAATGTAGTTAGTACATAAGACTATAGACTAGTCTATTATCTGACCTATAGTTTAGTGTAGTTTATAGTTCATAGTTTAGGTTCTAGTCTAGTTATAGTCTAGTTGATTAACTTGTTCATAATCTAATTTGTTGTTTCGATTTTTGTATAATTTATAGTCATGACTATAGTTCATTGTCTAATTTCTAGTCTAGTTTATTATCCAGTATATAGCCTAATTTGTAGTCTCGACTGTAGCAGAGTTTATACTTAAGACTATTGTTTGGCTTCTCATCTTGTTTATTATCTAGTTTATAGTTTAGTTTATAGTCAAGACTATAGTCTAGTTCATTGTCTAGTTTCTAGTCAAGTTTACTATTATCTAGTCTATAGTATGGTTCCTAGTCTAGTTTCTAGTTTGATTTGTAGTCAATTCTTTATCCAGTAGCCTAATTTGTAGTCTCGACTATAGCAGAGTTTATAATTAAGACTACTGACTAGCTTCTCATTTTGTTTATATCTGGTCTATAGTTTAGTTTATAGTCAAGTCTTCAACTTAGTTTATTATATAGTCCGTAGTTTAGTTTATTATCTAGTATATATTCTGGTTAATAATCTAGTCCATAGTATAGCTTCTAGTCTAGTTTATTATCTAGTATATATTCTGGTTAATAGTCTAGTCCATAGTATAGTTTCTAGTCTAGTTTATTATCAAGACTATAACCTATTTTATAGTCTCGACTAAAGTATAGTTAGTACACAAGACTATAGTCTAGTTACTAGTCTATTATCTGGCCTATAGTTTAGTTTATTGTCAATATTATAATGTAGTTTATAGTCCATAGTTTAGGTTCTAGTCTGGTAAATAGTCTAGATAATAGATAATACTAGTTGATATTTAAAAAGTATTTCACAAGTTTTCTTAAAGCTAGATTATAGCTCAGTTTATAGTCTAGTCCATAGTCATAGTGTAGTCCATAATCTAGTTTATAGTCCAGTCTATATTGTAATACTTTATACTATATAGCCCATATTATAGTTTATAGTCTATTCTATAGTTTGGTCTGTGGTCTAGTCTATAGTCCAGTCCATAGTCTACTTTATAGCATAGCTTATAGTCAAATCTATAGTATAGTTTATAGTATAATCTATAGTCTAGCTTGTATTCTAGTCTATAGTGTAGTTTATATTCTACAATCTATAGTTTAGTCAACAGCCTAGTATATAGTCTACTTTATAGTCTAGTGCATTATATAGTTTATAGTCTATAGCCTAGTCTATAATCTAGTTAATAGTCTAGTCTAGAGTTTATTATATTGTTTAATATATAGTCTATTCTATGATTTGGTCTATAGTTAAGTCAATATTTTCTTCCTAGTTTTAAATATTTTCTTGACATCTGCATAATTTCAAGGTACCACCACCAACCAAAAAATAAAAATAAACTTTTAAAAAATATCATGTTTTATCTTTTTCTATTTCAATTTATTTACTTATTTATTTGTTTGTTATTTGAGCAATTAAAGTGTCAATTGTATTTGCAAATATTCGTGGGCTATAAAAATATTTAATAGACCATGTTATACACACTCACACCATCAAACATTTTTCTAATTGTTAAAAAAAGAAACTAGTTTAAATAATAATAACAATAGTTAGTACAAATGTACATATAGTGTAATTATTTATTTGTACTTGATTTTTAGGGTGTAGTTTAAGTAGAAAATGAATTATTTTTTAAATATGAGGAAGGCACTTTTTTTGGGGGAAATAGTTGTTTTTTTTTTTTTTTTCTTTCTAATTCGTTTGCTATTTACTTAAATAATTATGGAATATTGAGCAGGTGTGAATTATATGAATTTTTCATTATCATTTACGCAAAAAGAAACATTTAATAAATATAAGAAAAATTAGAAAAGAAAAAGATAATAATAAATAACATTTGATTGTATTGTTAGGTAATTGTTTCTTAAGAAATAAATTACAACACATTTAGCATTGAAATATAAAAAAATATGTACTATACAGATATACAATATAATATTGATATTGAAAATAGAAATTTAAAAGATTTCAAGAAATTCAAAACAAATCAAAGATTGTAGATAACACTATACCTGGAATATAGACTTTAGGCTCATAATTGTTCATATAGTAAAATACTAAAAATATAGTCTGTATAGACTCGCATTTTATTTTTTTATGAAAATAAATTTATCTCTTATTTTCTAGTAAATAATGTGTCAGGACTCTAAAAGAAATTTGTCGTTAAATTTAATAGTCTTAACAATAAACTTTTCAAAATTGTTTTAGTTTTGAAAATCAAATTCAGCTTTTATATTTCTTACTTAATAAAATTCTAAATTAGCCCTCTATATAATTACAAATCCTTTCTATATAAATATTTATTGTTATAATTGAATACAATTAAAAATTCTTAAAATGTCACGGTCATTATTAGCACTTTATTTAATAACAATTGGTGTGAATTTTTGCATATCTTCAACAATATTTCCACAGAATTAAAATAGTTTAGCAAAGAAATGGAAAAACTTCAAAATACTTTTAATAGAAAAACTAGAAAACTATTTACAAACTGAATATAATATTATAACAAAATTTTATTAAAAAATAAAACTAAATGACAAAGTTTTTACAAAACACTGAGAGAAATTATCAAAGAAATTCTAAACTAGAATACAAATTAATTAGATTAGACTCTAGACCATAAACAAGACTATATAGAATTAACTACAGACTAGCCCATAAACTTTACTAGAGGCTGGACTATAAACTGAACTATAGACTAGACTAAAATCAAAACTACAAATAATACTGTAGGCTGCACTATAGAGTCGATTATAAACTAAATTGTAGACGAGACTATAGATAATCTATAAACTGGGCTATAAACTAGACTATACACTAGACTACAGACCAGACTATTGACAGACTATAAACTACAATAAAGAAAAGGCTATAGACCAGAGTATATATTAGACTAGAATATTGACTAGACTATAGATGAAACAATTGACAAGACCTTTGACTAGATTACTGACAAGAATATAGACCAGACCATAAATTACAAACTATATTATGGACTAAACTATTGACTAGACTACATATTGAATGGACTAAAATAAAGACTATATACGATACTATAGACTATAAACTAAACTATAGACTAGATAATAGACTAGACTATATACTAGTCTACAGACTAGACTATAGAATAGACTATAGACTAGACTATATACTATATACTAGACAGACTAGAATATAGACACTATATAGACTAGGCTACAGACTATACTATATACTAGACTATAGACTAGACTAGTCTATTGTCTAGTCTATAGTCTATACTATAGACTAGACTATAGACTAGACTATAGACTGGACTACAGACTAGACTACAGACTAGACTATAGACTAGACTATAGACTAGACTATAGACTGGACTACAGACTAGACTTTATACTAGAATATATACTAGACTATAGATTAGACTAGAGACTAGACTGCAGACTAGACTACAGACTTGAATATATACTAGACTATAGACTAGACTACAGACTTGACTATATACTAGACTATAGACTAGACTACTACTAGAGTTTTGACTTGATTATAGACCAAACTATAGACTAAACTAGAGACTAGACTATAGACTATATACTAGACTATATATTAGACTATAGACTAGACTAGACAATAGACTAGACTATAGATTAAACTATATAATAGACTAAACTATTGACAAAACTATTGACATTAACAAGTCTATAGACTAGACTATAAACTATAGTCTAGGCTTTAGACTATACTATTGGCTAGACTATAAACTAAACTATAACTGGATTATAAACTAGACTAGTCTGAACTATACATTAAACTATAACTGGACTATAAACTAGACTAGTCTGAACTATACATTAAACTATAGACTGGGCTATAGATAATTGACTAAACTATGGATTTTACTATAAACTAGACTGTAGACTATAGATTAGACTAAAGACTAAACTATAGATTATACTATAGACTAGACCATAGACTAGAATATTGATTAGACTATTGACTAGGGTTTTGACTAGACTAAAATATAGACTAGGTTATAATGGACTCGATTATTGACTATATACCTGACTAGGCTATTGACAAGACTATAGACCAGACTAATAACTCAACTTGAACTAGCTTTTAGACTTATCTATAGATTAGACTATAGATCAGACTATAGACTAGACTATAGATTAGACTGTATACTTGACTATAGACCTGACTATACTATAGATTAATCTCAGTGTATTTTTTTCTCTAACTCAATGAGGCATATCAATTTCTAGTGTAATTGTTACTTAAACAAACTGAAAAAAATTGAAAATAAAGGTGGGGGACAAGCAATCTCGTGTGACGTTAACGTGTAAGATAGACAAAGTACAACGTCAACGGCGGCAATATTAAGAGAAAAAATTGCAATAAAACACTTTAAAACATTTATAGATATAAAAACGCATAAAATAATATAAAAAATACACTGAAAACAGTACTTAACAAAAGTTATTTTTTAAATAATTAACACAATATTAAATCAATTTGTAAATGATTAATATGGCTAGACTAACGATAATTGAAGGGAAAGTTTTTAATCTTAAAATAAATATTAATTTCAAAGGCAAATGAAAAAGATTTAGAAATAAAAAATAAAAAAAAAAATAAATAAATATTTCATGAGTTAAGTTAAGCTTTAAAAATATTTTTTAGTTTATAGTATTAACATTACGGGAGTGAGTTAAAAAAAATAAAAATTCTCTCATTTAGCTTCTAAGGATATGATTTAAATATGGCAACTTTAAACAAACAGTGCTGCTATTTATAATAGTGATGCCAATTATTTTAAAGTAAATTGAGCAGCTTAATTTTAAAAACAAAAAAATTATAACTATGAAATAAATATTTTGAAATTAAAATAAAATTATTTTAAACTAATTTTTTCCACCCTCACTTACATTTTTATAAGTTTTAAATTTTTTTTAGCGCAGTGTAAACAATTTTAATTCCTTTCAAGCGTAAAATGTTAGAT
>OX596073.1:35923528-35973528 GCA_951394005.1 Protophormia terraenovae
AAAACAGGCGGTACAAGTGAACGAAACACATTTTCTATTTTCATTCATGCAGGCAGTAAGTTAAGAAAAATAGATTGAGATTTTCCAATTACTTTAATGAAAATTGTTATTGTTTTTGTTCTGTAGGCCAATCATTCAGATGCTGGCAAATTTACCGCCTGTAGAGGTGTTAAAAATGTTCATAAAATGGGTAAAATTATAATGTTTCAAGATGAACCCGAACTGGATAATTGGGCAGGAGATGCCTGTAATCAATTTATAGGCACCGATTCAACAGTATTTCCTCCTTTTCTACATAAAGATGAAGGTTTGTGGGCTTTTACACCGGATTTGTGTCGATCTTTGGGTGCTCATTATGTGCGCAAGTCAAAATATGCGGGATTGCCAGCAAGTTTTTTTACTTTGGATTTGGGAGATATAAGAGTGAGTAGAAAAATGTAAAACAAAAAGAAAAAAAATCTTATGAGTATTTCTTTTGACTAGAACACACCTGAATTACATTGTTTTTGTGATGATCCAGAAGATTTGGATACTTGTCCACCCAAGGGTACAATGAGTTTGCAGCCTTGTAATGGAGCACCTATTTTAGCTTCATTGCCACATTTCTATAATGCCGATCCTAAATTGGTCGAGGGAGTAAATGGTTTAAATCCCAATGAACATGATCATGCTATCTATATAGATTTTGAATTGGTGAGATAATGATGAAATTAATTGAATTTAAATATGATTAGACTATAGAATAATCTGTAGTGTAGTCTATAGAGTAATCTACAGTCTGAGCTTTAGATTAGTCTATATATTCATCTAAAGACTAGCCCAAAGAATATTCTATAGAGTAATCAAAAGTTTAGCTATAGATTAGTCTACAGAGTAATTTTAGTCTGGTCTAAACACTAGTGTATAGAGTAATCTACAGTCTGCTCTACAGAGTAATCTATAATCTGGTCTATAGTCTTGTCTATAGACAAGTATATAGTCTAGTCTATATTGCAAACCATAATCTGCTCTATAGTCTAATCTAAAGAGTACTCTATAGTCTGGTCTATAGTCTAGTCTATAGAGTAATCTACAGTCTGCACTACAGAGTAATCTAAGTAATAGTCTGGTCTATAGTCTAGTTTATAGAGTATTCTACAGTCTGCTCTACAGAGTAATTTATAGTCTGGTCTCTAGATAAGTCTATAGTTTAGTCTCTATAGTTTATAGTCTAGTCTGTAGAGTAATCTATAGTCTAGTCTATAGAGATTTATATTTTGGCTATAGACTAGTGTATAGAGTAATCTTTAGTCTGGTCTATGAAAAGTCAATAATGTCTATAGAGTAATCTATAGCTTATGGTATAGTCTAAAGTCTGGCATATCGTTTAATCTATAGTTTAGTCTATAGTCTATTCTATAGCCTATTCTATAGTCAATTCTCTAGTTTAGTTAATAGTCTAGTATTTAGCTCTTTTAAATTTTATTTCCTAGATCTCAGGTACTCCCCTAAGAGCTGGCAAACGTTTACAATTCAGCATGGATTTAGAGCCCGTTGAAGCTATAGAACCGGTTAGTAAAATTCCCCGTGTAGTGTTACCCATGTTTTGGGTTGAGGAGGGAGCCGCTCTAAATAAAACTTACGTTAATATGCTGAAATATACTTTATTTTTGTAAGTTTTTCTTTTAAAATTAAAAAATTCAATTTTAATAATTTATTTCCTTCTCACTGTTCTGCAGGGGTTTACGTTTCAATGTGGGCTTACGTTGGACCTTAATAACTTTGTCTTTGGTAGGCTTAATGGGAGGCGGATATTTATATATGAAAAAGACCGATAGTTTGGATATAACCATACCACCCAAGGATAATAAGGTAGCAAATGTTAAACCAGTTTCGGCTGTAACCGTAGAAGAGGAAAATAAACCTCCACCTATACAACAGGCGGATTTAACAAATCGTAAAGTGGAGAGATTTTAAAGGATTAAAATAACATCTAGTTATTTCAAAGATACAGAGAGGGAGAGTGAGATGCATAGTGTGATTAATGAAAAAGCAAAGCGTATTAAAATCATAATGTTTATATTTTAATTTATAACAAACAATAAACTTTTACTGGCACTTTAAAAATTTTCCTTGAATGGATTTGGAGTTTTTAATACTTGAGTGTTATAGTATGATATTTTAAATAGTTTTAAAACACTTTTTCTTTTAGTAAACCTTATTAGTTTAAAAAGCATTGTGTTAAAAGCTTTTTGTGCAACTATATAACATAACACTCTAAATTTACTGATAAGCTGTAGAAAATCATACTTTTATTTTTTATTTATAACAATAACATAATCACTATATGATTGATTAGAAAAAGTAAACAACTTAAAACAATTATTAACCCTTTTCTACCTAGTGGATAAGTATAAATACCAAAAAGATAATTTAGAAGGGTTAAGAAAACAAATTAGAAAATAAAACAAAATTTTCTTGTTTTTTATATTAAATCTAAACAAATTTTCTGAAATCTTCTTTCCTTTTTAATTTTATTTTATATTTTTTAATTTTGTTTATGTTTTGTATTTTTTAGTTTTTGGCAACACTGTTATTTATAGAGCAGCGTCACTTTTTTTCTGCGAGTTGTATTTGTGTTATAAAGTTACCACACTAATTAGTGGTGAAAATGTACATACAGAGTTGCACTTTTTATTGTTGATAAAGGACAAGTTGCGAGAAATTGATTTTAATTGTTTAAAAATAACAAAATAAATAAATTAAATTTTAAAACTTAAATTAATTTTTATAAAATGAAATCGGTCACGTGCCTATCACATTTAAGAATTAGTCATAAGTTATTATTCTAATTTGTTAATGAGGTTATATCATCTAAAAGGTTAAAGGTGCAAAATCATCCATATAGTATGATTTTTTTTTTTTTTTTTTTCAAACAAAACTGATAAGATAATTTTATTTTACTTATACATACATATATATTTTTTTGAGACACTTGAAAATAATCAAATACTTAACAAAGTTAGCAGCAGTAAAAACATTTCAATTAAAAAATATAATATAAAATAGACATTTTGACGACTTTTTGTTATAAAATTTAAAAAAATAAAAAACAAAATTTTAATTTGTAGTTCATTTACTACTTATTTTTTTTTTTTTTTTTTTTTCATAAATTATTTTACAATAACAAATAAAATCCTAAAACAATTATGATTAAATAACTATTTAATATAGATTAAATAAATTGTTATTTATAATCATTTTACGCCAATCACTTTAATTATTGTTATTGAACAAATTGCAGTTTGTTATTTTAAATATAATAATAATAAAAAAGAAAACTTTGCGTCAATTCCCGGTTTATATTCTTTTTAAAAGAATTTATATATTTTTTTAAGCTTAATTTGCATTAATTTATTTACTTGTTGCTAGTTTTTTTGTTTTCATATTTTGTTCAATGATTACAAACATTTCGTTTGTATTTTGTTTTATTTTCATTTTTGTTTTTTTTTTTTTTTTTTTTTTTTTTTTTCATTTTGAAATTATAATTGATTTTCAATTGAATATGCATGACTTCATTTAGGTATAGAAATTATTATTGTTGCTGGTTATTCTTGTTGTTGTTGTTGACTTATTCGCTTTTTGTTTTGTTTGCTTTGTGTCATTTTTGCCGCAAAAAAAAAAAAAAAACAATGAAATTCTTCACAATTTTCTTATGTCACTTAAAAAGAGATCAAGAGTAAGAGGGAGGCAGAAACATAAAAATAGTGTTTGTTTGAAAGACTCAAGTGGTCTTAATGTTGTTGGCTTAATGTAAACAAATATACTTAAATATTTAACCCATATTTGGAGCGATTTTTATTAACAATGAAGAAAGGAAAATAAATAGAATATAAAACTAATTTCAAAATTAAAAAAATATAAAATAAAAAACGAAAAAGTTAAATTTTCTTTGTAAAACTGTATTTTGTGTTCTTTATAATATATTTTAAAATTAATTTTTTTTTTTTTTTTTCACTAAAAATATCTTTATATTTATTATAGTATATTTTCAAGTATTTATCTTTAGATAAGCAGTTTTCTTTACAACTATTGTAAAACTTGAGCACGAGTTTTGATCTAGAAATAAACAAAATATCACGTTGTTTAGTTTTGCATTAATTTTTACAACTTTAGAAAGAATTTTTATAATAACTTTTTTTTTTCATTTCAAAAGTAATTAGTTTGTAATACTTAGTATTAAATTAAATATAAAATTAAATAATTAATTTTAATATTTGTTTTTGAAGGAGCAGAATTTAAAAATTTATTTTTTGTTTTAACATAATCCATAGTCTAGTTCATAGATGCCCACGCATACTAACACAATACATGTAGTTGTGTTAGTAAATTAAAAAATATATGCACTAAAAGAAAAAAATGGGTGAATTAATTAAAATATGTTATCAACTTTAATGGTTAAAAAATAAATACCAAACAATCGGAAAATAACACAAATAATATTTATTGAAACTTCATTGCTAAATTTAAAAAATAAGGAAAAAAATAATGTTATTTTTATATTTAATATAACAAAATAAAATGTAAGTAATAACCTTATATTATTTGGAAGGCTTAATTATAAACAAGTGTTGTTAAAATATTTTCCCTTGTCCGGTCATTTATATCTAATGTGTTGAAAATCTAATACAATTTTATAAAAACAATGTTTAACTGGAAAGATTCAAAATTGTTTTCATACATAATGTACAATTTTTTTCAGTGCATTTGTGTACTCATCGCTCTCTCAGCGAAGAATAAATGAAAGAGAATAAGAATATGTGTGAAGCTCTCAGCACAAATGTGCTTGAAGTGGGCATCTATGGTCTAGTTTATAGCTTAATCTATAGTCTAGTCTATTCTATAGTCTAGTCTAGTCTATAGTCTAGTTTATAGTCTAGTCTATAGTCTAGTCTATAGCTACAGTCTAGTCTATAGCTATAGTCTAGTCTATAGCATAGTCTATAGCAGTGTTCCCCAAAACCAACGCACGCGTGCGTTTTGTCTCTTGTGTTATTCTCTTGATATGAATAAAAAACACACATTTCAATTCAGTCTAGCACTAGCATTCAACGAAGCAGGTTGTGTTATCGCTTGTTGCTTGATATACACTCATAAAAAATGTTTAATGTTATGTGGTAGTGAGGTACATAAGAATCAAAATATGAATATTTTTAAGTTTTACTAAAAATAAAATTTTTATTAATCAAAATTTTATGGTTAGTTTGAAATAATTATAAATTTTTATGTTTTATACAAAAAACAAGATCTTTTATTTTCATTTCCATTTTATTATAAATAATTTTACTATAAAAAGGGAGATATTTTTTTGGTGTATAATTTCAGAGCGGGAGAGTTATACAGAACACACATTAACAAAATGTGAATGTATAAGTGTGGGGATCACTGGTCTATAGTCTAGTTTATAGCCTAGTCTATAGCTAGTCTATAGTTTAGTCTATAGTCTAGTTTATTTTCTAGTCTATAGCTATAGTCTAGTTTATAGCTATAGTCTATAGCTGTCTATAGTCTAGTCTATAGTCTAGTTTTTAGTCTAGCCCTATAGTCTAAAAAGTATACAAAAAAAATATACAAATAAAAGAAAGTTTACTTCTTAGGCTCTGAAGCAAAATATTCTATATAAAATGTAGGGCAAAAAACAAATATTTTTAATTTGATAAAAAAAAAAAAAACTTTAATTGCTATAATAACAATTAATGAACTCATAAAGCTTAACATTCATAAACCGTAATAATGTCAAAAATACATGCAAATAAGATTATATAAAAAAACATTTTAAGTTGAAATTACTTTTAGATTAAACAAAAAAAAAAAAAAACACACACAAGAAAATTGAAATAAAAGCAAAAACGCAGCAATAAAAAAATGAAATACAAAATATAATTTATTTGCAAAACTCAATAAAACAAAAAATATATTTTTTGTTATTTAAGAATAAAGCACGTGCTTTTAAACTTAAACCCTCAACTGTAAGCGAGAAAATATGTGATATTTACACAAAAAATTTTGTCAAATTTTTTATTTTTTTTTTTCTTTTGTGGTCAGCAGTTGGCAATAAATCAAAATAATTTCATTTGTTTTCATTAAGACACAATAATTAAAGGAAAAAGAAAAAAAAATAAGTGACAACAATATAATTTTCACTTTCAAAATGTTTCATTAATCTAAAAATAAACTTTTTTTGGGAAAAAGCACAAAAACACCTGCATTTTTTCTGAAAACATTTTATTTTTCTTTACATAGAAACACAAATTTGTTAGGAAATGATTAATGAATTAAAATGAAATTAAGCAAAAGAGAAAAACTAAATTATAGATTTAGCAACAAATTAACAATGTTTTTTTTTTTAATTTACAACAATTTTTTCAAGTTCATGATAAAAAACAAATATACTGAAAATTATAAATTAAAATAGATTTCGAACAGTTTGACATCTCTATGTATGAATCAAAATAATAGGAAGTAAACAAAGCTGCCAGATGATTTAAAGAGAAAACCATCTTTTAAATTTCAAATTATCAAGCAAAAATTAGATTTTATATGAACATTTTTAAAACTAATTTCAAAAATATAAATACAAAATTAAATTAAGGAAAATTTTCAAAAGTATAGTTATTTATCTAAAATTTTCATTTTACAGAAGGAAATTTTTCAAAATTATTCCATTTAAGGGAAATTTTCAAAAATTTTTTATTAGAAAATTTTCCACAAATTTTATTTGATAAAAAATTTCAAAAATTTTTGGTTTGAGAAAAATTTTTTAAAAAGAATTTATAAAAAATTTCGCTTTTATGAAAAAATATTTATTTATTTTATTTTATTTTATTTTAAAGAGAGAATTTTAAGAATTCCTTTATTTCCTTTATATTTATTGGTAATTTGTCCACAAATTTGTTTAAATTTTCTCGTAAAAAAATTTATTTTCAAAATATTTGTTTTTTATTTTTACAATAATAATAATATTTGTTTTAAAGAAAGTTTTTAAAAATTTCCTTTTTATAATTAATTTTGAAACATGAAATTTTTTAATAATAATTGTTTTTGGTGTAAAATTAATAAAATTATAATTAAACGAGCTGTTAACCCGCTACTTCGTAAGCGGAAATTTTTTATATAAACCATACTATATAATAAATTTGAACTAAGATTAGTAACTAACGTGGGAACATTTTTAATAATGGTATTGTGTTGGTATTAACAACAATAAACTTTTTAAATATTTTACTTAAAAAATTACCAAAAATTACAATAAAAAATAGGATTTTCAAAAACTACGAAAGGCATGTTTGATATATTTCTTATAAAAAAAGATAATATTTTAAATTTATTTCTTTGCTTTTGGTTTAGAAAGTTCGTAGCGTGCCAGTAAAATACCAATTTTTAACTTTCGAAAATTAAAAATCTATCAAAGTATTTCTATTATTATTTTTTATTATAAAAGAATGTGACTAATAGAGCTTGATAATTTTAATCCATAAATAACAATATCTCTTTAACTTCAGGTTTCTAATATTAGAATAACGAAAAATAAATATAACAATTACGAAAAAGTATATAAGAATAAGGAATAAGTACCACAAAATCCTTTTTAAGGATTCTGATTCACTTAGGACCTTAAATCTTCAATTTTATGTTTGTAGAATGAATATTACAGAACATTCAAGAAGTACTATTAGAAGAACTAAAGTGTACCACAAAGTCCCTTCTTATGAATTCTCATTCACTTAGTACCACATATCATTAATTACATGTTTCTAGATTAAATATTATAGTAAATACAAAAAGCACCATTAGAAGAATAAAAAAAAGTACCACAAAATCCCCCCCTGTGAATTCTCACTTACTTAGGGCCACATATCTTTAATTTCATGTTTCTAGGTCCAAAATTAAAGAAAAATTCAAAAAGTACCCTTTTTACCCTAAAAGGGCCGATTTAAAAAAAACTACCAGACACCTGTTCGATTATTTTTTAAATCAATAACGATAACAACTTTTTTTGTATCTATTAGTTTGGGAAATATAAGGTTACCGATTTTACCCGTTTTTACTCTTTTTTAACCCATAAACATTCGAATTTCCAAAAATCCCGTCTTAGTGGATCTATATGGAGGGAGACCTACCTACGTTCCAATTCGTCTCTCTAGCTTCAGCCGTTTGGGCTGTAGGATGATGAATCAATCGGTCAGTCAGTCATTCAGTCACTTTACTTTTTTATAAATAAATAAATACATTTTTATTTATGTACTTGGAAGCAATAGAATTGCATTTTCAAACATTTTTTTTTCTCTAATAAGGAATGTTAAAAATATCTTCAAAAGATATTTTTATTTAATAGACCTTTTAAACAAGAAAACACTCAACATTTACTACATATGTAGCATAACAATTATTATGGTAACTCCTTTCTCTCATCATACTCCTTTACTCAATTTCCAATTTTAATAGTTTTTAGTAGTTTGTTTACATTTCTTGTTTTTGTTTACATTTTTGCGTAATAAACAAAGCTGCCATATTTCTAAATAAATTAAAAACCATTTAAAAAATTTTAAACTAAACTTGGAATATTAATTAAAATGACAATATTTTTAATTGTCATATTATAACAACATTGTTTCTAAGTACAATATTATTTCCTTTCTTGCTGACGAAAGTGTAATATTATACCTTCAAATTATATAAATAATGTATATAGCCGCTAAACTTAAATAAAAAAAAGCACTAATAGTATTTATAAGTAATTTATATTCATAGTAATGCATTATTAAAAAAAAAAATCTTTTGTTCTAGGTTTTTCTTAAGGTTTTCAATATGAGAAAGCGAAATATATAATTGTCAGCTCTTTGTTTTTATGGGGTATTTATCGTTTTTTTGTTAATGAATGCAAAAATATATATTTTCTTTTAAACAAAAAACATTTTATCTTTTCTTATTAGTTGTTCAATAACTTAAAAAAATCTTTTAAAGAAATTAAAACAACTATTTATTTTTCTTTGTGTCAAATAATTACGGTGCCAAGTTGTCTGTCAATTGTTTACAGCAGCTATAGCATATGAAAACCCGATTATTTGTTTAAATACAAAATGAATCTTCTATGTATGGCCTCACAAATTATACAATAAAGGGGGAAAATTAAAAAGAATGAAAAAAATGTTAAAGAAATTCATTCAATATTTTTATATGAAATTTTCTTTTTATGAGAAATTTGTTTTTTTTTTTTTTTATTTCTATAGAAAATTTTGCTAAATCATTTATTTTATAGGGATTTTTCTAAAAAATTCTATTTTATAGATTTTTTAATATCCTTTTTAAAAGAAAATTCTAAAAAAATTTCCTTTTTTATAGGAAATATTTCCAAAATTTCTTTTTATAGGAAAATATTGATTTTTTTTACAATAACCTTGCGGGAAATTTGTGTCAATTGCAGTAATGGTTCCTCAGTACCAGTTGAGTACCAATTTACACCGAACTCGTCACCAAAGTTCCAATTGAGAACCAGTTGACACAAAGACACTCACTATTTAACAGTTGAGAGTCAATTTATAACATTCTTGTTAAGTGGCTGAGTGGTTATCGTTGAAGACTATAAAACATAATATAGGTTAGAACATGAGTTCGATTTGGGGTGCCGCCAACGACATTAACGAAAAATTATAAAATAAACGTAATTTAATAAAAATAAAAATAAAAATTGTTTAATAAGTAAACAATTATCGAGTTTCTATCAAATTTTTATTATATTAATCGACCCTGAACCTGTCCTCTTGGACCAGTCCTGGGACCTATCCTGTGACCTGCCCCAAATGGCTAATTAGCCACCTCCAATGACAACCCCATGTAAAAGTAACAGGTTCCTCTCATATAAAGTTTCGGAACTGGACCGCTCACTAGCCCTGAGAACCTGTCACGTGACTAGTTTTGAACCGGTTCTCTAGGGAATGTCTCAACAATTTTTTTTTTTGACAAATTACTTAATTACAATTAAATATATTTCAATAATTTCCTCTTTACGGGGAGTTTTTTAAAATGAATCTTAATACCAAATTCCCTTTTTTAGCAAGTTTTGTTACGTTTTATTTAGTATTTTTTTCCATTATTGTAATATTTTCGACAAATTCTATTTTTATAGGATATTTTCAAAAACTTTTTTATGCAAATTTTCAATAATTTTTTATAGCAAATTTTTAATAAATTTCCTTTTTATAGAAAATTTACTATAATTTTTTTTTAATAAAAAATTTTATTTTATAGGAAATTATCAATATATTATTTTTTATAGCAAATTTTTAATAAATTTTCTTTTTATATTAAAAATTTATTTATAGAAAATTTTTGATTAAATTTCTTTTTAAAGGAAATTTTCAATAAATTTTCTTTTTATAAAAAACTAGCTTAATCCGGTGACATATTATATATTAACTTTATATGGGACAACTACTCCCTCTCGACCTATTATCTCTATTCTCTCTAATTTTAAATAAATTATGCGAAAAATATAGGAGCTGCACTCCCCTATCCGTCCTATTTTATTTTATCAATTTATTATGATAAGAAAGTAGTTCCTACAAAATTTGAGGACTTTCCTCATAATAGTTTTTTAGATATATGTACTATTAATAATATTTCCTTTGTATAAGGGGTACCATTTCCCCAGGTCCTATCCGTCCCGTTTTCATCTCAGAAAGTTATATCAACAAAATATTCTCACTTTTGCTGTAATAGTTCTCAAGATATGCAGATAATTACTATTTACTTTGTATAGGGGCTACCATTGCCCCTGCTCCTATCGAAAAATAAAGTATTTTTCTTTCGGGTATCACAAAATGATACAGTGAAAATTTCAAGAAAATCGGACCAGTGGTTTAGCGGTTTATAAAGCCCAAACAAACAAACAGTTTAATTTTTATATACAATATAAATTTTATTTTTATAGGAAATTTTTGATAAATTTAGTTTTTATAGGAAATTTCCGATTAATTTTTTCTTAAAAAAAAAAAAAATCAATAAATTCTATTTTTTTTTTTTCGTATTGACTGTTTTATTTCTATATTTTATTATTAATTCTTAAATAAATATTTTTTTTATCATATTATTTGTTGTACTCATTAATGTAATTGTTTTTGTTGTAATATTAATTTCAATATTTAACTCGTTAGTTGTATATTTTATATTTATTTAATTTATTCATTGTGTGTCAGTCAGTTAATATTAAAATAAACAGACATTATTTTGATTGAATTTAATTGTCAATTAATTCCTTTAAGTGAAAGGGTGGAGTTCTTTCCGTTTTATTATTATTATTTTTTATTATTAAACTTTTTGTAAACATGTTCTTTAATTGTTTACTTAAATATTATTTCTTATATTATATTTATTTATTAGATATTTTCATATTTCTCACTAGACTTTGTTTTAAAATAGGGTTAAGGCTGAGCATCATAATCAGAAAATTACTATTTATTAAAATTTTATTTAAGAATTTATTTTATTTCTTGAAAATTTTCTCATAAAAATTTATGTCAGCTTTTTTTATTTATGATTTCTATGTTTTCTATGACATTTACACATATAAGAGAAAAAAAAAATCGCTTTGCCAACTTTTGTTTTCATTTAAGTTAATGTTGTTGTTTTTTCTTGCTGTGTTTTTTTATAGCAATTAACAGTGTTGTCATTTTCATAATAAATAAAACGTTTATTCACCTTTCTTTTTGTTATCTTTCACTCTTATTTATTATTATTATGCTACTGTGTTGGGTTTTCAAAGTTGTTGTTGTAATTGTTTTTTTTTTTTTTATTTTTTTTATTTTACAATGTTTACATTTATTTACTCATACACACATTAAGGTACAATTACCTTCATTAAAATCATATGTTTTTTGTTGAAAAAATGCCAATTTTTTTTCTTTTGTTCAGTTTCATCATCAACCATTAACTGAAGTAAAGTGTTGCAAGAATATTTTATATTATAGACAAAAAAATATACATACATATTTATAAATAAAAGTGAAATCAATAATTTGGAAACGGTTGATCTTAGAGTTTTCATTTTTTTATTTAATTGTTATTATGTTACAGATCACAGAAAAATATAACTTTTATAGTTCTAATCACTACTTATGAACTCGTAGACCTTTTTTTGTTAACCATTACAGATTTTATAGCTGTTTCAGTTACTTTTTTATAACAGTTTGCACATCTTTTTTAAAAATCTTCGATATTTTGGGACAACTTTTTTGTGCTCTTCAATTCACTTTTCAGTCTAATATCTCTCCAGTGGTCTTAGCACCAGACAGACACTTTGGAGAATTGACCTCTCTTGGTACAAAAAGTATGTTATTGTTTTGGTACATGTCAAATCGGGCCAAAAATGTGTGGACACATTGTGCTCTTATGAAAGGAAGAAATCTTTTTGCAAACATTCTTTAATGTATGTTTCGATATTTATAGAGCCGATTGTAACAAAATACTTTCTTGTTTTTCTGCAACAGCATAAAGCTTGTCATACCATGAATTTTCTAGTAAATTTTGTCTGCTTTTGCGTCCTAACTTATCTTCAACATTGCCTCGAAAATTAGTAACATAAATATTTTGACACAGAAGCTGCAAAAATTCTGCCAGCACATACGTTTTGTCGTCCATTATACAACATGAGAATTTTTGTATGAAATTTGATTTAAATTTCCGTTCCCTATTCTTGGCTTCTAAATTTTTTGCAGCATTCCTGTTTGGAACTTTTTAGACTTTATATGTTTTTAACTCCGCATTTGTCTTAACTTTTCGCACCAAATAGCCAGAGCTGAGCTAACCGGGCAGCTTTTCTTTCAGATGTGTTTGAAGTTCTTTTCAATATGCTTTCAATTTTCTGGCCTTCCCATATCTTCCCGAACCAGGTTTCCTATCAATGGTCAAATTCATCTGATACAGTCTAATAACATTCTATATTAAAAAAAATAACTGACATATTTTTCAATAATAACTAGATCAACAAAAATTTTAAATATTGCTTCCGAAAAATGTTATGAGGCAAAACGTGTGTTAAGATATTTTCGATCGCACTCCTTAATTGCTCTATTAATAGTCCCCCCTTTTGTACACACTCTCTGAGTAATAATAATTCTAAGTCTCCACGAAGAAATTTTTATTTCCTAACATAAGAAATAACGTCGGCAGAATAAAGAGAACAAACTTTTATTTCCAACTTCATGTTAAGGGGAGGAGAAAACGTACTGAGAAATTTAAATTTTTATTTGTCTTTTTTAATAAAAATTTTATTTTTTCCTCCGTTTTTATTTTTTTATTTGTCTTTTTAAAACAAAATTAATTAATTTTCCATCTTTGTTTTGTTAAAAGAATTAAAATTTTAAAAAATAAAAATAAATTTGACAGCTTATGTTAAACATTATTGCTCAGCTTTGTGTTTAAACCATAGAAAACAACTAGAACTCCAACTTGCTCACAAAAAACCTAACTCAATTGTCAAAAAAACCTAACTCTTTGTATGTGTTAGTAAAATTTTCTACAGAACAAATTTATACGTGTGAAGAGAGTAATTTTTTGTTTGTGAGCGAATGAAAAGAGTTGGACTTCTAGTTGTTTTCTATGGTTTAAACATTTATTGCGAAATAGATTGCGCAATAGATTTCTTTATGGTCCGTAAATACGTAACATTTTGAAGAGAGAGATAGAATTTGACAATTGCGGACACAAAAATGTCTGCTTGGAGACGTAGAGTATAGAAAATGTTCAATAAAATTTCTTTTTATAGAAAATTTTCAATAAATTTTCTGTTTATAGAAAATTTTCGATTTATTTTTGTTTTATGGAACATTTTGAATTAAATTTTCTTTTTATAGAAAATTTTTTTATATTCTTTTACAGAAAAAATTCGATAAATTTCTTTTTATAAAAAAAAATTCTAACAGTTTCTTTTTATGGAAAACTTTCGAAAAATTTTATTTTTATTGAAAATTTTTGATGCTTTTTCCAAAATTTTATTTAATCCAAAATTTTGTAGCAAAATATACACATCTGGCATCACTGTTTTTGAGTTATTGTTTATTTTCTTTCAACACTCTCCGTGGTAAAATGAAAATTCTGTCGTGTGACATTAGCGCGTAAGCAACAGCAGTGTGAGCTGCCTTAAACAGCTGATCATTTAGACTGTACAGTTTGTTAAAGAGTTGTTTATATTTGGTCAGCAGCAGTTTACAGTGCTGATTTATTTAGCCCTGTCTCTAAATTTACTGGGCTGCTTTCAGTTTGAGAGCGAGACAAAGAGAGTGAGCCAAGAAATGAGAGATTCAAATAAACAAGTAGAATAAAGCAAAATGGTGGTAGTAAACTATTACTGCCTATGCTTAAATGTAAATACAACGGCAGCAACATCTTATTCTGACAGTGAACAGCTGATTTTTGCTAATACTGTTGCTGACTACGCGTTAATGTAATTTGGGCTTTAGTCCCTTTTCACCTCTCTCATTTGCAAAATTAAAATTCTGTGGTGTGATATTTATATAACTTAAGCTAAGTTTACATTACACTAATATTTGACGTTTTTTACAAAAAATTTGTTTTGCCTAATGTGAACACCAAATATTTTTACGAACCAAACAAAAAACAGCTGATTTTGGTCAAACAAAAATATTTGGTTTGAGTCAAAAATATGATAAGTGTGAACATTGTGTGAACATAAGATGTAAAATATTTGCCATTATTTTGGGTGAATTTTTGTTTGATCTTACAAAAGAAATGTAAGATCAAACAGGGTGAAACATCAGCTGACGAGGCAGGCTGCTTGAGTTGTAAAGGTTGTTGTTAGCAAAAACAGTTCGGCGGCAGCTGAATGAAAGCATACATTTTATTTGTATTTCATATTTTTCACTAATTATAATTATTTTTCAATAATATTAATAAATTTAACTTAATAAGAAATAATTCAGTCCTTAAAAGCTTTATTACAAATAAAATCAAAACAAACAAAAAATGGTTATTAAATTTTTTTCTTTAAGAATAATAAATAGTTTGAATTAAAATATAATAATTTAACCAAAGTAAATTTTTTTTTATTCAGGACTTTTTTATCCAGTAACAAATATTCGAAAAAGTTAAATTAAAATAAAATAATCAGATATAAATATTAGCCGATAAAAGTCGCATGAGGCGGCATCGGCGCTTACAACCAAAAATACAGTGTTGTCTATAACATGTATGACATGAAGTGGAAACAGAGTTGTTATATTGTATAAATATAAATTATTTATAAATATGTATATATTTTAAAGTAAGCTTGATTAATGTACATTTTGAATTTTTAAATTGATAGTAGTTATCATTTCCCATTTATTATCCAAATATTTTACTTTATTGTAAATTTTGTAACAATTTTTCTAAAATTAACAGCATTTCCGCTTTACATAAAATAAAAATGCTACAAAAATGATCTTGACATCCACAATTTCCGAAATTCTCTCTAAAAATTGTTAGAAATCCATTAAAGCAAAATAAAAAATATTATATTGTTATAAATTCATTTAATTATTTGCGTCAAATAAATTTGTAGTAGTTGTGTGTTTAATCAAATAATTCTGAGTAAATAATTTGCATCTAATCTGAACAGGCTTAAAATATTTTTCCCCTTCTCGTATTTTACGATATTTGATAGTTTTTTCATGAAACAAAAAACGTCAAATAAACACGTGTAATGTGAATAGAAAATCAACTCTGTATTTAGTTGCAAAAATTGCGGGAAAACACGACCAAATAATTTGTGTCAAATATTTGGCTAATGTGAACTTAGCTTTAGATTGTTGATTTATTTTAAAGCAAATCATTTAGAAAAACTGTAGGTTTTTTTTTTAATATTAAATTTATTAAAAAATTACATTGGTAAACAATTAGCAATTTTATTTGCTTTGTGTTGTTTATCGTTTTCTCTTTGATTTTGATACTCTTTATTTTAAAGAAAATTGTAAACAAAAATCCTAGAAATATTTTGTAAAAAGAAAATTTATTTAAAAATATGAAAACCAATTTTGAAATAAGTTTTACATAAAAAATTAACAACTTAAAAAAAAATAAAAAAATTTCAATATTAAAAAATAACAAAAAAATTCATATTAAAAAAAAAAAAAAACATAAAATCAAAGTAGTTATGACCCTAATTTAATTTCTTTTAATTTAATTTAAACTCTTGTTTTTTGTAACATTTAGCTTTCTAATAACTAAATTTCCTTTTATTTTATTAAAATATACAAAAATTATTTAAAAATAAATACAAAATATTTCATAATATAATACAAAATTTCTTAAAACAAAATGGAAGCTTGTTGCCATAAATATTTATTATTATTAAACTTTTCAAATTCTTTTAAACGTAAATCCAAATCATTTAAATTTTCCATAATCAAAGTAAGTTTCTGTTCATACTTTTCAATAATAAGTTTAATTTCATTTCTCAGTTTCTTTATATCTTGGTAATTTTCATAATTCAAATGATCGTATTCATGATCACTAAATAATTCCTGTTTTGCATCCATATAATATTCATTTGTTGTATGTTCCAAACGATCCATACATTGAATGCCTTGAATATATTGTCCTGGGAAATTCTTATCATATTCATCTTGGGTATAAGATATTTTTAAAGGTTTCATAAGTCGGTCCATAAGCATTTGTAAACTATAACAATTCCAATTATTGTGATGTATATAAAATTGTGATAATTTTTGTAGATTCTTAAAGCTGAGAGGATTAATTTCTTCGATTTGATTAAAGGATACATTTAGGGATTTCAATTTATTAGGAGTAACTAAAATGTTAATGGGTATTTCTTTGAGCGAAGTATTGCTAACATCCAATCTTTCTAGAGAATTAATTTTCCATAAATCATTTAAAGTATTTAGCAGAGGATTATGAGAGACATCCAAAGTCTTTAAGTTGCTAGAACGTGACAAAGAAGAGATTTGTTCCAGTGAATTATCTTTGAGTCTTAAAGTTACCAAATATTCGGGTTTATTAAAATATAATTCCTTAATAGCATTGTGTTGGAAATCTACATGAAACACTTCACCATAAATATTAATGCGTTTAAGAGAACAACTTTTAGCCCTTAAGTTTTCTACTTTGAGATTGGTGCTAACAAATATTTCCATTTTGGAATTATAAGAAATATCCAAATTTTTTAGATTATTTTGATGTTGAAAAGCATAATCTTGTATATGTTTTAAATCATTATGCTGTAAATTTAAATTAAATAGCGAAGGATTAGAAGAAAATGTATAACGTTCTATGATTTTAAGACGATTTTCTGATAAATTTATTTGTTGTATTTCACTTAAATCGAAGAATATTTCCAATGGTAAGGACTCTATAAGATTATGGTGTAAATCCAGATATTTTAGACGTTTTAATCCCTTAAAACTATTATTATGCAAAATCTTGATGCGATTGTTATCCATTAAGAGATAACTTAAATTTTTTGCCAGTGAAAATTGCTTGGGTTTGATTTCCTTCAAACGATTGTTGGACAATAGCAATATGCTCAATTGTCGAGCATTAAAGAAACTATTCGTTTTTAAAGTTTTCAAAGAACACTTTCTAAAATCCAACTCTTTAACGTTAAAAGCTTTAAAAAGATTTAAAGGAAAATTTGAAAATTTCGAATTAATAAAAGTTAAAGTAAAATATTTCTGACGTTCTCTAATGTTGTACGTGGTTTTAGAAGTAAAACGTATTTGTAGTTTGTGTATAAAACTAACCACTGTGTTGCGATCACCATAATCCATGTTAGAGCACACACCAATTGCATTACATCTCTCATCATTGGTATACAATTCGATAATCTTTAATTGACGACCTTCAACTTTAGTAGTCGCTAATGTTAAAATCACTATAAATAATAATTTTAATCTTTTCATAATTAGTCACGTTTGAAATTCGTTTTTTAGTTTTCGCAATCCGTTTGTTTTTTGTGCTGGTATTTCGGCGTTTAAATTTTAACTGAATATTTTTTTGATCTTCCTTCACGTTTTTTCAGCGCACAATTCGTTTATTTTTATTTCTAATGCATTTTATTTTATTTGTTGTTTAAAAAAAAGAACTAATAATTATATGAGGAATATAATACAAATTAATGGACAATATGTTTTGTATTTCTTACAATTAAAAATACAGTGGGCGTTAAAATGAAATGGACACGTTGGACCAAGAGCCAACAGTTGTTCGTGATATATTTTATGTTTAAAGTAATATCTAAAATTAATTTAAAAATATAAAAACACCGTTTTAAATAAATTTTATGTGAAATTTAAATACAAATTAAATTTTATAATTGAATTTTGAAGAGTTTTTGTTTAAGATTTGCCTTAAAATAAATCAACACTTTATGATAAATTCACATCACACCACAGTGTTGATTTTACCAAGTAGAGTGGTGAAAAGAGACTAAAAAAAATTAAAAACTTTGATTCTTCTTGTGGATTATTTTTATTTGGTCTTTTAATTTTTTGTACATCGAGAATATGATGTCATGTAAATGGCCGCCGCCACAGTTGATTGTCATTTGAGCCCTTTTTATGGCATTTTCCATCACTTTGGCCAAAACTTCCGGCGATAGGTCCTCACATTCTTGACGGATATTGTCTTTAAGAGCTGCAAGAGTCTGAGGCTTGTTGACATAAACCCGCGACTTCAAAAGCCCCACAAAAAGAAGACTGGAGCGGTCAAATCAGGCGATCTTGCTGGCCAGTGCAAATCGCCAAAACGGGAGATTAGGCGCCCGGGAAATGCATCCTTCAGCATATCGGTTGTGGCACGTGCAGTGTGTGCCGTTGCACCGTCCTGTTGGAACCACATGTTTTCCAATCCCAATTCATCAAGTTGCGGCAAAAAGAACTCGTTGATCATTGCTCTGTAGCGCTCACCATTCACAGTAACCGTTTGGCCCGCGACGTCTTCGAAGAAAAAAGGTCCGATGACTCCTCCAGCGAAAACAGCACACCATACAGTGGCTTTGAGCGGGTGTAATGGCTCTTCGTGGGTTACACGCGGATTTTCAGTGCCCCAGAAGCGTAAATTTTGCTTATTTACGCACCCGCTAAGATGGAGGATGGAGACGCGATTGGCGGTCAGCAGCTAACAGCTGATGCACCGTCTGGACTTTGTACGGAAACATCTTCAAATCTTGTACCAAAATTCGCTGTAAAGACCGTCGACTGATACCCATTTGCGTGGCACGTCGTCTGGTCGATGTCGACGGCGCTTCCATGACATCCTCGGCTACAGCAGCAATATTCTCTGCAGAACGGCTACTCCGGGGTCTGCCACGCCTGGTAGCATCTCGTGTTGTGCCAGTCTCTTCGAGGCGAGCGGCTAAACGTCGCAGTGTTTCACCAGTAGGCGTTGGACGGCCAGGAAATCTGCGACGAAATTCACGTTGTGCCAATGTCACCGACCGATTATTGGTCAAATAAATAGTCAGCAATATTCCGCGTTCTGGAGCAGTGTAGCGTAACATTGTTTATTAACGTGTATTTCGTATGTGTTTACTACACAAATGTCAAAACAGAACTCACATTAGGGGCCAATCGCAAAATGTATAGCATTTTCTGATAGTATGATTACTTTTGCGCCACCTTGTGTGCTGCCTACGCTTAAATGTAATTATAACAGCAGCAACATGTTGTACTGACAGTGAACAACTGATGATTTTTGCTGATACTGTTTCTGATACGGCACAAGCGGTAATCAGCTGATTATGTTTTCTCACGCGGTTCATATAAAAAAGTTGAAATAAATTCAACTATGACACGCGGCCATATCTGACAGCATTGTCAGATTAAATTTATAACAATGTTTTCAAATTAATCAGAAACCTTCTTTGATAATGCGATAGTCTAGCTTCACTGAAATAACGTTGTATGTGTGCCACGCGAAAAAGGCTTGGAGTCATTTCTCTCCATGTTTGGGCACCTCCTACAGCATTTCTATTGAGGGCACATTAACGCGATATATGTCATATGATGTATAATTTCAAGAGCCATTAGACTCCACTTTGAATTTTACAATAGTCGAAAAGGCGTAAAATCCCAGGTAAAAAAACTGCAAATTTTTAAAAATTTGGTTTCACGATTTTTGCACAACACAATTTGACACTGATTAATGGCACGCTAATTAAATCCATGCTGGTATTTTTCTTCAAGTATTTATAATCTACATTACAAGAATTGGACACTGCAATCAAAAGGAACAAGCGCGAATGTTATATTCGGCTCGGCCGAATCTATATACCCACCATCAACTTTTTAAAATTTTACGTTAATTGTAAGGTTGGCGGACAGGCGGACAGGCGGACAGGCGGACGGACATAGCTAGATCGACTCAGAATCTAAGCAGGACCCAGAATATACAGTATCGGACAAAACATTTGCAACTAGCATAGCGATTTAATAATTATCTCAAATAAAACACACGGGGTAAACTAATTCAAATTTTTATATCACTTACAAAACAAATGGAACATCATCTGCGATATTAAATAAAAATTATTTTAATTTCTTCTATAGATAGACATTTTTAAAACTTAAAATAAACATAGTCACTTCTTCAGTAAGACAAAACAATTGCAACTTAAAAATATTCCACGGTAAAATATTTGTTTGCTTAATATTTCGTAGCGAAACCCTTACTATCTATTACGGCTTTGCATCTTCGTGGCATCGACTCTATTAAATTGTTAATAGTAGCCTGTGGAATAGCATACCACGCATTTTTAATCCGATTGAAAAACTCGTCAGCATTTTGAACGTTATTGCGATCAATCTGCTGTTTTACAATTGACCAGAGATTTTCTATTGGGTTCAGGTCCGGTGATTGAGGTGGCCATTCCATTACATTAATATTTTTTTGCCTAAACCAAGTTTTTACTACCTTCGAAGTGTGTTTCGGATCATTGTCTTGTTGAAGCGTCCATCGTAAAGGCATTTCCCACTCAGCATATGGCAACATAACCTGCTCAAGGATGTTTTTGTAGGACCATTTATCCATTATTCCCTGAATTCGATGAAGTGGGCCCAAACCATTGGCAGAAAAACATCCCCAGGACATGACATAACCGCCTCCATCTTTGACGGTCTTTACACAAAATTCTTTTTGTACTCGTTTTCCTTTCGGTCTTCTTACACGAGTTATGCCATCACTAGCGATAATATTGAATTTTGATTCGTCACTGAAAAGAACGTTTTTCCATTGGTTTACTGTCCAGCTAATATGTTCTTGAGCAAATTTTAGTCCTTTCAATTGATTACACTTAGATATGAGAGGCTTCTTAGCTGGCCGATAAGCTAACAAATCAGCATCAATAAGACGTCGAGAAACAGTTCTTGCGCTTACTGGAATATTTAATTCTTTAACCAATGTTGGAGTCGATTTAAAAGGAAACTTTTTAATCTCTCGTACAATTAACGCATCGGTTCTTTTGTCAGTTTTTCGAGGTCGACCGCCTTTGCTGATGACCTCCACAGACTTAGTTTTTTTAAAACGTGATAAAATTCGAGAAAATGATGATTTATGCACCTTATACTTAACGGATAGTTCTTTTTGAGAAATTCCTTGATTGAAATCATCAACAATACATTGTCGTAAATCTTTACCGAACTTATCTGGTGCCATCGAAATTATGGCTAATTAGTAAAACTTGTATTTTCAATAAAATATTTTTGCAACTAAAGGAAAGTGAGATTTTATACCAATTAACTACGAATTGGAACAAAACAAAACGAAAAATAACGGTTTTTTAAACATTGACAACAGAAACTGTAAGAGTTGCAATTGTTTTGTCGGATGAAAATAATAAGTCGATTCAAATACTGAACTACAAAAATAGCACTTAGCTATAACTGAACCTAAAAAATGTATTAGTAATAACAGTAATAACTGACATAATAAGAAACTTGAACTCACAAAACCAAGTTTAAATACTGGAAAGATTTTAATTTTACGAACCAAATCTTGTATTATGACTGTTAGTTGCAAATGTTTTGTCTGATACTGTATATACTTTGTGGGATCTTAAATGATTCCTTCGACATGTTATACATGATAAAATGATAAAATGAATGATAAAATCAATATACCCCCCATCTTTTTAATAGTGGGTATAAAAAAATAAAATTTGTTAGTTTCAAGCACTTTTTTAGATTTTTTTTGTCTTTGAGTGATTGCATGTACCACATAGAACCGTTTCAGCTCTTGAATTTTTGTTCTATTACACAAACAAGTGTTGTTAACATAATTGCATCAAAAAGTTATTTTAAAAAATCAGAAGTTAAAAATATATTTGAGGTTATACAAACATAGTATCTGTTGACAAATAATAATGGACCAAATTATAAAAGTGTACTTCTAGTTCTTCACTTGATAATGCTAAGATACGATTATCTTATTTTGCGCATAAATCACACAAAAATGGATAAGATAATTTGGAGGATTAATTCATTCAGAAAAGATTTTGTTTTACTTTATTCACGCACTGTAACAAAAAACCCTTATAAAATATTTCCTATATGTATATAGAAATATTTTATAGAAAAACTTATATCGTTTTTAATTTTTTGCAAACATTGTAAAAAATAATAATAATTAATAATAGTATTCCGTTTTTAATACTTATTGGGTGAACGCTAAAATTTGTATATTTATAGGGATCTGTGTTTAGATTTTTATATTAGAATTTCAATATATTTTAAATACAAATTATGAAAGAGGGAGGTGTGTCTCATCAGCCGCTATTGTTTTTTCACTTGATAAAAGTGTTATAAAATTGGTTTATATAATGAGACATATAAACTAAATAATTTATTGTTGCATTAATTCGAATTAATTGTATTTTTTATTAGCAGTAGTCATAAGAGAGAGAAAAAGACAGTGAAATTGCGAAATGTTATTTTTTTTTAAAAATATTCTGTTTCATTTGAATAAAATAAATTATATTTATTAAAATATATTATGAAAAATGTATTGTATTGAAATGTAAGAAATTCTTTTAATAGAAAATTAAGTTTTGTCATCATGGTCATATTTTGATCAGAACTACAGCGGCCGAAATAAATATAAGTTCACCTACAAAATTTTGCAAAAATCGTCTGTTGAATTTTTGCTTTTAATTTTTTTTTTTTTCTTTGTTTTATATTTTTGTTAATATTTACTCTAAAAAAAAACTTAAAAATAATTTTGTTAAAATATTTTAAGCAAAAATTTTCAAAAATAATAAAAATGAGGTGCGAAATAAAGATAAGTTTACTAAACAAAAGCTTACAAAAGTATTAATTATTTTTAATTTTCTTATGAATTTGTAATTTATTTCATCTCCTTTACGTTTCATCATGTCAAAGATGTTGAATTGAATTGAGTTTACCAAGTTTTCCAAAGTTTTTAAAAGAATTTTGAACCATACCGTTACTACTGCATATTTATTGTTTTTACGGCTTCACACCGTTCAAAAAAATTTAGGAGACGTCTACGGGCTGATAATTAAAAAATGTTAATGATTTTAGAGAATCTGACTCCCTCAATTGCCAGGAATTGTGAATGACTGCATTGTCCTGCTAAAAGAATTAGATTAAAAACCACTAAATTTAAGCTGTTTTCAAATAACGATGTTTTTAACATTTTCACATTATCTTTGGAATGCAATCTAATTCAAATCTTTGCCAGTTTAAGCTTTTCTTTGAAAACAAAATTCAGCCAATATCATGAATGCACCTCCCCAAAAATGTCAGCTCATTCTGACTCCTTTTCTTAACGTAAACAATTCTGGATTTCATGGGTACATGCAATTTATACTTCATTTCGTCACGAAAAACTATTTCTATATTTATTATGCCGTAATTCTTGTGACTTTTTTGACCAACTCAAAGACCTATTTTTGGGATCTTATGTTAAAGCGGTACGCCATTAGTTTTGTAATAGTAAGGTGTTCTGAGCTCTAAAAAAAACTGTTAAACTCTTCTAACCATTACTGGAAATCAAAACTAGCTCCTCATTTAAGACCAAAATTCTAGTAGATGGTATTCCGATCGACTTATGTCCCATTTTTGGTGAAGAGACAACATTGGATCTCGACCGAAACTGTTTTTAGTGGTAGAATTTAATTTTAATTTCAAAAAATTATACTCAACATAAAAAGATCTGCCTTTTATTTTAGTAAAAGCGCAGTTGGAAAGCGTTTAATCGTTAAAAATATAAATTTTTTCTAGTTCTTTTGCGAACAACGGCTTTCTACGATTTATTTAAGAAAAACGTTTAAGGAAAAGAATTTTAATGCTAACTATTGCAACTAAAACTAATGCTAACTATTCTTTTAATCAAGCACTTTTATCTAAAGTGAACTTATATTTATTTCGCTCCAAAACTCAATAAATACAGGAAAAACTATAATTTTCCTATGCTTGAATACTAAATTATAAAAAAATATATAACGGTACATTAGAGAATTCGCCACAGCATTATACCGAATTAAAAAAGATGATATATACCCGCTTCTTTGTTTAGAACTTAAATTTTATAAAGTGAACTTATATTTATATCGGCCGCTGTATCTTTGTTTAGATCTACCCCTGCTCCCATTGAGTTTTTGTTTATTTTTAGTTAAGTTCCAGTTCAACTCTAGATCTAATTAAGTTTTAGTTCAATTGTCATTTAGTTTTAGCTCAATTGCAATTCAGTTCTAGTTCAGTTTGGACTCAGTTCCAATTTGGTTTCGACTCAGTCCTATCTCAGTTCAAATTTAGTTCAAGATCAGTTCTTATTCATTTTAAGTTCTGTAGAAGTTTTAGTTCCAATTCAGTTATAGTTAAATTTTACTTCAATTCTAATCCAGGTCCAGTGTGGTTCTAATTCTGTTCTAGTTCATTTTGAGCACAGTTGTACATACTTTAGGCTTATTTATTTAATTATTTATTTATTTATTTAATTATCTATTTATTTATTTATTTATTTATTTACTTATTTATTTATTTATTTATTTATTTATTTATTTATTTATTTACTTATTTATTTATTTATTTATTTATTTATTTATTTATTTATTTATTTATTTATTTATTTATTTATTTATTTATTTATTTATTTATTTATTTATTTATTTATTTATTTATTTATTTATTTATTTATTTATTTATTTATTTATTTATTTATTTATTTATTTATTTATTTATTTATTTATTTATTTATTTATTTATTTATTTATTTATTTATTTATTTATTTATTTATTTATTTATTTATTTATTTATTTATTTATTTATTTATTTATTTATTTATTTATTTATTTATTTATTTATTTATTTATTTATTTATTTATTTATTTATTTATTTATTTATTTATTTATTTATTTATTTATTTATTTATTTATTTATTTATTTATTTATTTATTTATTTATTTATTTATTTATTTATTTATTTATTTATTTATTTATTTATTTATTTATTTATTTATTTATTTATTTATTTATTTATTTATTTATTTATTTATTTATTTATTTATTTATTTATTTATTTATTTATTTATTTATTTATTTATTTATTTATTTATTTATTTATTTATTTATTTATTTATTTATTTATTTATTTATTTATTTATTTATTTATTTATTTATTTATTTATTTATTTATTTATTTATTTATTTATTTATTTATTTATTTATTTATTTATTTATTTATTTATTTATTTATTTATTTATTTATTTATTTATTTATTTATTTATTTATTTATTTATTTATTTTTGAGTTGAGTTATGGGAAATAAACCATTATGTTCTATTTCATTTTCAGTTCAATTTCAGATCAGTTCTACTTCAATTCTCATTTTGCTCTGGTTTTATTCTCATTCTGTGCTAATTCCAGTTCAGTTTTAAATCAGTTCCAGTTCAGTTCTACTTCTACATCAATTCTCATTTCGTTAAAGTTCTATTGCGATTCTGTTCTAAATCAGTTCCAGTTTAGTTCTTGTTCAGTTCCAGTTCAGTTCTAGTTCATTTCTAGTTCAGTTCTAGTTCAGTTCTAGTTCAGTTCTAGTTCAGTTCTAGTTCAGTTCTAGTTCAGTTCTAGTTCAGTTCTAGTTCAGTTCTAGTTCAGTTCTAGTTCAGTTCTAGTTCAGTTCTAGTTCAGTTCTAGTTCAGTTCTAGTTCAGTTCTAGTTCAGTTCTAGTTCAGTTCTAGTTCAGTTCTAGTTCAGTTCTAGTTCAGTTCTAGTTCAGTTCTAGTTCAGTTCTAGTTCAGTTCTAGTTCAGTTCTAGTTCAGTTCTAGTTCAGTTCTGGTTCAGTTCTTGTTCAGTTCTAGTTCAGGTCTAGTCCAGTTCAGTTCTTGTTCAGTTTTAGTTCAGTTCTTGTTCATTTCTAGTTCAGTTCTAGTTGAGTTCAGTTTAATTTAAGTTCTACTTCTAATTTCATTCTAGTTCTATTGACATTCTGTTCTAAATCTGTTCCAGTTTAGTTCTAAATCATTTCCAGTTAATTTCTTGTTCCATTCTAATTCAATTCCAATCATTCACTGTTTTTAATACATTACTTTTATTCGTCTTTTCAATTGAAACTCTTTTATTAAATTCCAGCTCTCTAAGCACTAAATTTTCTTTGGTTTTATTAAAAATATCCAAGAATTTTTTACATTTAAATACAAAATATACAATTTATAATACAAATATATTGTTAATACTTAATTCGTCTTTAGTTGAACCCTTTCGAAACTCTTTTCTTTATACCAAAACAGACACTTGACGCCATAAAGTTTTATTAAATCTTTCAAACTCCTTAAGACGCATATCCAAATCATTTAATTTTTCCATAACCAAAGAGAATTTCTGCTCATAGATTCCAATAACAGTTTTAAATTCACGTCTTAGTTTTTCCACTTCTTTGACATTTTCAAATCTTAATTTGTTATATTCCTCGATATTCGAGGGTGATATATTAAATTCTTCTTGCTGAGAACTGACAGCAACAGGATCATAATATTCATCATCTAATTGTTCCAAACGATACATACACTTTATGCCATGAATATATTCTCCAGGGAAATTCTTATCGAATTCATCACGTGTATAAGAGATTCTTAAAGGTTTTATAACCATATCCATAAGCATTTGTAGATGATAACAATTCCAATTGTTGTGATGAATATAGAATTGTGATAAATTTTCAAGATATTTAAAGTTGAGAGGATTAAATTCTTCAATTAGATTAAAAGAGACATTTAACGATCTCAATTTATTGGGTGAAGCTAAAGCACTAATGGGTATTTCTCGGAGAGATATATTACTTAAATCCAATCTCTCTAGAGAGTTAATTTGCCATAAATCAGGTAAAGTTTTTAATAAAGGATTATTGGAGACATCTAAGGTTATTAAACTGGTGGTGCGTGCCAAAGAAGAGATTTGTTCTAAGGCATTATCCTTAAGAGTTAAAGTTTCCAAATATTCAGGTTTGCTAAAATATAATTCCTGTATAGAGTTTTGTTGGAAATCTACATGAACCGCCTCACCATAGATATTAATGCGTTTAAGAGAACAATTTTTAGCCCATAAGTTTTCCACTTTCAAATTGCTGCAAATAAATGCCTCCAATTTAGGATTATAGGAGATATCTAAATATTTTAAATTCTCTTGATTTTGGAATGAATATTCTTGAATTTCTTGCAAATCATTACGTTGTAAATGTAAACTAAAGAGATGAGGATTATCCGAAAATAATATATGTTCTATGATCTTGAGACGATTTTCAGCCAAATTTATTTGTTGTATATTAGGCAACGAGGAGAAGATTTCCGAGGGTAATGACTCTATAAGATTATTATGCAAATCCAAATAGCTGAGCTTTTGTAAGCCTTTAAAACTATCATTATGTAAAATGTTTATGCGATTAGAATCGATAAAGAGAAATGATAAATTTTCCGCTAATGAAAATAGACTGGAGGGAATTTCTGTTAAAAAATTCTCAGACAACAGCAATATAACCAATTGTTCAGATCTAAGAAAATTATCCCATGTTACAGATTCCACTGAACAATTTCTTATATCCAGCTCTTGTATATTAAAAGCATAAAAGAGATTTAAAGGAAATGTAGAAAATTTTGAATTGACAAAAGTTAAAGTACGATAATCCTTGGGTTCTTTGATTTTATAAGTACTGCCAGAGGTAAAACGTATTTCGGATTTATGACTAAAAGTAACAACAACATTTTTATCACCATAATCCATATTAGAACAAACACCAATTTCATTACATCTCTCATCATTGGTATATAATTCTATGGTTTTTAATTTTCTGATATCTTTATCATATTCAAGGGATGTTATTGTATCATTTGGATTCTCTTCTTCCCCTACAGCTTCTTCTAATTCTATTATAGGTTCCTCAATTTCTTCACTTGGTGTTTCCTCCTCGTTTTGAGATTTAATAGCTTTTATGGCTAATATCACTATGAACAATAATTTTAATCCTTTCATGTTTCTTTAATAGGATTTCGAATTTAAATTTTCGTTTTGTATTATAAAAACCGTTTGTTCTGTGTTCGTGTTTCAACGTTTGATTTTTAACTGAATATTTTTTTATTTTGAATTTTCCTCCACGTTTGACTGCACAATTTTTGTGTTTTTCTAATTTTTTCATTTATTATTATATATTATTTAATTTATTGTTGTTTTTTTGTATCTATTTTATTATTTTGTGATTATTTAGAATAAAAAAGTAATAATTATATGTGGAATATATGTATGGGTAGAGACTGTATAACAAATTAATGTACAATATGTTTTATATTCATTCAGACATTGTTTAAATAAATAAACAGTGGGTGATAAAAGAAATGTCTCATGTTGGTCAAAGAAAATAATAAAACTTGTGCAAAGGATGTTGAACTTTATAAGCAGAAGGCGATAGATATATCCCCAATAATCTGTCAAAGTACACCCAGAAAAAAATCGACCACATAAGTCGATACCAATCAGTGTCATTAGTGAATTTGCCCCGTATGTCTATTTAAACGAAATTCGATACCTAATTGGCTTCATTATGACACCATTTTGGTATTTAATTATTAAATTGTATTATATTTTCTATTAAATTTGTTAACGAATGGTATCAAAAAGTCGATAGTGTTAATTACCAATATGACCACATCCGGGGACCCGGATTTGAGTCCAAGTCTTTTCTAAAGGCATTCAATCCTTGATATTTCTCAGACTAATAGATAGGTTTTTATCAAGGAAACCAATCAATAGGCGTATCGTATCGGAACTTAATCTAACAAATCGATACTATGAGATCCAGAAGAGATAAATGTCTAAAAAACGATCAGTTTCTAAGGATTCCAGAAAACTATTTTTAAATTTTATATCATAACCTTTGAAGTGATTGAATATAAAGTAAGTATTTAGATCTTAAGGAACAAAGTATTACCAAACACAACAGAAGCTCTTTAGAACCGTAACCGTAGCCGACCACAAGTTGAAGGATTTATATCGTTGGATAGTGGTGTATGTAGTTCTAATTGGCCGATTAAGAACCGAATCATTTATCCGTTGGGATTGTATTTTGTGACGATTAATTTATTTCGCCGCATTATATTTAATATTAATCGCAGCCCTCCAACCGACCGACAGCCAAAGCATTAGTCAATTGAGAACCGAAGCATTTATCTCTTCGGATTTTCTGCAGTTGGACGAACGAGAACCAAAGCAAAACGTTGTTCAAAAAAATTTTCCGGGTCCAAAACTGGTACTGAAATTTTCCAGGCCCTGTATTTCGGAATAAAAAATATTTATGCGTTCAAATCTTCTTAATTTGTTATCACAATCGCAAAAACAAACTTTGTGCCAAATTTCGTAAAGTTATCTCAACGGAATCGGGTAGGAAATGTGTTAATCGATTGAAATCCAAAATATTTATCTTATCGAATTGTATTATTTATCTGAATGAGAGTCGAAGTATTTATCTCATCTGATTGTAATTAGTAGTCATGGTTTCCCATTAAATTCTAGTTAGCCGATTGAAAGCTAAAGCTGATTGCAGCGGATAAAAAAATATTTCAAGGGAACATTTAAAGAAGTTTAAATATAAAAACATATTAAAAAGAAAGAAGAAACATTGAAAGCCATGGGGAAATTAACACCAATGAGGCCTAGAAGTAAGAAAAATTGGTTCTGGAAATTATATTTTATTGTAGCTGTAACAGCTGGTACTTCTTTATAATTTTTAGTCTTGAACTTGTGCCACTTGTACTGGTTGAGTGCATAAATCCATTGAACAAAGTGACAATTGAATATATGGAGTATCATGGGTACCTTCATGATAGACATAATTTCTGGAACGCCGCGGTCTATACAGTAGGAGAAAGCATTAATACTATTACTCCATCCCGATCTAAGTTGTGCTAGAACTTGCCAATTTTCCGTGGCAGATTATTCTCATTGTCTGCAATGATCAGTGAGCAACATTTTTGTACGACATTCCACGACTTGGAATGAATGTCGTTCAAAGTTGTCATATACGAGATACGGTCGAAAGGATCCTGACAATATTCTTGATATGACAAGGGAGAGACTACGACTTTGCGATGTTAAAGTTTGGATGTCTCCTCCGATGATATTCCAAGAGGAACTGCTTAATTAACTCAACGCTATGTTAATTGGTTGGTAGAATCTTCGTCCCCTTATCGACCTCCATCGAGCGCGATGTCTACGTTAAATTTTAGCTTCTTCGTCATGCTGGTGAAGAGTTTCGTTCCCTACTTCGCTTTTCAAATTAAGGACAGTGACGAAATTGTTGATTTCGCTAAGGTAATAATTTAACAAATCTGTATGACTTCAACTCTGGAATCACTGGAAGTTTCGAATGGTAGAAGTTAACAAGAGTGACGATAGGAACCCGCACTGAAGGACTCCTTGTTTAACTCTAAGGGATTTTGAGCATTTGGAAGAAGGTGGCGTGACTGACGGTGTCAAAGAACTTCGACATGTCAAGTGCCACGAGGATAATCCGCGTTTTGAGTTGCTACGGTTAATGTTTTGAAGGTGCTATGTATCTTGCGAAATCCATTCCTTTGACGAGCTCCTCAAGAAGTGCCTCAATAGTCTTCGGGGAAGATGACAGGAGGGAAATGGGCCTGTACGATTGTCCCTCACTCTCGTCTTTCCCGGGTTTAAATATTGGAATGATATTACCCATTTTCCAGGCATTGAAAAGTAAAAAACCGTTGCAGGTACTCGACTCCATGCTCGTTTAGGTTCTTTAGCATCAGCATGGAGGTTTCATCTGGGCAATCACCTTTAAAGAAAAGTTTTGGTATGTCCGTGACTAGAAGATTGTGTAGTTTACGAAAATTTTTAGAATCCATCATGGTGTTGTCTGCAAAATTAATCGCAACCCTGTCATCCTTTTTATTCGAGTTCGAGAGACACAGAACTTACCAATTTCAGTACACAAGATGCAGATGTTCAAATGATCTAACCTTTTATATCACATGTCCTCATTTACAACCTGCGGTTTGTATTTCGAGTGTCAACACGCACATCTGTAAATCTCGCAGCTTAGACCGGAAAGTGCAAATACAATAAGAATAGTTTAGGCTAAGCAAATTTAATTTAACTTCATAACCAAGAATGCAAGATTATGCCATTTAAACTGTTATTATTTCTCCGGCCACAGAATATTTACACTCAGAGACCACTGTTAGTTCACCCAAAAAGTTATTTGAAAAACAAATGTCTTTTTTGGTACCGTGACGATTTAAATAAAGCCAAAGAAATTTTGAACGTAAAAATATGAAGTATTAATTACGATTTCTTTTCGAAGACCTCTGTATTATCTGAATAACGGAATTTTCAGAATCACTAGAACCAATAGACCGCATTCAAGAAAATTTTTATTCTTGATCGCATTTTGTTTGAGGTTGTTTTTTTTTTTTTTAACTAGGGAAGGCATAATTTTGTTCATAGCAGTTCAAATTTCTTTTCTTAGCCTAATGCAAAATCTCAAATCAAAACTCCAAAAGAATTAAAATTTGTTATTATGAAAAACATTTTCTTTAGAAAGCAAATGAAAATTATAAACATCGACTTGTAATCCCAATTAGAAATATAACTTCTTATTTTTCCATTCGAAGGTAATTTCTAATGCAAAATAAAAACCCCTCCAAAAAGTAAAAATGCTAAGTGAAATTATGTGATTGTGGACAGGAAATATATGTACTTAATTTTCAAATGAACGAAGTTTTATATATAAATTTGACACCTCATCAGTGTTGAATTAATAACATTATGTATAAAATTCCGTATATTCAATAATTCTCCACGATTGGTATTAAAAAGACAGCACCATAAGTTGTCAACGTGATTACAGCCGTTGTAGACCTTTCATCGAATATTTGTCCCTCAATAAAGTGTTTTAATGATAAAGACTCCAAGTCACAAAAGAGACTTAAACCCAAAACATTAGTTGATATTTTAGAATTAACTATATGTTATGGAACTGATTACATTTCGTCAGCAGCAGTTTACAGTGCCTATTTATTTAGACCTGTTTATAAATTTACTGCGCTGCTTTCAGATTAAGAGTGAGACAAGGAGAGTGAGCAAAGAAACAAAAGACTCAAATACACAAGTGGAATAAAGCAAGATGGTGATTGTAAATTGTCGTTGCCTACGCTTTAAAGTTATTATAAGGGCAGCAATATGTTATACAGTGAGCAGCTGATTACTTTTGCTGATACTGTTGTTGACTACGCGTTAATGTAAT
This sequence comes from Protophormia terraenovae, assembly GCA_951394005.1. Taxonomy (NCBI): domain Eukaryota; kingdom Metazoa; phylum Arthropoda; class Insecta; order Diptera; family Calliphoridae; genus Protophormia; species Protophormia terraenovae. The sequence goes on from OX596073.1 coordinate 35,956,350, forward strand.
TTGGGCTTTATTTAGATTATAATTAATTTTGGGACGCAACGTAGAATGAAGAAAAGTAACGCGAAACATTTTGTACAAACAGTCAACAAAAGTAAACGTATCATATGTTTTTGAACATTTATTGTGTAAACAACCCTGTTGTTTATTTTGTGAACAAAATAAACAACAGGGTTGTTAAAAAATCCCGCAGCTACGTAAAAATAAAAAAAGGATATTTCCCGTTCTTTACTTCTTCATTCCAATGAGACGAATTTCATAAATATTTATTCTCTTAAATAAAAGCTTTGGGTAGTAAGAAGAGTTTTGAAATGACTTTTCCTCAAATGAGAAGAGCTTTTTCATTTATTTCACCTCCCGCTCTCCAAATTAAGGAATGGTATCTGCTATCCTTAAGCTATATTTTTTTAAATTCCATTTTACATCCAGAATGATAACTCTCATTATTAGTATAATAAAAAAAATGGAGTTATTAAATGCCTCAATTGTGTTGAAAAATTTAAAAACTTTTTAACATTTTATCCTTCAAAATTAATTTTGATAACTGAACATTTCCTATTCTTACTCCCGTTTATTTCAGACAAATTGAAATCTTGCAATCAGTACGTTGTTATTGTATTGTATTAAAAGCTGTACCATCACTTTCTTTGCGCACTGTAAGAAAATCCCATATAAAATGTTTCCTATATATATATAAATACATTTTTTTTAATAATTTTTTTTATACTTAAACTTATTTCGCTTTAATTTTTTTGCAAACATCACACAAAAAAAAATATTATTAATAACACCAATGTACTCTTAATTTTTATTGTATAAATGGATGAATGTATGATTCTCTATGAACGCTTGCTCGAATTTGTGTATTCATGTGTATCTGCGTTTAGACTTTTAGATAATACAATTTTAATGTATTTTTTATATAAAAAAATAAAAAAAAATTCAAGCGATTTTAATTGACCTCCACCTATGTCAATGCTATGGGAAGTGTGTAACAAGGAGGTAGGGGGCGACTGAGCAGCGGTATCATCTGCCGCTATTGTTTAAAATTATTATGTTTTTTTTGTTTCAGTTAATAAAAAAAAACAACAATAAAATTTGTTATAAATTTAAACCGACATGGAGACATGTAAACTTATTAATTTATTATTACATTAATATGAATTAATTGTATTTTTTCTTTTATAGGGGTTTAGAAAACAGTGAGTGAGAGAGTGAGAAATAACTACAGAGATATATGTTTTTATGTATAAGGAAATTGTATTTGTTTGTTATTAATTATTCAGTTTTATTTGAATAAAATTATTTATGTTTATTGAAGTAGATTTTTTTAATTAATAATCATTTTTTTTTTTTTTATTTACAGAGACAATTAAAAAGAACAGAAATATGAAGAAACTATTAAAAGGAAATTTATTATTGTTTTTAGCTTTAAAAAGTCTTATTTCTTTGGAAAAATATGCATTAAATTTTTAAATAATTATTTAAACAAAATAATTCCTTTGAAATCACTCGACCTTGCACTTAAGTGGAAAAGTCAATGAATTTTGCTAATAATTAGAGAAAGTTCATGGAGATTATTTTTTTAATAATAATTATAAACACAAATTTAAAAAAAAAAATATTAAGGGAAGGTTAGATCCAAAGAAAATCTTAAACATTTTCAATTCAAAAACATACAAAAATGTTCAGTTTTATTAAAGTTTATTTAAAAATTGTTAAAAAATTAAAAAAATATTTATAAATTATTTTTTGGGCTATACTTCTCCCTCTTTTATTTACCAAATTTATTATTGGTTTTTTATTTAAACATTTATTTTTATATTAAACCTTTTAGGCCAAAAACAATTTTAGGTTATTTTTGTTTAACAAATAAATAATAATCTTGCTCCTAATTGTTGTAAACAAATATTTAAAAATTAAACACTTAAAAAATTTATAAAAATTAAACAAATAATTACCTACATATATGAAAAAGTTTCAAATATTTTTATAATCAATACCCAGGAAATTGTTAAAATTGTCATTAAAATGTGTTTCAGTGTTAACAGTTTCAGTTCTAATTCGATTATATCCCAATGGTAGTTCAATTCCAATTCAATTCCATCTTAATTCCAATTGTGTTCTATTCTTTCTCAGTTTCAATTCAGTTCTAGTTCAACTTCAATTTAGATCTATCTTAGTCCAAACTAAGTTCTCATTCAGCTTTATTTAAGTTCTAGATCAGTTCCAGTTCAGTTTTAATTCACGTCTATTTCACTTTTAATTCAGTTAAGTTCTAGTTTGGATTATGTTTGGTTTTACTCCAATTCTAGAAAATTTCTCGTTCAGTTTTAGTTTAACTTTAATTCAGTAACAGTTCTGTTCAAGATCAGTACAAGTTCAGTTCCAAATTAATGCCAGTCTGTGTTATAATCTAGTCTAAAATCTTGTCTACAGACTATAAACTAGACTATAGACTAGAACAAGAGCTACCTCCCATGGCTAGACAAGCGATAAGCTGGACCCAGCTACTTTCATAGAATCGTTTTCCAACCAACACCTAGATGATGGTTTGGTCGATGTCATGGCAGATAGATTGGTGAAAGCCAATCTATCCGCCATCAAACGTCGTGTGATGCATCATGGTGTATTCCCCCACATTGTGGAAAAAGAAGAGATTGATCCTTATACCAAAACCAGGAAACTTTGGATGAACTTCAGTCATATAGACCGTTATGCCTCCTAGATACAGTATGTAAATGTTTAGGGAGGGTCATACGTAATGGAATTCTAAAGGCAGAAGGTATTTCGCACATGCAAGAAGGTATTTCGCACATGCAATTTGGTTTCGGTAAAGCGAGATCGACGGTTGATGCCATAAATCTAGTGGTAGACACGGCGAAAAAAGTAATCCAAGATAAATTAAGTGCAAAAAAGTATTGCGCATTAGTAACTTTAGTCATAAAGAATGACTTTAACTCAGCGGAATGGAGCCACATAATTGTATCGCTGCATGCAAGCTAAACATGCCAGAGTATCTGCTGAAAATAGTAAAAAGCTACTTCTCACACAGAACACTGTGGTACGAGACTGACAATGGGACAATGTTCGTAGCTATTACAGCGGGGGTTTCTCAAGGATCGGTCTTAGGTGAGTTACTTTGAAACGTCATGTACGATGGCAATCGCCACGACGATTGACAAAGGTGCCAAAATTGTCCGGAACAAGACGAAAATATGGAACACGGTATGTTCACATTTCAAAGATTCGCAGAGGAGAGAACATGGCTGCAGCTGGAACACTATTTGCAAACTGGGATCTTGTAACAAGATTCATAACGTACACAAATGAAACATTACGAAGGGAGGAACAGTTTCGAAAAGAATTAAGGCTCCATTGCTCTACCGTAAATGTAAACGGAATGTAAGAGGATGGTTACTCCAAAAACGTAAATGTAGCCAGTACTTTGTTGTTTTGTACACATCAACATCAGTGATGTCAATTACACATATATCCAGTAGATTAAATTCAATTAGAAAATCTAGATTTATTGGTTTGTATTTTAGCGATTTGTATGCAAAACGAAATTTATGCTTTTATGACAAAAATTTTAAATTAATGATTCAATCACAAAGCCAGTAAAGTAAATAAAATCGTAATCAAATAAGCCTTCAACCCCGCGAAGTAATACCAAATGGCAGTTCCGCGGATGTGCTGTTGACGATGGAGGTGGTTTTAGTCGATTGGAATCCCATACATACCCAACAGGACCTATGATAGGTTTTCACCTCCAGTATGAAAGAAAGAAAGAATAAACTACAGATTAGACTATAGACTAGCCTATAGACTAGACTATAGAATAGACTATAGATTATACTATAGATTATACTATAGACTAGACTATAGATTAGACTATAGAATAGACTATAGATTAGACTATAGACTAGACTATAGACTAGACTATACATTAGACCATAGATTAGAATATAGACTAGATTATAGATTAGACCATAGATAAGACTAGACTATAGATTAGACTAGAAGTTAGACTATAGACTATAAATTAGACCACAGACTAGGTTCGACTATAGACTAGACTAAGAGACTAGACTATAGACAATACTATAGATTAGACTACAGACTAGACTATAGATTAAACCACAGACTAGACTATAGATTAAACTATAGATAGGACTATAAACTAAACTTTTTTTTAGTAATTTTTTAGTGCCAGCACATATGTTTCGTCGTCCATTATAAACATGAGAATTTTTGTATGAAATTTTATTTTAATTTCCGTGCCCTACTCTTGGCTTCTAAATTTTTTGCAGCGTTCCTGTCTAGAACTTTTTGGACTTTGTATGTTTTCAAGCCTGCATTGACTTTAACTTTTTGCACCAAATAGTCAGAGTACTGAGGTAACCGGTTGCTTTTCTACCAGATGTGTTTGGAGTTATTTTCAATATTCTGTGGACCTTTTTTTTTTTCTTCCCGAAACTGGTTTCCTATCAATGGTCAAATACTGTTTAATAACATTGGAAACAGTTTGACGGCAGACCTTTAATTCTTTAACTCACAACAAATCAACATGGTTGTCATTAAAAAATAATAACTGACATATTAAAAAGACAACTAGATCAAAAGAAAATTAAATATTGCTTCCGAAAAAAGTTAATAGGTAAAACATGTGTTAAGATCTCACTCCTTACTACACTTTAGTTTGGTTTATAACTAAACTATAGTCTGTACTAAAGCCTATAGTCTGGAGTTTCTAGTCTGGAATTTTCTCTAGTCTATAGTCTGAGGTACATATACATTCTGAACTGTAGTTTTGTCTATAGTTCGAAATGAAGTCATAGTCTGGACATTCGATTGAAATATAGTGTGTAATGTCAACGGATCCATAGTCTAGACTATAGTTTAATCTGTATTTTGTACTTTAAATTAGTCTAAAGTATAATCTTTAGCCGGTATTTTATTTTAATACACAGAAAAAAGTCACCAATTAACAAATATATATGAAAATAATTCATTCAATTATAAACTTGTTTAATTTTGCACCTCTCACCAAAATGATTATATCAATTACTAAAAACTATAAAAAATACAAAAAAGAAAAAAATGTCCAATTAATAAATTAATTTTTGAATGAATTAATGATTGAATGAATTAAAAATGTGTATGAGGAAAAAAAATCATACCAAAATTTATTTTTTATTTTATTTTTTCTTGAACATATTTATTAAATTTTGAAGCAAAATTAAACAACTGAGTTAATTGTAAAAAAGATTGTAATAATTTTTTCTGTGTATATAGGCCGTTCTAGGCAATGAAAATAGTCTGATTCATTGTAGGGACTATGGTTCAATTAGTAGCTCTTGCTATAGTTTTCTATATAGTCTTAGTCCATAATTTAGATTTTAATCTAGCCTACAGTCTGATATTTTTCCTATTCAATAGGATATGCTATAATCTATAGCCTATATTCTAGTCTATAGTAGAAATTCTAGTCTAGACTATAATTTAGTCTACATTCAAGACTATATTCTCATATTTAGCATATTTCTTATTAAATACAAATAAAAATTAAAAAAAAAAAACTACATACATTTTAATAAATTAAATAATTTCAAAAATAACCATATAAACAAAAACAAATTAATTTTTACAAAAATAGAGACATTAAAAATTTTAAATAGCCTTAATAGTACATCGTTAAAAACCACAGAAAATTTAGTCATCATTAAATGAAAAATAATTTTCGAAATAACGAAAAAAATAACCATAAAAATCATTCCATTAAAACAAAAACAAAATGTAAACAAATGTGGTGAGATAGAGAGAAAGGTGTGATGCCATACTTAGAGGTTTTTCTTTTAAGAGAAAATGAATAAAAGCGAAGAAATAATAGCTTAAAACTATTATAAAATAAAAATTTTCTAAACTAAAATAAATAATTTGAAATATTTTACCATTAAATAAAGAAATAAACTCAATAGTATTTAAAAACATATAAAATAAAAACTTGAAATAAAATTGTCATAAATTTTGCACAGTTCAATAAACTTAGAAAAAACAATCACAAAAACATACACAAAAATATAAAAATAACAAAAGCTAAAATTAAAAAGAAAAGATCTTTAAAAAAAAACAAAACTTTAAATAATAAACAAATATTTAGAAAAAAATAAACAATAAAATGATCATATGAGTATAAGGAGGGCAAATGTAAAATAATAATATTTATGTATTTTCATAATATTTTTATAAATATTAGAAAAAAAATCAAATTTCATGGCATAGCGCAAAAAAGCATGTGATTAAAAAAATTTAAGTGCGTCTTTTTTTTTAATTTATTTTAGGCAGTATTTTCTTTAAAAGATAAATATTTTTTCCATTATAAAAAATGTATAAAACATTTATTGCTAATAATTATTTGAATATATTTTGATTTAACAATAGAAAACCTTTTAGCACTTTATAAAAATAAAGTTTATTATTTAAAATATTTGTTAAAACTTTTGTTTAATTATGAAATTTAACACTTTTTGATAAAAGAAGGAAAAAAAAATAAAATTTTCCTATATTTGTTAAATTGCTACAAATACTCTTAAGAGATTTCTTTATTGCTGCCCTCCTCCTCGAACGCCTTCACAATTACTTCTTTTAGTTTAAATTGTATTTCAGTTTGCCTCAATTGCTACTGATTAAAATGTTTACATACAATTTTATTATTATTTTTATTATTATTAGATTGGACTCAAGAGTGTACTACTCCTCCCCATATAAAAAAAAAACAAGAATATTGAGAAAAAAAAAACACAATAATCAGAAGATTGTTTTGTGTACATTTGTCATATTTACACATGATCGTCTGAGTACAGTGATTTAGATGGGGGGAAAATAAACGCCCGACTGGGGTGAACATTTTTAATATGGTTTATATTCTAGATCGTAGTCTAGTCCACAGTCTGGGCTGTTTATTAGTCTACGGAATGAACAAAATATAAGCCTATAGTCTGGACTATAGATTAGTCTATAGTGTGGTTCATAAATTAGTTTATAGTCTGCACTATAGTTTATTCTATAGTCTGGAATATAGTTAAGTTTATAGTCTGGACCATAGTCTGGACTATAGTTTAGTCTATTGTCTGGACTATAGTTTAGTCTATAGTCTGGACTATAGTTTAGTCTATAGTCTGGACTATAGTTTAGGCTATAGTCTGGACTATAGTTTAGGCTATAGTCTGGACTATAGTTTAGTCTTTAGTCTAGACTACAGTTTAGTCTAAAGTCTGGTTTATAGTTTAGTCTATAGTCTGGACCATAGTTTAGTCTATAATCTGGACTATAGTTTATTCTATAGTCTGGACTATAGTTTAGTCTATAGTCTGGACTATAGTTTAGTCTAAAGTCTGTACTATAGTTTAGTCTACTTTTGGCTATAGTTTAGTCTATAGTCTAAACTACAGTTTAGTCTAAAGTCTGGTTTATAGTTTAGTCTATAGTCTGGACCCTAGTTTAGTCTATAATCTGGACTATAGTTTATTCTATAGTCTGGACTATAGTTTAGTCTATAGTCTGGACTATAGTTTAGTCTATAGTCTGGACTATAGTTTAGTCTATAGTCTGGACTATAGTTTAGTCTATAGTCTGGACTATAGTTTAGTCTATAATCTGGACTATAGTTTAGTCTACTGTTGGCTATAGTTTAGTCTGTAGTCTAGACTATAGTTTAGTCTAAAGTCTGGTTTATAGTTTAGTCTATAGTCTGGAACCTAGTTTAGTCTATAATCTGGACTATAGTTTAGTCTATAGTCTGGACCCTAGTTTAGTCTATAGTCTGCACTATAGTTTATAGTCTGGACTATAGTTTAGTCTATAGTCTGGACCCTAGTTTAGTCTATAATCTGGACTATAGTTTAGTCTATAGTCTGGACTATAAATTAGTCTATAGTCTGGACTATAGTTTAGTCTATAGTCTGGATTATATATTTTTTTTTTTTTATATATATATAGTTTAATCAATAGTCTGGGCTATAGTTTAGTCTATAGTCTGGACTATAGTTTAGTCTATAGTCTGGACTATAGTTTAGTCTATAGTCTGGACTATAGTTTAGTCTATAGTCTAGACTATAGTTTAGTCTATAGTCCAGACTATAGTTTAGTCTATAGTCTGGACTATATATTATATATTTTTTTTTTTTTATATATATAATTTAATCTATAGTCTGGACTATAGTTTAGTCTATAGTCTGGACTATAGTTTAGTCTATAGTCTGGACTATAGTTTAGTCTATAGTCTGGACTATAGTTTAGGCTATAGTCTAGACTATAATTTAGTCTATAGTCTGGACTATAGTTTAGTCTATAGTTTGGACTATAGACTAGGCTAAGTCTGGACTATAGTTTAGTCTATAGTCTGGACTATAGTTTAGTCTATAGTCTGGACTATAGTGTAGTCTATAGTCTGGACTATAGTTTAGGCTATAGTCTGGACTATAGTTTAGTCTATAGTCTGGACTATAGTTTAGTCTATAGTTTGGACTATAGACTAGGCTAAGTCTGGACTATAGTTTAGTCTATAGTCTGGACTATAGTGTAGTCTATAGTCTGGACTATAGTTTAGGCTATAGTCTGGACTATAGTTTAGTCTATAGTCTGGACTATAGTTTAGTCTATAGTCTGGACTATAGTTTAGTCTATAGTCTGGACTATAGTTAAGTCTATAGTCCGGACTATAGTTTAGTCTATAGTCTAGACTATAGTTTAGTCTATAGTCCAGACTATAGTTTAGTCTATAGTCTGGACTATAGATTAGGCTAAGTCTGGACTATAGTATAGTCTATAGTCTGGACTATAGTTTAGTCTATAGTCCAAACTATAGGCTGGACTATGGATTAGTCTATAATCTGAACTATAGTTTAGTTTATAGTCTGGACTATAGATTAGTCTATAGTTTGCACTATTAATTATTTTATAGACTGGTATATATTCTAGATAGATCAGTATATATTATACATTATAGATTATCCAAGCCTCTATCATAATTTATAGTTTATTAGCTTTAATTTTCATTTTTCTTCTTATTTATTTACCACTCTTAACCACTGTGTCTTCTTAAATTATTTTCATTATGTTCGCCAGAATCTGTTTTTAGAGGAAAGTCATCATCAACAAGAAACTAATTAGGCAAGATTAGGGTAAAAAAAAATATATGTATTTGGAAGAAAATATAAATTCATTTTAAAATAAACACAAATATAATTTGCTTAGTTTAAAGAAAAAAATCAACTAAATTATGGCAATAACTTGGCAATAAAAACAATGTAAGATTTCACAGATATAAAACTTTTAAGAAAAATTTCATTATATTAATGGGAAACTTATGGGAAATTTTTTTAATTATGTGACACAATTCTTTTTAATATTCATTAAAAAATCCGGGATATTGTTTTCTTTAAAATATTTTTAGGTTTTATGTTTAACTTATTTTTTTAGTAATTATGCTATTTATATAATCATAACTGTTTTATGTTATTTAGCAACAAATTTACCATTTATTTTTTTGCAAACACGCGCCCATTTTGAGTGTTATTTTTTTCGTTTTTTGCTGTCTTAAATTAAATGACAATTGAAGAATTTTTGCTTAAAAATAACATACTTAAAACCACTTAAGCCCCGTGGTAATATTAAATTTGTTTTGATAATAATATGATAAAAAAAAGAAAGTAACAAATATTATTATTAAACAAGAATTATATGAAATTATTAAAGGAAATATATTGTAATAAATAATAATATGAAACTTCTTTTTATAGTTTGCTTTTAAATAAAAATAGTTTAAACAGAGATTCCTGGTTTAAATTAATATATAAAAAAATCTTAATTAAAAGAAAAAAATTCACCCACCTGTTGCTTGTAATTTTAATTTAATAAAATTTGTTTAAATTTTCCTTGAAGTTCAGCTATTATCTTTAACTTTTCTTCCAAAACAAAACACAATTTTTAATCTTTAATTTTTTTTTTTTTTATAACAAATCAACAAATTTGTCACTCAAGACGAAAAAAAAACAAAACACTATAATGATTAATTTTTTTAACACATTAATTAATTTGTTTTTTATTATTGAAATGTCAAACTCTCCGGGACAATAACACAACATAACCGTAAATATTTATACACATATTTAATAATAGAGATTTAGTTTCTCTTTATGTTGAATATTTATAAGAGAGAGAGTTAATTCGATTTTTTTACTATTTGCTTTTATTTTGGAGATTTTTTGTTTATATTTTATTATTTTTATTTATTTTTTTATAACATTTAAGGGTGACGTTAACTGGAAGAAAAAAAAAAAAACAATAACACGCACAATGATAAATTAATTTATTACAATTAAAAAAATGTTATTTTTTAACAGCAAAAAAAAAAAAAAAACTGATTAATTTTAAAAGATTTGATAACAAACAAAATGATTTAAATTTGAACTGTTAAATCAAGGAAACACTAAAAGATTTTTAAATTCATAAATATGAATAAGTTTATTTTATAATTTTTAATTTTTTATCTTTTATTTTTGTTAAAGAGTTCTTTGATTGCGATTTTGAGGTAAACAAATACATTTTATATATGGCAACATCTTTATCTCTAATACAAATTTACCACTATTTAAGGAATTAAAAAGCAAAGAAAAGAATTTTAGCGATTTTCGAGAAAAAAAATATATTAATTAGATAGTATTTAAAATTAATATTTCTTTATTAAAACAAATAATAAATTAATTTAAAATATAAATAAGAAAACAATAACTGGCAGCCTTAATTTTTTAAAGTATTGCAAATATATGGCATCACCATTATACATTTTTTATTAAAATTTAAAGGGAAATATCAAATTTTGTATAAATTTCTTATAATATTTTTACAATGGAAAAGGAAAATTTTAAGACATTTTACTATCTATGCAAAAATAATGAACACGTCACTTTTTTTCTCAATTTGTGGCCCTTAAAAAAATATCTACAAAAAATAAAAAAACACTTAAATATTCTAGTTAAATATTTATTTTATTTTACTTTACTTCAATTTAATTGTTTTAAATATTTCAAAAAAATACACGTTCTTTTGTTTTTTAATTAACTAAAGCGATTTATACAAAGAAAATAAAACGGGGATGGAAAATTTAATACAATTCCAGATAAAAATACTTCATTAACAGAAATAAAGTTTAAATAAGATTTTTTATTGGCAAAATTTGAAATTGTTTGAAGATTTTAATTGTTAATTCCTAAGCTAAATGAATTTATTAAAAGTTCCATTAAAAAATTTTTGGTAAAAAAATTTCGTTAAGTTCAAAAATTTTAACGTATTTAAATTGCTCTTAAACTAAGTTCAAAAAATATAATAAAAAATTCATAAAGAAATTCTTTCCTTAAAAAATAGAAGTTTCGTTAAGTTTTTTTATATCCCAAATTAAAAATCTTTGTAAATTTAAATTATTCATTAACATTTCCATAATAAAAAAATAAGAAATTTTTATAAACTTCAATAGATCATTAATTAAACGAATATAGAAAAATGTTAACAAGAAAAATTCCTTCGTTAAAAAAAAAAATTAAGTTTCTTTAAGTTTTCTAAATTTAATAAAATTTAAATTTTTTATAAATTCAAATTATCTGTTTACAAATCTGAACTAAAATAAGGAAATTTTGATAAAAAATTCTTACGTTGAATAAATTTAAGCTTCGTTGTTTTTTGAATAGTCAAATATAAAAGAAATATATCTATTTAAATAGTTCGTTAACTAGGCTAAACGCATATAAAAAATGTTCACAAAAAAAAATCCTTTTCTAAAAAAAAAAAAGTCGTTTTTTAAATTTAATAAATTTTTTTATAAATAATCCCTTCGTTAAAATTTAAGTTTCGTTAGGTTTTCTAAAGGTTAGAAATAAAAATCTTTAAAATATTTCAAATTTTCGTTAGTAAGTTAAACAAATATATAAAATTTTTATTAAAAAATGCTTTGTAGAAAAACTTAAGTTTATTTATTAAGAAAATTTCTATACAAAATTAATTCGTTAAAAAAATTTAAGTTTCGTTATGTTTTTTAAAAGGCTAGAATTTAAAATCTGTTATATATTTCAAATGTTCGTTTACAAAGCTCAACGAATATGGAAAAAATTTCATTAAAAAGTTTTTTAAATTGAATAAATTTATTTTTTTTTTACAAAACTAAACTATTTATTAACAAAGCTGAATGAAAATAAGGAAATTTGTATAAAAAAATTGTTTCTTTAAAAAATATAACTAAGATGTACGAATATAAGCAAATTGTTCGTTAAGTTTAATAAAAGAATTAAAATGGAATTTATTGTTATTAATTTAAACTATTTATTTGCAAAGATTAATGAACATAAGAAAATTTGTATTAAAAATAAAACGATAAAGAAATTTAAATTTCGTTAATGACACAAAATCAAAAATTTTTATAAATTTAAGTTATTTATTAACCAAGCTGAACGAATATAAAAAAAATTGTATACAAAATTAATTCGTTAAAAAAATCTAAGTTTCGTTAAGTTTTTTGAAAGGCTAGAATTCAAAATCATTAACAAAGCTTAATGAATATGGAAAAACTTTCATTAAAAAATGCTTCGTTAAAAAAAAAAAAATGTTTAGTTTTAAGTTTTTTAAATTGATAAAATTTTAAAATTTTCCTTAATTTTACAAGTTTATTTTCTACTATAACGAATACACATAGCAAGGGTTTGTAAAAAATATGTTTCGTTTAAAAATAAAGTTTTGTTAAGTTTTTAAATTAATATAATTCATATATTTTTTTTTTTTTTTTTTGGCATTTAATATAAATAATTTTTTTTTAAAAAAGTTGGTATATCAAAAAATAAACTTTCGTTAAGTTTTGTCTAAAAAATAAGATTTTTTTTAGATTAATATAAAATTAAACTTCTTAACACAGTTATATTGTAAATCTTTTTTTCTCATTTATATTTTCTTTTAACAAAATTTTTGAAATTAAAACAAAAAAAAATAAATCTTAACGATCTTTATATTTTCCATCCCTGGTATAAATTTTCCATAACAACACTTAATTAAGAGTATTCCATCAACAGAGGAGAGAGGGTATTAATAAAAATTAATAAAAAAAAAGACATTGAAAAGAAAACATAAAGAATTTTTAACATAAAAATATAAGACAGTTCAATATAAAAAATTATTTGTTTTAAAATTAAAATAAGAAAATTAACCAGGAAATTAAAGAAATTTCAGAAAATAAAAACACAAAGAAATTATGATGACTTAGCAAATTTTTTTTAAGAAAATGGGAAAATTATTTAACAAAAAAAATAAGAAAAACTACGATAAATTAATGATTAAGGGGAAATTTTGTTTTTAACTTTTTTACTCTTTTAATACTATAGGAGCGCTCTTTTAATAAATAAATAAAATGTACTCTTTCTATCCCTTTAGAAAAGCTCTTTAACAAAGATAAAAAACAGCTGATTATTTTTATTTTTTGAAGAAAAGAGAACAAGATGATAAAACATAGGAAAAAATGGATTTTTTCTATATTTTTTTAATAAAAGAAACTAAAAATTCATGAAATATTAAAATTTTAATAATAAAATTAGAAAAATGATTAAGATTATTAAATAATTTCTTAAAATGATTAATGATCTTGGTGTAAAAAGAAAATTTAAATTAAACTATAAGATATCGCACAAAAGGAAGTTTTATTCATATTTTGTTTTTCTATATTTCTTTAGCCTAAAATTTTTCATTATTTACAGAAATTTTGCTGAGGTAAACAATTTTTTTTATATAAACTTTTTTTTGTTGAAACAATTTTTCGTCGTTTATAAGAACTTCGTTTTTTTCAGAATTCTTTTTTTCTCATTTATTTATTTTATTTTTTATATTTTTCTCTTCTTTTTAACACGAGGCACTTTTTTTCTTGCTGTAATTTATAGCTAAGCTTTCACAAAACCATTTTTAATTATGTATTTTTGCTTAACAAAAACTTCTTTTTTGTAAGATCTTTCTATAAATTCTTCAAGATCGTATTTTATTACAATTTTTATCACTTTTTTTATAACTTTTTCTTTTAAAACGAAGTTGCACGTTTTGATATGATAACAAACCATAAACACACGATTATAAAAAAAAACGCAAAACTTTTTTCCAAACACATTAACAAAACGCAAAATTATTTGGTGAAGAAAAAAACTCTTCAAACTCTTATTGTTGTTGTTATGTTAATTTTTTCGGAATTTCGGAAAACAAAACACGGTATATATAGTTCAACAGTTTACGAAACACTAACTGCAATTTACCAATTCCAAAATGTTTTCCATTTCTGCTATTAAATTGTTATTGTTGTTTTTAATTTACATTTGCTCGCACACACAAACACAACGACATTATCATTAAATAAGTATGTATGTTGTTTCATTCTCATTTCGTTTCTGAAGTAATAATAACATTAAGTAAAGGTAGTTGTTATTATTTATTACTTTGTTTTTTCTTTTTACAGACATTTATCAGACAAACAAAAAAAAGAAGAACGCAAAATAAACAACAACAGCAACAAAATAAATATAAACATAGAATTTTTTGGGAGGGGAAGCTTTTATGCGTGTTTGTGTGTGTGTTGAACATCAATAAAAACAAAAGTAATGTAATAAGAGTACAAAGATGTAGAGAAAAAGAGAGCTTTTTATTTAGCTATAAGAGATGCCAGATGTGTTAAAACACTTAAAATGATCGTGGTAGCTTTAAAAGAAACCATAGGTCATGATGTTAACAGAAAACCTCTACATTATTTACTAAAAATTAAGGAAAAAATAAAAAATTTGGCAATAAATCTGCTTCTTCTAAACTGCTGTTCACATTGAATTGAAATGTATGGGTGAGTTGTAAAGGTGTACCTAAGCCTTTAAAACAACCATCATGTAGGCACCCTGTAATAATACGAGATAAGACAAGAGAATTAAAGAAATCTTTCTATTCTAGAGAGTTTCCTAGAATATTTTAGCGAACAGGAACCTTAATAATGTGCATAGAATACACATTGGCCTAATGTTTAAAGAACTAGATCCAATATGTAACCGTCGAGTACCTTAATAAGTCATTTAGCCGTGAATCTAATATCTCACAGAGATCATCTAATATATTGTTGCATAAGAATATCTGTCTCTTGATTGCTAGGGCAGAGGAGGTACAAAATTGTCTCTTCGAGTTCGATTCTTAACACCCAATGACTCGCTAATACAAACAGCAATCTCTCTGTATCCTTACGACTGTGGTTTATTAATTACATTATGCGTTTCACATTATAGGAAGGCCACAACATATTGGTGACCCTGCACGTGTCGAAATCTGCCACCTATTTCAGCCCTTTCCAAGCAGTGCTTGAAGATACTGATCTTTATACTCCCAAGTGGAATTGCAACTGACACCGCATTGGAAATATTCAAAGCTGATTCCAATCGAATAATATAGCACCATACTTGCCTTGTAGATAGCAAATATTTCAGCTTGAAAAACATTGCATTCATCAGGGACACATTATGAAATACTTATCTCGAGATCTTCAGAAAAGATGCCGGAACCAAAGCCACAGTTTATCTTAGAGCTGTCAACATAAAAACGGAGATATTACACTTCCCTCTGCCAAGTTGCTTTTAGATAGTACTGTTATCAAGATTTCAACTGTCTGGTACAGTTGCTTCATTGTATGGAGGCAAAATAAGGTAGCGATGTTTTTAACTTAAATAAATGTCTACTTCATATTAAGACAATTAAAATAATTAAAAAAATGCGTCATTTATTTTATGAGGTTGACTAAAGGAGAAAATTTTATAATTTCTTTACAATTTTCTCTGAAGTGAAGTATATTCTAGCTAGGGCATTTTGAATCAAACGAAACAAATAATACTCAGAAGAGGCAATGTCTGAGCAATATAACGGATGGTTTAAAACTTTCCATACACTATTTTTAACTGTTGGCGCAATATGAAGCTGATTATTGTCTTGAGAGAAAATAATGGACTCGTGTCAGGCCGCTCTTCATTCAATGACCCCTTCCAACGGATCAAATACGTTTGGTACATGTCTCCCGTGATCATTTCTCCTTGTTTTAAAAACTCATAATAAATAACACCCTTCGGATCTCAGAGAATACCTTCGGGTCATGAATATACGTCTTTGGTATCGATTTTGTTGGTTGACAGGGCTTCACATACCATTTTTTGCACTTCAGATTAGCATAATGCATTCCCGTTTCATCGCTCATAACAATTCGATGCTGAAACGAGTTCGTTTTGTAGCGCTTAAAAAGCCTCTCATAAATGTAAAATCGCCTTTCGACATTTCTTGGCTTCAGTTCGTGTAGCACTAATTCATTACTTTTGGATAATTCCAAGTACTTTTAAACATTTGGAAATTATTGCTTGATCTACTTCCAATTATTTTGCAAGCACTTCTTGCATTTGGCACTAGTTTTCATCGAGCAAAGCCTCCAATTCTTCATATTCAAAGAATTTCGGATGGCCGGGTAGCTTGTTATCATGCATATTGAAATCTTCACTTTTAAATCGCCTAAACCACTCATGACAAGGGAACTTAGCTAAAGCATGATCTCTCACAAACTATAACAAACCGCAACGGGTTTCTTCAAGAAATAATAATGAAATAGATCTATATTCAAAGCTTTAAAAAAAATGTGTGGCTTACGTTAGCGGGAATACTAGAGTATTCATTTTACTCGATTTTTTCATTGTTCGAATAATCAAATAACTCGAAAATGCAGTTTTTAAATTACTCTAATAATCGAGTAAATCTTTTAAGTTACTCGAGTTTTTCGATTAATTTATAACTTAAAATTTTTCTCGATTTTTCAATGCAAAAAAAGGATACAAAAATATAGCTTAAAATAAGAAATAGTCTTTCCAAAATAATATATAATTAAAATTTGCGTAAATATTTATGAATATTTGTCGTTTTTGCTTTGATAATGCCGTTGATTCTCTATATTTAATATATTCATTGATAGTTAAATAAATACGCCTAACAAATTTGGTCTTTCTATTTGAACCAAATTTTATAATAAGGGTAGTCCGAAAAGCGATTTTGTCTCATAACCACACTTTTTTAATTTTTACACATACTAACCTATGTA
>OX596073.1:35978528-36316028 GCA_951394005.1 Protophormia terraenovae
TTATTTTTTTTTTTATTTGGCTAAAAACCAATAAATGTTTGGTTTGTGGAGTGGAATATGGCAAAAGGTCAAAATAGCAACGGGTATAACTAATGCTATGTTAATGTCCTTTAAGCATGCAAGGCATGTGAATTTAAAAAACAAACAAAAAACAAGACAAGCCTAACAACCAAACAATATCATAATAAAAAGAAATTACAAAAAAAATAGCTTGGTATGCTACACATGTGTGAGGAAGAGCAAGAGGAGTTGGGTGAAAAAAATCAATGATAACTGTAGCAATTCCTACAGCGTTGCAATGTTTCTTAAAATTAAGTCTGTTAAATTTTTTGTCTTTTTTTTCAAATGAGGTCATATAATGAAAAAATTTAGATAAAGTGTTAATGCTGAGGATTTTCATTATCCTATGTCTCTCTATGTATCTTTTGCTATCTCACCTAATGATGGATTAATGTCTTATAATTGAGTTATGAGTGTTTGTTTTTCTTTTTTTTACTTTCTCTCATTTTCATCTGTTGCTAGCTAGCTCCTGCTATGGCATCCTTCCATTCCACCTTCTCTTGCTGCTCTTCTTAGTCTTATTTCAACCCACGTGTTTCTTTTTAATTTGAATTATATTTGTTGTATACTTAGGAAATGTCATTTAATTGGCCAAACAAATTGCCCATCTTTCACTTTTTTGCGTCACTGTGATTGATGACTGGCAGTGTGTTTTATATGAAAAGTACTATGATATTTTAAGTGAATGGCAATTAAGTAACTGGAAATTAAATTTAGACTAGAATTAAAATTTAGGACTCAAATTGCCTATAATAAAACAAGAATAAAATAAAGTAAAAAGGACTAAATTTGAACTATAAAAAGAGGTAAACTTAGGACTAAATCCAGAGTATACATAGAGCCACTGTTGAGGCTTAATTTGGACTATAAAATTTGTCATGATTAAAGTCTAAATTTGAACATTAAATGATTGACCCTAGAAAGAGTCACATTTTAGACATAAATGTAAATAAAATTTGGACTAAAAGAAGAGCTAGGGTCAGATTTGGACTAAAAGGAGTATCGCGATTAGTTCTAAATTTTTATTGCAAATAGAGCTACGAAAAAATCGGAATTTTGAATTTTATTAAAGCTGCAATTCTGTCTATATTTGGACTATAAATAAAGTCATGATTAAAACTAAATTTGGACTATAAATACAAATAGCTAAGTTTACCACTAAATTTGAACTTAAAAATTTTTGCCCGATTAACTCAAGATTTGGGCTATAAAAAGAGCTAAGATTCTATCGTAATTTGGACTACAAAAAAAGACAAGATTAAAATTTAATTTATACTATAAATAGAGACACGATTCTGTAAAAATTGGACTATAAATGGAGACACGATTAAGTACAAATTTAGATATAGAGTTACAATTATTTGGACTATATATGAACGCAAAGAAAAAATATGGTGAATAGCAACCATAATCGAGTACTCATATTATGATTGTCTTTAAATTATATTATGGTTAGATGTTGCACCCTAATATGGTTGAATCACAATTAAATTATTGTTGATCTGCAACCTTGTTTTTGTTGTATATGTACTTAATTCATGTATACAGCAATAATATGGTTAAATCACAATAAAATTAGTGTTGATCTACAACCTTGTTTTTGTTGTATATGTACTTAATTCATGTATAAAGCAATAATATGGTTGACTCACGATAAAAATACTTATAGTCTCGAAAAAAAATTATTATGCCGAAAAAAATAAATAAAAGCCAATTAATTTATCGTATGGTACTTTTATTAAAATTAAGTATAATATAGTTAGGTAAAATAAATCACTTTGTTATAAAAAGATGGATAGATTCATCACCGGTGAATGATGAAATCTGAGAAATTTCTTAAATACTCGTATAAGGTGACACTTTTTTTTGACAATAATAAGGTGGTTCTAATTTAAACATATTGCTTAACATGTTGTACCAACAATTTAATTGTGAATTGAGAACAAATGTATAATTGATACAATAAAATTGTTTTTAAAATAAAATAAAATATATTCAACAATAACAATGTTTGCGATGAAAATAATATTGTTAGGGCAACCATATTTAGAAATATTTTTTATCTGCGTGTAAATAGACACAGGTTTAGAGCTACAATTTAATTCAAAATGGAGTTAAAATAGAGCTACAATTAAGTTTAAATTTCAACTATAAACGAAAACTCGTTTAACGTCTAAATATGGACTTTAAACGAAGCCACGATTAACTCGAAAAGTAGTAACGTTTGAGTTAGAGTCCAAAATTTAGACTATAAAAATAATCACGATTAAAGTATAAATTTTTAATTCAAATGGAAAATGAATTAGTTCTAAATTAGGACTAAAGGTAGAGCAAACTTTGGGACAAAATTTTTACTATAAATATAAACAGGTTTTAACTAAAAGCAGAGACACGATTAGGTAAAAATTTTCATTGCAAATATAGTTCCGAATAAGTCCAAATTTGGAATTATATCCATAACTAAAGCCATTATTAAAACTATATTTGGACTTAATTTTTTTGCAAGATTAAATCGAAATTTGGGATATAGAAAGAGCTAAGATTCTTCCTAAATTTAGAATAAAAATAACGCCATGATCTCACTATAAAGTCTAAATTTGGACTAGAAATAAAATCACAATTAATGTATGATTTAAACTATAAACAGTGCAACCAGCAAAACTAAATTTGGACTATAAATAGATTTAAATTTATGACTAAATTTGAACTATAAAGTAAGCGATTTTTATCAATTTTGACTATTAAGTCTATATTTGGACTATACACCCAGAGAAATATCAATCACATACGTGTTGGAAACGATACCATTCTGTGTCAATAGTTAATCTACACCGTATGTGTTTATATTAAACACTGCGTGTTCAATTCTTATTGAAAATCGATACCCAATTGGCACCAAGTTGAAACCATTTTGGTATCAAATTGTTAAATTACATATGTTTTCTATTAAATTTGTTAACGAAAGGTATTAAAAAGCTGTTACCGTAAATTACCAATGTGACCACAACAGTTGTTGATTTTGAATCGAATTTTTTCCCTTAGTGTATGTATATATAGAGTTACGATTAAATCTAAATTTGGACGATGAGATATGAATTTGAATTATAAATAGAAGTACGATTTAATTGAAATTTGAACTACAAATAAAGCAACGATTAACTAAATTTGAATTGTAAATGAAGCCATAATTAAGACTAAATTTAGACTAAAAGTCGAGCTAGATGTGGAACTATAATTGTACTTTAAATACAGTGGCAATTAGGTCAAAACTTAGGCTATAAAATATGCAACGATTAAGTGTAAATTTGTACTACAAATAGAATTTAAACTCGAAATATATTTAGGTTTAAATTTGTTTCAAAGTTTCAATTTTGGACTATTATTAGAGCCATAACTAATGTTAAATTTGTTTTATAATGTTACACGTGTATGAACTTTAAAATAATCTCAACAATTTTGTCCTTGACTGCCAAATAATATTTTTTTTTTTTTTTCTTTTTGTCAAATCTATTATAAAACTAAACTCATTAAAAATTCAATTTACTGAAAATAAAAACTTACCTTGCACTCTCTCTTTGATTCACTATAAAATCAAAGGATTTTTTTTTTTTTTTTTTTTTTTTTTGACACACTAACAAAAATCCCCCCAAAAAATCAATTAAAAATTCTAAACACAACTTAAATTTATGAAAAGTTTACAAGAAATAACGGAACAAATTGTAATTTGTCAAACGGAAATTAAAACGCACGGTGTGTCTCTAGAGCAAAAACAAAAAACCATAGAAAAAGTAATTAAAGAAAATTTTCACACGAATTTAATAATTTCGGTTTTATTGTATTTTTTATTTATTAACAACTTTAATGACATATTTTTGTTTTAAATAAATTTAAATTAATTTTCACTTATTTATTTTTATATGCAAATTTCAACTTTTCAATTTGCTTTATTTTTCTTCCTTTTAATTTATACTAAAAATTTACTTGTTTAGGGTTTTATGCAATCTTTTGGCTAAAAGAAAATTTTTCTTTTGTATTTTTTGTTTATTTTTTACTGCATAAATTTATAATTGAACCACTTGGCAAAATTTTCTTTAAATATTTTTTATATTAATAAATTTTCTTTATATTTTCTTAATAACTTTAATATATATATTTTAGTAGATATTATTTATTAAAACACTTGGTTGAATTGATTGTTGGCTGTTATGGTTATGACCAAATAAACAGTGTTTGCAAAAAATCTCAAAAAGAAGAAAAAAAACAGTGAAAATCATTCACTCTTTTATTTAGAAAAAACAGGGAAAAATCTTTAAAAACAACAACACAAACAATCGCTTTCTTATTTTTAAAATCATATTGAAAAGAAAATTTTGATAAGACAAAGAGAGAACATTTTGCATTTCTCTCGCTCTCTCTCTCTCTCTCTCTGGTGGTTTTAATTTTGCGCATGTTGCGAGGAAGAAAGCAAAATAATGAAAATTTCTTTTAAACAGTGATGCCACATTAAAGAATTAAGAAAAGCGTTTAGAAAGATGTTTAAATGAATATAAAGCAAATTTAAATTTATTTATTTCTTTATTTTTTTTTTTTCTTTCTAAAAATTCAAAAAAATATTATATAATTAATAACATCTTTATAACAAGAGCTGACGGGATCTTCGGAAATTCAAATGTTTAGGGGGTAAAAAGGGCAAAAACGGGTAAAATCGGTAACTTTATATCTCCTAATTTAATAGAGATACAAAAAAAGTTGAATAGTTATCATTATTCATTTAAAAAATAATCGGATAGGTGTCTGGTAATATTTTGAAATTCGACTCTTTTAGGGAGAAAACGGGTAAAAACTGTAATTTAGTACTTTTTTTTGGCAACCTAACTATCTTTTAATCCAGTAAGCATAGAAATAAAATGTGCATCAAATTAGTACCTTATCGAAAATTGGCGAATACAAGTTTGGTACTTTTTGGAAATTCGAAAGTTTAAGGGATAGAAATCGTACCTGTTTTTGGTATTTTTTTCATAAAATATTTTTTTCTTTTTACTGATACATACATATGAATATTTTAACATTCAATTAGTACAATTTAGAAATTCATTGGAATACAATTTCGTCACATCCAAGGGGAATAAAAAGTACCAAAAAAGGTGTAAAATCGGGAAGTAAAATTTTATTCAAATTAAGTAATGCATTTTTTATTATATTAAACCTAGAAACAGGAACTTAAGTACATGTAGTCTTAAGTGAGTACTTGTTTGTTCTTCTAATGGTACTTTTTGAATTTTCTATAATATTTAAGCTAAAATCGTGAAATTAAATATATATGGTCCTAAGTGAATGAGAATCCATTAGAGAGTACTTTTCATTATTATAATATTACTCTTTTTTACTTTCGATCATAAATATAATCATGTTTAAAATAATAGAGCCAGTATTAATAAAAAATAATGTCATATAATAAGAGCCACATTTCACATTAATAAATAAGCCTAAAAATGGGCTAAAAATGCAGACACGATTAAGATTAAATTTGGAATATAAATAGAGAGGATAATTAAGGTTAAATTTACATAACAAAAAATAAATAATATTAAATTGAGTTGACATAAAAATAAGAATACTTTAAATAAACCAACAAATAAAAATAAATTTTGTCTATTATTTGACACGAATAAGAAAGCGAAATTAAAATATAAATATAATTGAATAGAAATTTGGATTATAAATAGACTCACGATTAAGATTATATTTGGACTATAAATTATTAAGTCGAAATTTAAATAATATTTGCAATTCTAACTTATCATAATTAAGTAGAAACTTAAACTGTAAATAGAGCCACGATTAACATTATATTTGTATTGTACAAATATAGTTATTATAAGTCATAAGGTGAACTTATGACAATGAAATTTTAACTTAAAATAGTGACATAATTAAGTAGAAATTTAAACTGTAAATTAAGCCACGATTAAGATTAAATTTGTAATGTATAGTTATTATTAAATCGAAATTTTTTGACAATAAATAGATGCAGAATTAAAAATAAACTTGGAAAATAAATAACGCCAGAAAATTGGTCCATTGATTGAACCACGATTAAGCGTTAACTGATTCATAAATAAGGAAATGATTACGTCTTAATTTGGACATAAATAGAGCCAGAATTAAAACAATTTTATTTAAACATAAATAGGGAAACGATAAAATCTTCACTTCAGTCTCGATAAATATTTAATTTGGTTTAGAGTCACGATTAAGTAAAAAATTTCTCTGAATAGAGCCACACTTATGCTAAATTTATAGCATTAATATTGTCGGAAATAGGAATAAAGTTGGACAATAAATAGAGTCATGAGTCTGAAAGGAAAAATTTATAAAAAAATCTAACTAAACTAAGCTTGGGATGACAAAATACCACGATGAAGTCTAAATTTAAACTGTAAGAAAAGCTCATATTAGAATTAAAAATATTTTATAAATGAAGCCAAGATAATGGTAAAATATGGGATATAATTAGAACCATAATTAAGGTTAAATTTTACTTATATACAAACTGGCGATTAAGATTAAATTTTTAAAATAACTACACCCATAACACAGGTCAACACTAAAAAAGTATCTTGAAAATTATGCTGCAGATATTGTAAGTATAGTCATCCCAATCACCAGGAACACTTCGGTTTTTCTCCATCAAGTCACATTTTTAATCCATTGAGGGCCAAAAAAAATAAGCTACCCTGAGGAGTTTTTAGGTTATAAAATTTTCCAGGTAATAAAAACGCCTCAAGGAAGTAAATTTTCTTTGGTTAAAAATGTGACGTGATGGAAAATTTTCATTTTACTTTCTACACTATATCAAGCCTAAAGAATAATAATTTTGCAGAATTATTCGAGATATAATTTTTTTTGGCGATTTTGTTTATCTGTGTAATTAACACTAAATTTTGATTATAAGTAGAACATCAATTGAGACATTTTTAGGATAAATAAAGCCTGAACTTGAATTATGAATAGAGCTATAAATGAAACTAAATTTCGACTATGAATAGAACTATTTAATAAAAATATTTGCCAAATAAATAAAGCCTCAATTAAATTAAATTATGGAAAATAAATAGGCATAAATAAATTATATAAAAATGGAGGAACAATAATAATAAAAAATTTAATAAACAAGATTAAAAACTTCAGGAAACTTTTTTCTTTTGTTAAAAGTCGCTGAAATTGTCAACAATGTGGCAGCTCTCTTGGCAGCACTGTTTTGTTTTAGGAGTCTACCAGAGAGCTAGTAGGAAAACAGTGAGAATGTATATAAATTAAAGAGTTACAGAAAAAAAGCTTTTGGCTAAATAAAAAATATAACAAAAATAAACAAATAATCAGCTGTTTTTTATAAGAAAACACCTGCAAAATTGCTAGGAATAAAGATTTAAATAAATAAATTACAAATTTTGCAATAATCTAAATTTAGAGTAAAAGCAAGTTAAACGTAGGTAAAATAATTTGAAATATATTTTATCGAAGAGGGTTTTTTCAAGGTAATTATTGAATTTTTTTTTTAAATTATATTTTTTTTAAATTATTTAAATTTGTTATATCTCTTCAGAAAATTTTATCAATTTTATTATATTATTAATATTTCATAAATCTCTAACTGACATTTTAATTATTATTTATTAGTTAGAAAATTTTATTAATATTCAAGGCTAATTTTAAATTCAAAATTAAAACAAAAAAGCGCCAAAAATGTTTTCCATTTACCAGCAGAAAGGAAAACGCCTTAAGCTAGTTCAAATAAAGTACAAAATAACGGTTACTTTACTCTCTTGTTTCCTATTTCTATCTCTCCTTGTTCTCCATATTTGTTGAAAAATAACTTGGTTAAAAAAAAACGCTTAATTACGAGCTACCAAATTAGACTTGATTTACCGGCATTTAGACCTTCAGTTTACTTTAAAGCTAATAAGGCTCAGAAACTAATTCAAATTTTTAAAAGTAATACAACTTATTATTAATAATACTCAAAAAGTTATTGATTTTATTTTAATTTTTTTTTAATATAAATCATGTGGCAGCTTTGTAAAAGCAATAAAAACAACTCTCATTAAAATAAGTAAGTAAGCACAGTGATGCCAACTATTACGAACATAAACGCTTAGAAATGTTTGACAAAAGTGCAAAAATGGGCTAAAATTAAAATTTATTTTGAAAACTAAAAACAAACATATAAGCAACATTTTACCTTTAATCAACCATTTGGAAAATACATCTCAAAATATTAATAACAAACTGAACCTCGATTAAAAATTTGTCAGTTCTTTCAACACTTTTCCACTCAAACAATTTTAATTGTTAGGCAGTTTTTTTTTAAATAAAGTTTATTTACGAATTGTTAAGATCTCTATAAAAATAGGGACTAGACTTTTCACATTGCTCGAAAAAATATATTGAGAGCAAAAAGGGTTTAAAAAAAATTGTTAAAAGTGCTAAATTTGCGCATTTTGGACTACTAAAAACGGTGTAAATCTAGCGTGAAAAAGGCTAAGTTGGCATCACTGAGTAAACAAGAGTGTTATTAAAACAAAAGAGAATAACATAATAAACTTGTGGCAAAATAAAATATGCCGCAAAATATACTATAGAAAAACTCCCTTTTAAAAAAAAAAAAATAACAAAAAAGTTAGTTTTTGCATAATCTAAATATGCAAAAAAAAAAAGAAGGACGGACATACATACACTACAATGTGGCACATGTTATACTCAATTAACAAAACAAACAGAAATAGAAAAAAAAATAAAAACAAAGAAAAACATGGACACTGGTTATTTATAAAGCTTTAAAAAACAAAGAAATTTTACAACGTAAATTTGCAAACAAAAAATAAATAAAATAAAATTATGTACCTAAATAAATGATGAATAACATAAATTTATAAGTTTCAGTGAATGCATGTATATATGTAAGTATGTACACATTTCAATTAAATAACAAAACACGTGAATTTTATTAAAGCATCATAATTTCTCTTTGTTTTTTGTTTTCATTCTTTTACACTCAATTACAGTTAAACATGCAATCATAAATATACACATACATATGCGTTTATGTCAGTGTTGCCACTTTATGTGTCATTAAACATATCCCCTTCAAGCATTTGGTGTAGTCTTTTTCGAAATATCTCAATACTTTACCACTTCTAGAAGTGCAATGGAAGATTTCTTTCAATTTTCCAACAACAAAATATATTAGTATACAAATTTAATCTACTAAATGTAACTTCTTTAGTCACTATTAGAAGTTGTTTAGATAACAGTTACAGTTATACAAAACCAAAAACACCCATTATCAACGTTTTTGGTAGCATTTGGAAGAGTGTGTTTTTTAATCCGTATAATTCGGCACTCTAAGATGTTCAATAGTACGAAATTGTACAAAAATAAAAGTAAAGAGATTCGAGATTTTATCATAAAAAAAAGTTTTGGCGATTGTTTACTTTCAATAATGGAGAAAAGAACAAGCAGAAATAATAAAATTTCGCTCAGTAAAAATAGCTGTGTTCGAGTACCTGATAATTTGTGATAATTATCACAAAATGTTGCTGAAAGTTGTTAAATCACGTTCGTTTACTTAAAAAAAAACTTGCAAGTGAGAGCAAGAGAGAGACAAAATTTGACAGTTCATTGATAGAGAATTTTATGAAAGTTGCTGGCTGTTTTTCTTCCATCAACTTCCATCAGCAAGAGAGAGACAAAATTTGACAGTTCATTGATAGAGAATTTTATGAAAGTTGCTTGCTGTTTTTCTTCCATCAACTTCCATCAGCAAAATATATGTATGTTTAAAAAAAACATATGATCATTTGTTTACAAATGTAAACAAAGAAAATCTAAATATAAAAACTCAAATTCTACGAAAGTTTAAAGAAATAAACATAATAAAATATTACACAAATACATACTTACAATTTATATATGTTTAGATTTTGTTAAAAAAAATAGATAGAAATTCATTTATAAAAGTTTTTATTTTCCGTTGAAAATCATTTTAAGAGATGCCATGTTAGCGTTTTTAGTTGAGTTATTTTAATGAATAAAATTTTTATTTATTGTAACATTTAACATTTTACTTTTATTTTGTTAACAAAAAATAATAACTATGTTTTTATTTTTATACATAGATTAGCGTTTCTTTAATTTAATGAAACCTGCAAATGTTTGCAAAATGTTGATCGCGTATTTTTTTTTTTAATATTGTTCAATTTGAGAGTAAATTTATTTTTACTCTCTCAAAAATAGTTGCTGGATAAATCTTGCTGGAAAGTACGCAAACACACCTAATATATCCCAGTTGGCAAAATGGTCTTAGACGACAATGTCTTTGACGATTTATGCAGGACTTATTTTATTAGTTTTCTTACCGACAGCTCAAAGGAAATCATCGTTAACGACACAATAAGTCTTGCATTTTGTCATAAACATAGGTGACAATATACAATATTAAAGACAAGAAGAGCGACAATATCTTACATGTTGTCCTCTATCAATGTTTAGTAGCGACAAGATAAAAGACATAGGATTAAATCTTGTCTTGTATCAAACTTTATGAATGATGATCTAAGCGACTCAGTCTTACATGTTGTCGTCGGTCAACATCATTTGCGGCCAATGTCTTGAATTTTGTCATGCATTATCGATGTTGAAGACAAAAAGAAAGACAATGTCTTTAATGTAGTCTTCGATCACATACTATCAAGTACAAGATGAGCGACAATGTCTATAATGTTTTCATTTATTTATTTTTTTTAGAAGACAAGGTTGACGACAATGTCTCAAATATTTGTTGGTGACAATTTAAACGACAATATGTTTCATTTCATCTTTTATAAAACTAAATAAACGACGAGAAGACTGACAATATATTAAAGTATGTCATCAAGAAATTATGTTGATGAGAATATAAGGGACTATGTCTTGAATGTTTTCTTTTATAAAACTTTAGTAAACAGTTTGAGAGACAAAGTTTTAAATGTTGTCATCTAACAAACTATGATTACGACAAGATAAGGGACAATGTTTTAAATATTGTCTTCTATATAATTCTGGTATGCAGGAATAACGGTAAATAAACGATATTTATAAATAAAAGACAAGCATACCAAAGAAAAAAATATTCATTTCAGCGTTTCAACGTGAATATATGACAATGTGAAAAAAAAAAAACAATTATTAAAAAAATACAATATTGTAATAATAGGAATTAACTTAATTAAATATTAAGAAAACTAAATTTTAAAATGTTTTCTTTTTATATATACATATTTTCAGATGACGTCAATAAAATGTATACACGTATGAGCAGAAGTTTAATAAAATGGCTATAGAACAATTCTATCGAAGTCCTTCATATTTATATTATTCTTTTTTTTATTGCAATAATATTTTAATTATTTCTTAAATTTTTTTTTTTTTTTGTTTGTCACTAAAATAATCGTAGACATTTGATCATTAGCGAAAAAGATAAAGATCAAGTCATTTAAATAATCGTAGATGACAAAAAGGATGATATTTCCATCATATGGTCGTTAACGACAAATATAAGGACTTTGTGGACCATGTTGTCGTTGACGACTTAATGTACGACTTTTCCCTCCATATAATCGCCGACGACAAAAGAGACGACATTGTCCCTTATGTAATCGTTATCGACAATATCAGGGAACTAACCATTAAACACGTCGTTGACGAATATATAGAGGAACATTTCGTTAATATTATTGCTTATTGACTAACGACAAAATGAGCGACATTGTCTCTCTTTTGATCGTGCACGATTTTCGCGACACTTGTTTGAAAAAGTCGTTGACGATTTGCTCGAGCTGTCCTACAAATGTCGTCTAGGATTTAACATGGTCGTGCACCCATCCTCGAGGATGTCTTAAAGACAGGGCCAACTGGGATATATCAAATTGACTAGAATTAAAAAAAAAATATTGCAATTAACAAAAGTTATTTTTAAAAGTGATAGTGAAACAAAAAAAATAATTAGTTTTTTACAAATAAAAATAGGAAAATAAGGTAAGAATATTTTATAATTAAAAAACAAAAAAAAAAAAAAAACTTATCAACATTTCAAAGTAATGTCGCAAAATTCCGGAAGTAGTTTCCTATTGCACAGTGGTTTAAAGCAGTTTTTTTTTTTTTTTTTGCAAATAGTTGTGTAACTTGTGATCTGTTGAAGATATCTGAATAAAATTTAACATGGTTAGAGCTGGGCGGAAAAAACTTTTTGGAAATTATTTCTAGATGTATCTAGATGAACATCTAATGGCTGGAATCCTTAACAGTTTGTTTTTTTGAAAGTTTTAAAGATTTTTCAAAAAAGTAATTTTTGTTATATGAAAAAGGACTTTGGTAATTTCTATTTTCTCCCCCGAGCTTTTTTTTTTTAATTTGAAAATACATATTTATAATTTTTTTTATTTTTTTTTTTATTTTAGTATGATTTTTTGATACTTATTTTTATTATATACATGTATTTCTATGGTTCTGGAAAATAATAATTTATTAATTGCAAAATATACAAACGTGGTTTTTGGGTAATGACTTCGATGAATAGTGGTAATCAGCGTTGTCAGCTTTTTTGAACCAAAACGCGCCGGTCATCATTTAAAAACGCGCTAAAAAGCGCTAAATTCTATTTGAATAAAATTTGTTTTTATTTTTTAGTTAAATATGTATTTTTTATTAAGAGCAAAGCAACTTATTACATATGAGTCATTCCATTTAAAACCAACACGAAAAATTACAGTTTTTGACTTTACCTCTCCTTGTCAAAACTAAGACTAATTTAAAATTTCAGATAATTTCATCAAGTGATTCGCGAAATATCGCGGTTGGAAAGTGCAAAATAGCTCAAAATGTGTACAAAGTTGCATACACAAAATTACAAATATCTTTCGAAGTATTTATTATATAAGATTTATTGAGATGTCATATTAAAGGTATCGAAATTACCTTTAATATTATGTATAATATGATTTTTTTCTCAACATCAAAATGGTCCCTATCTCGCGATTTTTCATTCGCGGTCAAATATCTCGAGAAGTGGTCTTTTTAAAAATTTTAAAAAATATATGTTAATGGTTGAAATGTTTTCTATAAGCGTGGTAAGTGGCATTCTGGGACTCGCAATATTTTAAGAGTTATTACAATACATGTAATAATAAATACGAAATATTTGTTGCAACTGATATTGTTTTGTTTGTAATAAAATTGAAAAATCGCAAATTTTTTGCAAAAATCATCCGAATTTAATGAAATTCGATTAAAATATTAATATTGACGCTGTTAACGCAAATGCCGAATTTAAGTTTGATAACCGCAATATTTCGCGATTTGTAATATCCCAAAAATGAGGAAAATTGTGTTTTAAAAATACAAATATCTTCCAAAATATTTACGTTACAACGTTCATTAAGGCAAATATTTAATGCTAATGAAATTACCTTTAAAATGATACCTGAAACATGTTTTCATGTTGAATTTTTTTTGGAGTAAAATTCGCGAATTAAATTTCGCGGTCGCGTATTTCAAAAAGTGGTATTTTTAAGTTCGTGAAAAATATATATTTAGAGGATGGAACCATTCTAAATGCTCCCTGTAAGTATCGTAAGGAGACTTTAAATAGTTTATGAGTTATTGAAAATATTGAACATTAACGTTTTATAAAAACAATATTTAAGGTACAAAGAAAGGTTATACATTTGATAATAACTTTCAGTTTAAAGCTTTTAAATTTATAAATATATTAAATTAAAATATGAAGGTCTTAGGCCCAGCATTATACTGCTCATTTAGTGGCCAAATCCTGTTTTAAAACTTTTTTTTTTTTTTCATCGCTTAAGCTTTTCCTTAATATGAAAATTGTGTGACGTCTGAAAAAAAAATATTTATTGAAAATAAAATAAATAGAAATACAGAATACACATCGATGGCTGCTCTTTTCGTAATTTTACAGGAGAAGGAAAATACTGAATAAAACCTAAGAAACTTTTAAAACTTTTAATTCAATACCAAAGCACTTTTAGAAATACTCTGATATTGTTATTTTTTATTTCCATGTTCATTCCATTCAACTTTGTTGGGAAAATTTGAGTCACAATGTATGTTTCACAAACATTATTTTCATTAAAAGTTCTATATTAAGTATGTATAATAATATTAATTATACATTTGAAGAACAAAATTTAAAAATGTTTAAAAACTTAATTTTCCTTGCATTGTTTATATTTTGCATAAAAAATAAAGTTTCTACATTTCAAATTCAGAAAAAATTAGAAAACATGATTAAAATCTGCAACTAAAACTAACCAAATACAAAACGCGCCAATTTAGCGCCTTTTCAAGAAAAAGCGCTGATGTAAAAAAATGCGACTTTTGGGTTGCTGAAAAGCGCTAAATCTAGCGCGAAAAGCGCTAAATTGGCAACGCTGGTGGTAATTGTAGCAACCATTACACCGGTCGATCGCATTGTCTGCCAAGATATATAATATCATTTTTCATTATTAATCTATGATGGTTGGGATCCGGTAAATTAGTAAGAGAGGGGCTTCTCTTTGATTATTGCTTCCATGTATTGACATACAAAAATTCCACACTTATAAATATAGGTTTGAAAGTCGTGTCACGATTCACGACTTAGTGAACTATAACTGGGGAATATTTTCCTTCTATGTCGCTGGCTACACTGGCATTCATTTTAGTTAATGGCTAGTACTCGCGGCTATGGGTGGGTCGTTGCTACGACATAGAACGTATTCGGTGACAGGAATTTAATTCGTACCAGTGTATAATATAATAATAAAAACAACATACTAATACTATTCCAGGTGAACCATAGATGTACTGGTCCCCTTTATCCCTCCCCTTAACCTTGGTATCTCCATCTCCTATTCCGTTTTGAGATACCCCTAAAATAGATCACCAATCAATACCTACCATTAAGACATAAAAAAGGAATCAATCAGCCATCTTTTTTTTTACCAAAAACACTCAAACTTTAAACTTCTCAATTGATTCTGGTATATTCTTTCTGTTTTACAAATCATGTTCAAATATATTCTATTTATGTTGCCTAATGTCCGGACATATGGTTTAACAATAAAAATCTTAGCATTAAAAATTTATTTAATAATAGCTTAAACAAATAAAATTCAAGTTTGTTAACCTTATTAGGCTAATTTATTCGCCCTAATTTTATATTTATTTTTCCTTCCTTCTTTCTTTATAATTCAATTATTATTATTTTTTTTTTAATTTAACTTTTATTGTAAAATTTAACTTTTATTAAGTTTTTCTTAAAAATTTAACTTTTATTGTTTTTTTTTTCTAAATTTAACTTTTATTAAGTTTTTTTTTTTTTTTAGATTTAACTTTTATTAAGTTTTTTTTTTCCAGATTTAACTTTTATTAAGTTTTTTTTTTTTTTTTACTTTACTTGAATTTTATTTGCAAAATTTTAACTATATATTTATCGACTATGGGTTAGTAACACTACTTAAAAATCAATAAATATAAATTTATAAATGTAAAATTGAGAATTTAAAGTCTGACAAAACTACACTATGACTTGATTCTTTAAAAGTTTTACTCTGCTTGGAAGAGGATTTAGCAACTAATATGCTGAATTCATTTGAGTTTGTATCTCTATTTTTTTTTTTAGGAATTAATGTAATTTTGTCAAACCTAAATAATTTCTTTCAGTACTTATCTGGTCATACAGTCTGGTAACTCTGCTTCTATCGATATTAATTGTTGACATTAGTAGTGATGTTTATGAAAAATTGAAACTTAAACATTTTGTTTCAATACAACTCGCGGAATAAGAAAGCTGTGGTGTCTTATTTTGGACAGACTAAGAGCTGGTTCGGATTGCTGTTGAGTCGGTTTCTATGGTCATCAATATTGAAATGTTGCTGGTTATTGGAGGAATGACATTGGATTCGTATGATGCCGGTTGTTGATGGATAGTTATTTGTAGGTTTATAGATGATCTGCAATGATGTTTCGTTGTCGGTGTTATGTGACTGTGTGGTTGTACACAAACTGCCAGTGCTATTGTGGTAGTTTCTATGTACATCAATATTGAGATGTTGCTGTTTATTTGATTGGAGCAATGACGATGTAGAAGTTCTGCTATGATGTTGGTTGTTGCTGTTATGTTGGCCTCCTTGGAAATCTATATTGACTTGCTGATGTTTATTTATTTGATGGAATGACGTTGGATTTGTATGATGCCGGTTGTTGCTGTTATGTAACTGTGTGTTGGTGGAGTTGGTTCTATCAGGTTAATATGTTATTTCGGTAATAATTATGTCAATCGAGGCCGTTGTAGACCGCTGCTGCTGCAACTGATTGTCACTGTTGTGGTTTTTAGAACACTTATGTTATGGGTTGTTAAGAAAAAAATGAGAAAAGTGCCTTATAGTAGGATTGCTGTTCCTGATGTTGGTAATGGTGTTGTGTCTATTAATTAATTTTGATACGTGTTGCTACTGTTTCTGCGAAATTGATAGCTGTGGTGAGAGGCTGTAGTTGCTGCTCTAGACTAACTATGTTTCTCGTGCAGCTGCTGCTGTTGTTGTTTTGGAGGAATGTGGCTCGTAGTTGCTGAATTGATAATTACGTTCTTGTTAAAGTGCTTCCGAATGTTTTTATTCTTTGCAAATCGCAAAAGATCCCGCGGATGATACCAGATGTTGGATTACCCCACCGACGATGGTGTCGTGAGTGCACCCGCGTTTTGGATTCCACCGATGGCACGATGTTTTCGAAACAAAATTTAACTCCCGCTCTTAGCTCGATTTAATGCTGCCACTCTCGGTCACTTCACAATTCCAACTTCCCGGATCCTTCGCCATTCTTGAAATCATGGCGGTCCTTTCTCTAGAACTGCAGCCAACTTCATAATTCAGATATGTATTTTTTTACTATCAGTGTTGCATTTATTTATGAGTAAATTGCTGGGCATTGCCAACCAGTGGCACGGTACAGTCGTGTTTTATATTTCCCATGCTCCAATCTTTCATTGAAGTAGTTTTGTTTTTAAGAATTTCAAAACATTTTGCAAGTTTTTGTCTCGCTTTCCTTTATTGGGTCAAAATAGTAGAATTTTTTTAAAATTGTATTGAGATATACTACAGTGAAATTATGGGCATGAATAATGGGTATACAAATTTTGTCATAATTTTCAGTCGGAATATTTAACGTGGTTTGTCCATAGAAAATATGCTCTCCTTCTTCTGTAGAAAATGCGTACGATTTTTTGTCCTTTTTTAATATTACTTGTAAATATATATCAATTATGTGACTGTATAATTGTTTTTTTGGGTTCAAAACATTTCATTTCAGTATACTCAATACTTGGGCTGTAAAAAAATTTTTTTCCTTCATGTAATTTATTAAATGTGTATGAGATGTATTTTTTGTTCTTTGGCACATTTCTATTAGTTTGAAAATTCTTCTCAAAAACCATTTTTTTTACTTATTTTTCTCTTAACTTTTCTTGGCGTTCTTCTCCGCTTTTCTTCTTCTAAAACATGTTCCTGTTTTGAGGTTTTTCCTTTAGTGTCTGCAACCTGAATTTTTAAATAACTGTTTTCTATGTCCGTGATTATGGCTTTTATGTAATCATATATTTTACGTACATATAACGATGGTACGACATTGGCTTCACCATTTAGTGTAACATTTTTTGTAAGATTGAAATAACTCTCAACAGGGCTGTTTGCAATTCGAGTATTGTCTTTTGTTTCCACGAAATGTCCCATTAAATTTGTCCAAAGTGCTGTGTAAGGGGCATATTTTTTTAACACTATGGAAGCTACTTTCATTATTAGCCGCTTTTTTAACTTTTAAATATATAGCGAACGTTTTAATGTGAAAAGGGCTTTTCTTGTAATTAGCTTCCTTTAGGTCATTATGCTGGAATGTTTGAATTTTTTCCATATCTTCTTGACCACCTTCATGATTGGTAATTTTTTTTTAAGGTCGAAATACAATTTTTTACTTCGGGCGTCATTTTATTGTTGAGCAGTAATGTGAACAAATTTTTCATCCACCAAAAAAATATCTTCAAATCTTGAATATTAACCGCACAAATAAATTGTCATTTAAAAAAATTTATGACATATGGATCTGTCAGATTTGCTTCCAAGTCCTTGTAGACAATTTTTAAAAAATGAGCTTGGATTTTTTTCCAGACAAATTATGTAGCATTTATTGATATATTGCTGTAAATTGTTTATACCATATTCTTTATTGAATACCCTAACAACAGCGTTAATGGAAGCGTAACTTCAATCCAAATAAATTCTCTTCGTTATAGGCCACATAATATTGTTATTTAAACAGAAAATTTTTAGGGACATTAAAAATTTTTCTACGTCTTCAGAATAATGAGAACAAAGAACTGCCTCGGCAACAGGTATTTAAAAACCTTTTTCTTTTCCTTCCCTTATATGAGCTAAGAGGGTATACAAAAAGACTTTTTTCGACGATTTTTTAATTTTTTTTACAACATTCCCAGTCGCATCAAAAAACAGGGTATTTCTGCTCATTTTCTGCAGCTTTTGTCTATTTATTTGCATTAAATTTACTTGTTGTACTGAAAATAAATATATTTCTAAAGGGTATGCAATTTTTGTATAAAGTTTATCCAATTCTTGCCTTTCTGCATTTTGTAATGATCTATAAATTGATCATTGTCTCTTCGCAGTGAATGAAGTTGCTCGGACTTTATCTTACGGGCTACGTCTTTTGTTGGGATAAGTTGATCATTTCCAAAATACCTGAGCGCTGTAGACTGTTGAGTAAGTTTCCGGTCTCTCCAAGGATTCTAACCATTAGATGTTCATTTAGATACATCTAGAAATAATTTCCAAAAAGTTTTTTCCGCCCATCTCCTAAGATTTTTGAGAAAAGGACCAAAGTCCTTTTTCATACTTCACGATTTTGTTTTTCAAAAAATGTCTAAATAAAATGAAGAATTGGGTCTTTTTACTATTTTGTTATCAAACTCTAGTATCTGAAAATGACTTCCAATATTAAACATTCTTTATTGTTGTTTTATCGTTAAAATATCCTTGTTTATCATATATATTCATATTTCTATCATTTATGTTACTTCTGTTAAGTGCTTAACATAGCACTGTTAACCTAACAGGTTTGTATCTTGGCTAAAAAATTTTAAAATTTATCTTTACACACATGGTTTTTGGCTGGTTATTGGTGAGTCCCTGTAGGGGGTCACGTGGTGGCTTACGGTTTCATGTGTGTCTGCTGCGCAGTAACACAGTCACAAGTGTGGCAGGAGAGGATAGCTCCAACTCCTAAGCAAAGTGAAATGTTTCCACCAGGAATAGCGAGTTATTAGATTGCAACTGTATGTGTAACAGCATATGGGGGCGCTGGTCGGTGCATTGTACTCACCCGCTGATAAGACCACCGTGGTGTAAGGCCGTCATGACAGGTACCCACGTTAATCTTGAGCACGTTGTCCTGATAATCACCGTTTCCGTTCAAGACATAAAGACATGATATTAATTCTATCTGTGTTACATAAGTAACCACACCTTGTAATGCAGTTTAGTTTTCCAGCTGAGGTATGACTCAGTCTGTCCAGGTTCGTTTCAAAGGTCTGCTTCCTTTGAAAATAAAAACACAAGTATTTCCTTAGATGGTAATAGAAAAAAAAACAAAGCTTTTATTTATGAAACCTTAAACTACTTAATGCTACTGTGGTTCGGATATTTCAGCGGTGATACGGGGTACGTTGAGACGATGAAGTTGAAGCGTTAATATGATGAAGCGTTGATACGGTGAAGCGTTGATACGGCGAAACGTTGATACGGTGAATCGTTGATACGGTGAAACGATAGTGCAATGAAAGGAAAAAAAGGAAACTGGTAAAATATAGAAGAAAACGGGTTTCTTATTATTAATACTGCTATTTGTTCGGTTTTCGAAAGTGGCAAAACTACTTCGCTCTTGAGAAGAATTCGGAAGTTCTCAAGTTCGATAATTGTTCAAAAATAATAAATTCGGACTCAAAAGAATGCGGGAGCTTTGAGTTCGGCTAACTACGAATGCAAAGTACGAAAGTAACTACTTCGGACTCAAAAGAATTCGGTGGCTTTGAGTTCGGCTAACTACGAATGCAAAGTACGACTCAAAAGAATTCGGAGGCTTTGAGTTCGGCTAAATACGAATGCGAATTACTTTCGACCCAAAGAATTCGGAGGCTTTGAGTTCGAGTAACAACTATGACACGTGTCTATGTTAAAGAGCGGATATCGGGTTATATTCGGACGGTACTTCCGGATCATGCAGAAGTGCTGTACGAACAACAATATCAGCTCCCCTTTTTGTCACAAAACTTTAACTATATAAGTAAAAAATAAAATAAACTAAATGGGAGTATTATAATTCCCATCATGTACCTTCATGATGGTACATAATAAAGTGGAATGAAATAAACAATACTGTACATTAGAGGGGTTAAGAAAATAGTAGCATTGGACATTAGTATGGTTAAGTTAAATATGTTTTGTATAAAAATGGATTTGTAACGGCACGTTACAACCTATAGTCAGTAACCCTATTATGTTAGCGGTATTTCAATTGGCAATTTTGGGCCTTCTCAGGAGTTTCCTAAATCTGGCAGCTCTACAACAAAAAAAATAAACTTTTGACTTATACATGTGTGTACAAATCAATGTTTCTCAAAGACCATGAGAGTGAGTGAGAGAGAGGGGAGTATTTTAAGAGTTTATTATTGCAATTTTCTCTAATTTTTCATATTTTCTATTGTTTTTCCTTGAGTTTTAAGGATTTCTTTTAATATGATGACTCATTTTTCCTTTTTTTATAAACAATTTTATTAATTTTTTTTTGTTTGTTTTGCAATTGCTCTAAAAAGTGATTGAACTTTACATTTACATTAATCACACACTCATAGAAAATAAAAATATTATGAAATATTTGTTCTTATCGTCAATTATAGAAATGAAGGATGATGCTTAAATATTAAAAAATTGCTGCTGCTGATGATTATGAGTGTCTGTTTTTTCGCTTGAAATTCATATATGTTGGTCGGTCTGTCAAGCACTCTCACTCTTACTGTGTGTTTATTTATAAAAATAGTTTAATCAAAAATAATAGAAATACAAATATATTAAGTTTTATATTTATTTCTATATTATTGTTTATAGTTTTGCGAAAAAAGACAAAACAAGAATATATATGTATATGTTTTTTTAACTAAAAACGTAATTGAAATGTTTTTATATTTCAATTGATGATGAAAATGTGAAAGAAAATAAATCATCACTTGAATGTTTTCAATTTCAATTGAAAAATTAAATAATAATTTAAAAAAATATAAAATTAAAAGTGTTTTCTTTTGCTTTTAATTGAACAAAAATGCATTTCACTTTTTTCAATTAATAAATAAACATTTCATTATTTTCAAAATATATAAATTAAATTGTTTGAAATAATTTCAATCAATTGATTTTTTTTTTTTTTTTTTTTATTTAAAATATCATACTGACCTTTCTCTATAATTTTATTTTGCTCTTAATCAGTTATAACAATTTTATTACTAATTTTATTAACAGAATTAAACTAATATTTTTTAAATCATTATGATGATGATTAAAAGAGCAACAAATTAATTTTTTAATTAAATTAAATGTTAGCGATAAGCTGAGGTATTTGTGAAAATGTCTTAAATCTAATAAAGAATCGTAAATTAAATTTCTCATAAAAATTGTATATACTTAAATATTTTTCAAACAAAAAATTATTTAATATAAAATTTTATTTTAAGAATAAATAACCTTCTTATCTTTAGTGAAAACATTTTTGTTTTATTATAAAATTATTTTGGGCAAAATGATTTATGAATTAATCAGAAATAATATTGTTTAGTATTTAAAATAACAAAATAGGAAAATAAATTGATAAGTAATAGGTAATGGAAGACTGTAATGAGAGCTAAAGAAATTTACTTTAAAAATATAATGTTTAAGCTTGACAAACGTTTTGAATTTTTCTAAATTTTTAAAATATAAAATGAACTTGTTACTGCAATACATTTTACAGCTAAACTAAAGACAATTTAAACAATATTTTAAAACAATAAAGGGAAAATAACATACATAGACTTATTAATAAGAAATCGATAAGGAAACCTTTAAGCTACATAATACTTATCATAGTTAAATATAACGTTAACCATAAAATTTGGTCCTTCGAGCCGGATCGCCTACTTATTTAAACTCACATCTATAATATCTCTAATTTGCCCCAAAAGTCTAGTGCTGTTTTAGGTACCTCGCTTAAACTGCAGCTACATATCACCACCGAAATTGGCAGGAATTTTCTTCGAAACCTGGCAGAAAAAAGTAAAGTTCAACCTTGGCATTGTTATCGTTAGAGCTCAATTGTTGGCTAAATAACTTTAGAGGAAAACGTTGAGATCTTTCTTAAATGCTAAGCTCATGTCACTGCAATATATCGAAGTTAAAATTTAAGATTTCCCTTTTTTTAAACGATAATCTATAGCTAGCTTAGGGGTGGGAAATTGCCTCAACTGATATCGCTTTAATAAATAAATAAATTATAAGTGTCCGAATAATGAATATTTTGTGATAAAATCAGCATCACTATTTCATATTTTGATTTGTTTACATTATTTTTGTCGAAATGTTGATGAAATTTAACTATTTTGATAATTTTTTTCAGTTAAAATGCATAAATTTTAACCCGTAGTATCGCCGTAAACCTATTATTCAGGGAACTTGATTCTCTGAAGTTTAAGACTGTCGCTTATGCTGACGATGTTGCGGTGGCTGTATCTGGAAAATATCTAGATACTATGTCTCAACGCCTTCAAACTGCTCTAGCTCTACTCAGTGCGTGGAGCATAACCAGTGGCTTTAGCGTGAATCCTGGAAAAACGGAACTTGTTCTCTTCTCTAGAGGATACAAGATTCCATCTTTCCCATTACCACGTCTAATTGGTGTTGAATTAAAGGTGTCAGATAGTGTGAAGTATCTAGGGATTATACTGGACTCCAAACTATCCTTGCTCCAGAATACACAGGCTAGGGCTTCAAAGACCGGTATTGCCCTATATATGTGTAGAAAAGCTATTGTAAAGTCATGGGGAAAAAATCCCAGGAATACGAAATGGCTCTTCTTCATGGTAATTAAGCCCATACTTATGTATGGAGCGATAGTATGGTGGAAAGCTATGAATAAATCCACTTATTTCGGAATCTTTGAAGGGATTCTGCGTAGTTCAGCCCTACTTATTACAGGCGAGCTTCGTACAACTCCATCTAAAGCCCTATTTGTTCTAATGAACTGGCTACCAGTGGACCTCATGGTCATACAGATCGGCATAATGTCGGCGACTAGGCTCAAGGCTACAGGTGCATGGAACGAGAAGAATGACATTCCTTGCAACATTGATTATTGCATCCCCAGACAGAGACTTCTCGGTGTCAATCTCTACAGCTCCGGAATATTAGGTTCCGGTGTAATGGAGGTTTACACTGATGGGTCCAAATCTGTTGATGGAGTTGGGGAGGGGGGTGTCTGTATTCCCGCATTTAGGAAAAGCATTTCCTTCAAATTGCTGGATCACTGCAGCATTCTTCAATCAGAGATTTCGGCCATAAAAAGAGCGGCAAACTGGTTGATGTACTATAGGGTATTCGGTGTGGATAACCAGATTTGTACATACAGTCAAGCTGCGATTAAATCGCTCTCGGATGTCTTTTCGTCATCCAGGTTGGTACATGAATGCCGGACATCTCTAAACGAGTTGGCGAGACATTCAAACCTGGAACTAGTCTGGGTTAGGGGTCATTCAAATACCCCGGGAAATCTTATTGCGGATGAACTAGTCAGAAATAGTTGTCTTCTTCAACAAGAAGATGCAGACCAACTGGTCGGAGTACCGCTTTTCTCCTGCAGATCGATAATACTGCAGAACTTATCGAGGATTGCACACGATATATGGGCTAATATGCCACATGTTCAACCTCGAGGCAATTATGACCCCATTCTGATGGTTCTCGAACGAACCTCATCTTGGGACTACCCAGGACCAGGTTACGTATTCTCGTATCCGTTGTCACAGGGCACTGGATTGTTGGTGCGCATGCTAGGAAATTAGGTCTCCCTTTTAATGACTACTATAGGAGTTGCAATGATGAGGAAGAGACAGTGGAGCATTTTATATGTCACTGTCCAACTCTTTCTGGAATAAGGATTGCCAAATTCGGTAGTCCGTATATGCATGTATTAACAGATCTCTCTGCTATTGACATCAGAAATATCAACTCCTTCATACATGCGTCAGGTTAATTTAATTCGGACGTAGTTTCGGACATGTGTATAATATCACATGATCCCTCAGGGTATCACAACGGGACCAAAATGGTCCCAAGTGAGCTGTCCTATATTATCCAGACAGCTGCCCATTGAACCTAACCTAACGTAACCCGTAGTTGATATGATAGATTAATTATAATATATATATTAATGTACTATTTGGAATTACGTGGTAACAGAAAGCAATGAAAATGTTGAAATATTTTATTTCAATGAAATTTCCTCCTATAATTATGACTAAATGAAGCTTTTCGTCAGAATATTCACATTAGCCCCAATTTAAGCTCACAGACTAATTGATAATTTGACTATTTTTTTTTTTTTTTTTATGTACTTTTTTTTCGGTACGGTTCCCATTACTCTGCAAATACCTATACATCAGTCTATTTGATTTTTTATGAGGTTTCGTTTTCCAAGCACGTCCACCATACTAAAGAGGCGTATGCATAGTTGGCAGAAAAAATCGTCAATATGAAAAATTATGTTTTTTATATTGGTTGGTTGGTTGGTTTACGTGGTAGCCCGTAAACTTACGGGCAATCAATTAGACTCGTTAGATTCCGTTTTGATGGGACCGCACTACTCGCCAGGTGAATGAGTTGGATTGATTCTGTAATGAGATAGAAGTGTAGGGAAGAAAAATGAGAACATAAATTAATTAGATCCAGCCAGTAGCATTGAGATATTTAATAATGTCACTGAGTCTAGTGTCAGATATATCACAAAGGTTGTCTAATTGGTGCCTTCCCAGAAATTTATGTCTGATTGCGTTCAAGGCTGGGCATTCGCATAGAAGATGATGTACTGTCTCTTCCTTCTCGCGATTGCCACAACTACGGCAGTATTCATTGTAAAGGAGACCAAGTCTGCTTGCATGTTTTCCGATCGTCCAGTGATCTGTAAACAATGCTGTTAGCGGATCTTTGTATCCTGTAAAGTTGATCCACCACGTATCTCTTACTAGTAGCGGTCTACCAAACAAGAGATCCATATACAAGAATGGGCCGTACTATTGCAGTGTATAGCCATTTTGTCAATTTTGGACTCAAACTCCATTTCACACTAAACATCTTTCTACAGCTGTAGTATGCTACCGTAGCCTTGGAGCTTGGAGTCCAAAATAATGCCCAAGTACTTTGCGTTGTCCGACAAGGTCTTTGTGGTGAAAAGTACCAGCTCTGTCTTGCCCGCATTCACTCCTAATCCACATTATTTGGCCCAGTTGCTGAGTGTGATATAATCCTCAACTCCTAGTTCGTGCAGAGCTCTCTGTATCGCCATAGTCGTGACATTGTTAAAGGCGCCTTATATGTCCAGAAAGGCAACCATTGTGTATTGTTTAAATTCAATGGATCGCTCGATGACCCTTACGACTTCGTGAAGAGCCGTCTCTGTTGAGCGACCTTTAATGTAGGTCGCTCAAGTTGACTTCTTGAGAGTCGAGTTGTACCCATAGATCTGCGCCGAGGAGTTTTATCGGCGGCGGCTTGTGTAAAAAAGCTTCTTCGGCGGTTTAAAATCGGCTGTCAGCCGGCTTAAAATAAAGCATACATTTTCTAATTAAAAAATATTATTTTCATTCCCCATTGAACATTGTTCATAAAAATAGGACTAAATTTTTTTAGCGAAAGGGATGATTTTATTTTAATTTATATGTTATATTGAAGCAAATTTTAAGAGGAAAATATCGTCACCTGAAATGCAAAAGGCCGTTAATACTGAAATATCAAATGTTGGTTTTTTACTGTATGATAATGGACTGATCCAAACTACATCTATACAAAAAATTTCATATTCATATCTTCAAAAATGACATCAATATTAACAAAAGTCGAAAGGCTGTAACATCAATTTCATAAACGAAACCGTTGTCAAACTTGTTTCATTTAAGACAAATTTGGTTCGAAGATTATTTTATGCTTTAAGTGAATGATTAATAAAGCAAAAAATTTATTAAACTAAATTTATATGAAGAACAAGTTAAAAAAATAACTAGTTTAACGAAAAAAAAAAAATTCTTTCTTAATAGCTATAATACATAAGTGGGAAATAACGCTTTAAAATATTAAAAAAGTGTGTTCCTTTATACATATTTTTCAAAAATAATTTCAAAACCGCGGCTGTTTTTAAGCCGAAAATTGTACGGCGGCTGCGGCTTCCAAAATTTTCTCGGCGGCTCGGCTTAGCCGAATTTCAGCCGGTCGGCGCAGGTCTCTGGTTGCACCCTCTAGACGCTGCCTTATATGTAGAATCTTGTAATTCTAAAATAGATCAATGAGTCTCTCCAGGGTTTTCAGCTGAAAAGATGAGAGACTAATCGGACGGAAGTTTCGTCAGTGTTAGATCATTATTTTTCTGAGGAAGAAACGGACAAATTTTATCAGATCTTACTAAACTAATACCTCCTTCATAGTCTCTCCCCTTTTCCCATTACACGATTATACCCAACTTGAAGCTCAATAAGAGCTTCAAGTTGGGTATAGAATTTTTCATAGGAATTTTTACTCTTCATAATTTTGTTTACGTTGGTAACTGGTTTGCAAAAGAGCTTCCAGAAATTTCGTTTAGCGATTCATACTGTTCTTTTAATTCTCAGAATTTTATATTGTACTCATCCAAGTATACTTTTTGTTACTTTGGGTGGGCTTTATTAAAGAGTCTACTTGTTTCTCTCCTAAGATATAAATAAACTATTCAAATGGTCTAAAGGATCTCTAGGATAAAAGACATCTGAAGATAAAAAATTAAATTCTTTAGATTATTAGCAATGGACGTTATCTTTCTCTGACGCTTTACAAAAGAGTCGGATGGTTTGAAAACTACCATGTCGGAAGTTTTCTATGAAGACCATAGGGGTTTCGTTGTTTTTTAGATTACCCGCTACGTGTACAATATTCCGGGCGCAGATATATGCTATAACTACCAATTGCTAGAGGAATTAGGAAAATGAAGGCATTTTTCAAAATGTGATCTTTCGATTACATTGGGTC
This sequence comes from Protophormia terraenovae, assembly GCA_951394005.1. Lineage (NCBI taxonomy): Eukaryota > Metazoa > Arthropoda > Insecta > Diptera > Calliphoridae > Protophormia > Protophormia terraenovae. The sequence goes on from OX596073.1 coordinate 36,006,044, forward strand.
TTATGCTCCCCATATTAAAATCGCTTTTCTACGGGTTGCCCACTTATTTTTAACCTACGGTCAATTATTTTAGCATTTATATGCACCTATTAAAAATAGAGCGTTATGAAAATTTTGTCGTATAAACGGTGAATTAATAATTTATTTACGAGTTAGTAACTCATGAAAACTAATCGTGATTAGCGAGACTAATTGCCAATAATGCGTACGGCGCACGTTTGGGTAAAATGTGTCAAATGTGGCGATTATTGAATTTTAAAATTCAATTTTTTTTTTTCAAAAAAACTACAGCAGATTTCATACAAAAAACGGCTTACATTTTCTTTGCTTTATCGAACATTAAACTGGTGGGGCAGAATCGAAATAAATCTGTAACTTCTAATCGGCTGGTTGGATTTACATGAAATTTCACATAGGCGTAGCAAAGGACAGTAACATTAAGAAGCAAGTTAAGAAACAAGATCCTATTTACGCTTCAGGAGCGGAGCTATGTGGGTTCAAAATAAGGTACTAATGTCATAGAAAATGTTCAACCACTAGCGAATTTTTGTTCCTTACCCCATTTTCAAGATTTTTATATCGCCTTAAATTCCTTGATAAATCCTTTAGAAAAGATGCTTGTATGTACTATTTCTCGTATATATTCTTCAAGATATAATCATTTGAAATTTCAACAATCTCAACTTTGCAAGTAAGTCTTTTCCATATAGAACAAAATTGTCTATCGAATAAAGAAAATTTTAAGTCGATATCTCTATTGAGTCTAAAAATAAATGATTTTAAATTGGCAAGTTTGCAAAAATTAATAAACAGGCGGACGGAAGAACAGACATTAGAATTATTTAAAAAAGTTTTAAAATTCTGAAAATATATTATTTTATACTTCTTGACCAATATAAAAACTAAATTTAAATAATAAAATATTAATAACACCTTTCCCTGAATTAAATGCCATTTTTGACCCATTAAACCCAAAAGTATAGTCGGACAGACGGACATTACCATTATGTGAAAAAATATTTTATAAACCTAAAATTGTTTTTTTTAATAACTAATAAATAGAAAAAATAGAACGTGATCATCAAAATTCAGATATCACCTTTTCCTAAATTAAATTATTCCATTTTCGACCCATTTAGCCCAAATATATAGACGGGCGGACGGACATTACCAATAAATAGGAAAATTAAACGTGATCATTAAAGTCTTGATATCATTTTCGACCCATTTAACTCTATGTATATATGGACGAACATTACCATTCTGCCAAAAAAAATCTTGTAATTCTAAAATAGATTTTTTAACCTACTAATAAATAAAAAAAAAATAAAACGTGATCATTAAAATATTGATATCACCTTTCCCTGAATTAATCGCCATTTTCGAATCCTTCTATCTCAATGTGCGGCGTTATCACTTGCTTTTACTTTCAAAGAATTATATATGACAATAGTTGTATTTTTCCCATCTGGCACAAAAAGGAAAATATATTTATTTAAGCACTTTGCATATAAATGTAAGTCAATCTTTGTCAAGTTTCACTATAAAAATAGTAACTGTCCTATTAATTTTCATGGTAATTAACAGACAATACTAATTTTATTTCATTCACCATTAAATATTTAATATCTTTTAATTATGTAACACAAAAAAAAAAAAAAAAAAATCACTTAAATATACTCTCCCCTAATTCAAATGATTATTTCTTTCATTTATAAATTTAACGACTACAAAATGTCTGAAAATTTGTGGAATCTTTTTTTTTTTATTAAAAAATTAAATGGCGTTTGAAGAAAAAAAGGAAAAAACATATGAATTTTCCATTTTATTTATGTATTTTTTATGCAAAGTGGTCATTAAAAAGAAAAAATAAACAAATATTGATTTTTTCAAAAATATTTTTTGACGTTAATTTTGTTTTTGTCATTATTTGTTTAAAGGTCTAGAGGATTTTTTTTCTTTCATTTTAATTCCAAATGAAAAAAAAAAAAAGAAAACAAGAAATTATTTTTAGAAATATTTTTTTTGGTGGTTTGACGTTGCTTTACTTTTGGTTCTCTGGGCCAAAACATGTGACAAATGACATCACTAAGATGGTTGGCTGTTTAATGGTCTGCTTACGGTATATTTAATATAAATAACAATTTAGCAGCAGCTTTATTATTTAAATATTAAAATTTATAATAATACAAAAGTAAAAAACAAATTTGAGAAGAAGAAAAGAAAAAGGGTGGATTTGTATTAGAATTATTTTATATTATTTTGCTTTAGTTTAAATGACATTTTTTTGTTTTTGTAGTTTAATATTTGCTCTTATCACACTCTCTCTGTTTCTCTTCTAGTTCTCTTTGTTTGTTAAGTTTAGACAAAATATGCAATTTACTTGCTGTTTTAAATAGAAATTGTATAAATTTAAATTAGAAAAATGAAATAATGTGCATTTAATGTCAAATGCGTTTATTGGCCTTTATTCTAGTGAATTTTTTGTTTTGTGTTGTTTTTAGAAAAATAAATATTTAAAGAATTTAATGAACAAAACAAGAGAAACAAAAACTCATGTGAAAGTACTGACTAACTCAATTTTATTTTTATTATTATTATTATTATTTTTAATTTTTTTTATTATTTCTTTAGCAAATATTTTTTGTTTTAGTAATTTTTATGACCAAAATACCAGCATTGTAATAATAACTATCTAATAAAAAAAATTAATGGTTTTCTTATCAATTTTAAAGAAATTAAAATGCCAAAGTTAAGGTGACCTTAGTATTTTCTTACTCATCAAGTCAACTTTAAGAATTAATGAACGTTAAATAAAATCAAAATCATGTCTTTGAACTATTTCCTCGAAATTCAAAGCAAAGGTTTTGAAATTAAAATTTCGTTATGGTTTAAAAACTTATTTAAAATTTATTTAAAAAACAATAGTGCGTTTTATTTTGACTAGTTTCGTTAAAAATTGTACGTTTTAAAAATGAACAAAAACGGAAAATGTCTACGGAAATAAAATATTAATTATAAAGGTAAATAAAACAAATATAAAAGAAAAAATGATAACTACATTCGTTAAAAAATTTAAGTTTCGTTAAGTTTTAAGAATTGACAAAAATTAAAATTTTTCTCCAGTCGTTTATAATGCAAAAATAAATTTACAAAAAATGTTAACGAAAGTTTTTTGCTTTAAAAAATAAAGTTTCGTTAAGTTTGAAAAAGGGACAAAAATTAATAATGTTTAAAGAAATTGAAAGAGCTTAGATAAAAATAAAAAATTTCTAAGTATTTTAGTTGGTCCCGTTAATAAAAAATAAAGTTTCGTTAAGTTTTAAAAATTGCCAAAAATATAATTTTTTATCAAGATTCAAACAATTCTTTATTATGCTTAAAAATTATAGAAACGATTTTAACGAAAGTATTTTCCTTAAGAAAATAAAGTTACGTCAGGTTGTAAAAATTTATAAAAATCTAAATTTTTCTCCATATTAAAAAATGTTTCTTTATGCTAAAAAAAAATGATAGAAAAATGGTAAGGAAAGTCTTTGACCTTGAAAATAATGATTCGTTAAGTTTAAAAACTGATAAAATTTTACATTTCTCTCCACATTTAAATAGACGTTTTCTTATGCTAAAAAAATATAGAAAAAATGTAACGAAAATATTTTGCCTTAAAAAATAAAGTTTCGTTAAGTTCTAAAAATAGATAAAAATCTAAAAAATTTTAAAATTTCACCAAAGTTAAAAATTCTTACATGATTTAAATAGCAGTTTATTATAGCTACATAATTATAGAAAATGTGTTGAAGAAACTGTTTTTGTTTAGAAAATAAAGTTTCGTTAAGTTTAAAATTTGCCAAAAAAATTTATTTTCTTGCTAGATTTTAACAAACGTTTATTTATGTTTAAATATTATAGAAATAATTTTAATGAAAATCCTTTAGTTTAATAAATAAAATTTCGTTAAGTTTTAAAAATTTATAGAAAATATTTCAACGAAAGTCCTTGGTTTAGAAAATAAAGTTTCGTTAAGTTTTAAAAACTTACAAAAAACAGCATTTCTTTCTAGGTTTAATATTATATTAATTATGATCAAAATTTATAGAAAAAAATTTAACGAAAGTCTTTTAGTTTGAAAAATAAAGTTTCGTCAAGTTTTAAAGGTTGTTAAAAATTATTTTTTTTTTTTAATTTCGTTATTTGATTATTAATGCTAAACAAAGATAATAAAAATTTTTTTGTGAGGTTTTTATTATAGAAAATAAAGTTTCGTTAAGTTTTTTAAATTGCTAAAAATTATAAATATTCCATGATTTTAATAAAAGGTCATATATTTTAAACGAATACAATACAAATTTGTTGCATAAACTTTTAGTTCGAAAAATAAAGTTTCGTTAAGTTTTTTAAATGGCTAAAAATTCAAAATAATCCATGATTTATACTAAAATCTATACAAAAGTTTGTTTCAAAAGCTTTTGGCTTAGAAAATAAAGTTTCGTTAAGTTTTTTAAATTGTCATAAATTTAAATCTTTTGCAAATGTAATTACTTTATTGTTTGTACTAAACACTTATATTAAAAATTTTTTTGTAATAATTTTAGTTTGGAAAATAATGTTTCGTTAAGTTTTCTGAATGTCTAAATATTCAAAATAATACATGATTTTAATAAATGTTTATATATTTTAATCGTATACAATAAAAGTTTGCTTCAAAGTTTTTGATGCAGTAATTAAAGTTTCGTTAAGTTTTTTATAAATTTAATTATTTGATTTTTTAAGCTAAAAAAAATATAGCAAAAGGGTTTTCTACATGTGTACAGTTTTGAATATAATGTTTCGTTAAGTTTTTTTAATGAACAAACTTTTCAAATTTTCCTTGAGTTAAAAAAAAGTTCAGTTATATTAAACGAATAAAGCAAAATCTTGGTTCAGAAGTTTTTGGTTAAGAAAATAAAGTTTCGTTCGTTTTTTGTTTTAATTAACAAAATTATATTTTTTTTTTATCTTAATAGTTTTTGAAGTATCTATACCTATATCCATGTAAAGTTAATAAAGCAACAAAGTTATTCAAAATCTTTGTTGTCATAAAAAAGCATTTGTTGTTTTAAATTTCAATTAATTCTTGAAAACGAAAAATTAACCTAATTCTTTTTTAACTTATGCAAAGTAAAGAAGTTAGTTTATCAATTTTAATATAATTTACAACAATCAAACAAACACCTTTAAAATAAACTATTTACGTATTTAATATTCTTACTCTCTCCTACAAATGGCGTCTTTAACCGGCATTTATTGGTGTGTAGATATGTTTGTTTCCTGGCTACTAATTTTTACTAATATGTATGTGTGTCATAAATTTACCGTTATAAATTACGAGATTAATCGTATGCACTTGTATAATATAAATGTTGATGTTTTACTATATACTCTTATCAATTGTTTTTATGATGACAAATTTCGCCCCCCTTTGTTTTTTATAAATAAATTTATTAGTTATATTTTTAACAAGAATACAAAAACCCAAATGTTACACACATAAAAACAAATTAATATTTTGTGATAAAAATCAATTTATTTGTCATTAAGAATTTGCAGAATAAAAGAAAATACCGACCAAAACACAAAACAGCTGAGCAAGCAAACAACAAATAAACATCAATAAACAACGTCATAATGACGTTGATGAAGGAGAATTAATATGTAGGAAAGAGAGTAAAATAGTTTCTGTATGTGTGTGTAAGTAAATGTTTTTGTTTTGTACCTCAAGGAGAAGAAGGAAAACTATAAGTTTGTTTGTCTGTTTGTTGATTTATTTTTTATATTTAAACATGAGAGTGGGGAAAGAGGGTGGTGGTTGGTTGGCAGGTTTGCTTAAAAAAGGAAGAGCATGAAATATTATTTTTGTCCCTTTTTTTATGTTTAAGAAAATAGTTATGACAAATCTGCTGAGAACAAAAACAATTTAATGATTTTTAGCCAAAAATTTAAAGAAAAAAATTTTGTATGTAAAAAAAAATAAATATATACTTACTTTAACTGTTCAAAGCAAAGGAATTTAATTTTTTAGTTAATATTTAAATTATTTAATAAAAATTAAGAACACTTGCTTTTTAACACACACCTAAACACACTTATAAACACTTGAACTAAATTGCACTTGTTTTAAGAAAATAAAACACTTTTTAATTAATATGCTTAAAATTTGTTTGTGTTTGTTCAAGCAGTTTTGCCAAGTTATTTTAATATTAAAATATTAAAAAAACGAATTAAATTAAACTGATTTGAAGTTTAATTTTAAACAGATTTAAGCACCATTCTTTCAGAAAACATTTATGTATTTTATTTTCTTGTTTAACTTGTAAAAATTTTAAAGGATTTATTTCTTTTCTTGCTTTTTTCACTTCAAACAATATTTTTTCTTATATATATATATATTTTTTTTTTTTTGCTTAATTAAATTTTAAAGCAGATTTTCTTCTTTTTCTCTTAAACAATTTTATTTTTACTTTTTGTTAGAATTTACTTTTGTTATTAAAGGATATATTTTATTATATTTCTAAATTCTTTATCTGTTTTATAACACTTAATATTGCACAAAAAAATTAATAATTACACACCAACACAGCACGATGACCGTTGTAGACGAGCATAAATACACGACTTGTCTCAAAACTGCAAAAATTCATTCATATTTTTTCTTACAATTTGTTAGTGTATTTCTAGAATTATTCTCATTCTCTCACTCTTTCCTTTTTGTCATACTCAGTTCCTGTTTTTGTTTTTCTAAATAGAAATCAAAAATAGTGTTACCAATGTGTTGGGTAAATTCTTATAAGATGTCATTGTCCGAACATATACAAAAGCTTAATGTTATGAAAACTGGCGGGAAATTGTTGTTTTTTTGTTATTTCCGTTTTTTTTTTTTGTTGACTTTAAGGGAAATTATTAATAATTAAGAACATTTGATAAACATTTGAAGAAATCTATATTAATAGAAGTAAGGTTTATGTAGACATTAAAATTCTTGGGGAAAAAATCTGTTTTAAGGTGGAAAAAATTATTTTAAAAATTAATTTCTTGTGCTGGCCATTTGAGAGAAATATTCCGATATTTTTTTTATGCTCAAAAAATTAGTTTAGTTAAAAGTGAAGAAAGTTTTTAATTCAAGTTGTTAATTCAAAAACTTGCTATATAAAGAAAATTTACTCTATATATATGAAATAATAGATCTCTCGTGGACTTCACCCTTAAATTTCAGGATATTGCGAAAAAAAACTGTTTTTAAGATTTTTTTTTTACTAAATATCTAGTAGCTTCCTAAATTTTAAGTAAATTTAAGATTTTTAGATTGACTTAGAAAGTAGAAAAACGTAGCTTTTAACTATATTAAAATTTATTTATATATACTCCAAATAAGTAATGATTTATATTATCTAAATGTTCGTATCGTAAATATATATTTGTGTGTGTAACTGACCCTTTCATTGAATAAATTGTATGTTAATTAATCAATTCAGTATTTGACTGCATTCATTTTATATTTTTTTAAGTTTTTATAAAACAAATAACAAAAAATAGTCAAAAGAGTCCAAAATAGTCGGAAAAAGGTTAAAATATTGGGAAAAGATCAAAAAGTCGGAAAAGGCGAAAGTAATCGAAAACTCTACTATTCCAAAATTAAAAAAAAAAATTGACTATTTAAGAATTGATTGGCTGCAACTTTGTAAACCGGTTTGAATATAAAAAGTACATTTTATATTAAAATGTTTGTCCCAAAATTTTATCAGTAAAATGAGTACAAAGAAGTTTTTATCTTTTGGCTTAAATGAAACATTTTTGAAAAACTTTAAATATGGACTGTTTTTAGACGAAAAATTTAGATTTCATATTTTAACTGTTTCATATATTGAATTATATTATATTTTAATAGTTTTTATTTAATAAAAGGTGACTAAAGCCAAAATTACATTAGCGCGTGTCAACATCAGTATCAGTAAAAATTATCAGCTGTTCACTGTCAAGCCCAAATAAATTACATTAGCGCTTAAGCCAAAATTAAGCCCAAATTACAATAGCGCGTAGTCAGCAGCAGTGCATGCTGACATAATCAGCTGATAATTTAGAATGCACTGTTTGTTATGGTATTGATTACATTTTGTCAGCAGCAGTTTGCAGTACTGTTTCATTTAGCCCTGATTCTAAATTCACTGCTCTGCTTTCAGATTGAGAGTAAGACAAAGAGAATGAGCAAATAAATGAGAGGCTAAAATACACAAGTAGAATAAAGCAAGATGGTGGTTGTAAATTTTTGTAGCATACGCTTAAATGTAATTATAATTTGCGGTCCACACGAGCCTTTTTCTTGCTCGCACATTGAACAAAATGTTGTGCGCACATGCATTTGGATAGTGTGGACCCAAGTTGTTCATTTTTTGTTCTTGTTCGCACACCGTTGCTCGCGCAATTGTTCGAGCAACCATGTCTGCCATCAAACGTCATTTTGTATGCGGAAGAAGAGGCGCTGCATGTAAAAGTATCGAAGTGACACTGACGGCAAACAAAAAATTATGATTTGTTCGACAAATGTTCTGCCCACTGAAAACAAAATGAACAAAATTGTGTGTGTTGCTCTGCCGACGTTTTGTTCTTGTGCGAAGAAGAAAAAGGCTAGTCTGGATGTAGCGTAATGGCAGCAACATGTTATTCTGACAGTGAACAGCTTATAATTTTTACTGATACCGTTGCTGACTACACGCTAATGTAATTTTGGCTACAGGGCTAAATTAAACAGCACTGCAAACTGCTGCTGACCAAATGTGATCAATTCCATAATTTGCGGTCCACACGAGCCTTTTTCATGCTCTCACATTGAACAAAATGTTGTGAGCACATGCATTTGGATAGTGTGGACCCAAGTTGTTCATGTTTTGTTCTTGTTCGCATAATTGTTCTAGCAACAATGTCTACCATCAAACGTCATTTTGTATGCGGAAGAAGAGGCGCTGCATGTAAAAGTATTGAAGCAACACTGACGGCAAACAAAAAATTATGTTTTGTTCTACAAATGTTCTGCCCACTGAAAACAAAATGAACAAAATTGTGTGTGTTGCTCTGCCGACTTTTTGTTTTGCATTATCGAGTTTATACTGTATTTGAAAATTTAAAAAGTCTATTGATCCAACTATAAAACCCTAAATTTTATAGAAGAAATCACAAAATTTGCAAATGTTATTTTTGCTACCGACTCGTTCAAACTTTAAACGATGCCTACTTTTCCAACTCAAGAAAATATATTCATAGTTATTTATTATGTCAAAATCTTTTTTATTGATAATATAAAATTCAAAGTAAATAAAGATATTAAATTTAAATTAACCCTTCGTCAAATAGATATTTCGATAGACACATTCGTAGTACATATTCAGGCCAAACCATCTATGTAATTCAATGTATTTGAATGGAAATGATGATTTGTTTATATATTTTTATCACTATGTTTTTGTGCCATAGTGTTGCTTATTTTTAATGTATTTTAATATATATATTTTTTTTTAATAATATTTTATTATTATTTTGAAGAAAAAGTATTAATTAAAAGATATTTCATTTAAATATGAAAAGCTATAGTCGATCAAGACCGATTATATGATTATGTATATGGGAACAAGAGATTTTCTGAAAAGGTCTCATATGAAGCCTGAGGTAAAATTAAGATCGATTATATTTAAATTTGGAAGAGTAATTGATATACCTATATAACTTGTTTGTATTAAATATTATTTATTAACGTCAAAATGATTTTCGGAAGATGGGTTTATATGGGAGCTGTGGTCAAAATTATAAACCGATCTTACTAAAATTTGGCACACTGATTTATGCTTATATAAAACATACTTATGATGAATTCCCAACTCCGGGAGGACATTTGTATAGGAGTTTGGTGATATAATGGACAGATCATAACCAATTTCCATATACTTGTTTCTTGTGCCAAAATAATCATATGCACCGAATTTAATCGAATAGCTTTAAAATTGCGAACTGCTCTTTGTGGATAAGGTTTACATGAACAGATAACCAGCCATACGGACGGATATCGTTAAATTGACTACAAACATTAGCACAAACGCATAATACCTACATCACCTATGGTGGTGTAGGGTATAATTAAATTTAAATTTGTAATTAGTCTGACCAACTAATGTGTTAGATAAAGGGTTAAAATGTTTTTAAAGTACAAAACTATTAAATAATAAAAAGTAAATAAAATTCAAAACTTAAATTTACTTTTTTTTCTTAAGTACAAAATTATAAAATTCAAAATAAGTGTCTGAATTTGTTTTGAAAAAATTAAGAAACAAATAAATTTGATTTTATTTGTTGTTTTCAAAATGAAATTTCGTAATAAATTTTCCTTTCGTTTTAAATAATGAAAACCTAAATAAAAATTTTAAATTGAATTTATAATTTTTTTATTAAATTTAAAATTTTTGTAAATGCAAAATTATTAAATGAAATTTATAATACATCTAAATAAAAATTTCAATTGTGCAAAAAAGTCTCTAACAACCTTTGTGTATTTAAATTATAAAGTAATAAAATTCAAAATAAATAAAGTAAAAAATTACAAAATTGAAAGTAAATAAAATTAAGAGTGTCTTTTTAGTTTTCAGAACAAACTTATTTAATGTTTAAGAAGACCCGTAAGTCATTATATTTTAAGTAACGTAACGCCAGTTTTCATTTTCAAAAATTTAAATACGTCCTGAAAATCTAATTATTGACAAAAAGGCAAATTTTTGAAAGACTATATGAAGAAATAATTTGTCAACTGATTTTTGCCAATTTTTTTTTTATTAGTAAAAAAAAAAAAAACTAATTTTATTGTTTCACTTTTATGTTTAAAAAAGCTGTCAACACTGTTCTTACAGCTGAAGGCCCAACCAGTCAACTTTTCGACGCAACGTAGAATGAAGAAAAGTAGCGTGAAACATTTTGTACAAACAGTCAACAAAAGTAAACGTATCATATGTTTTTGAACATTCATTATGTAAACAACAATGTTTTTCGGTTATTTTGTGAACAAAATAAACTACAGGGTTGTTAAAAAATCACGTAGCTACGTAAAAATCTATTTTCTGTAGATTTCTGCGATACGCTACCTAGAATTTTTGTGTCAATAGCTACATACACACATCTGCATAACGCAGGTTGAAACAGCTGATTGCGATTCGATGATTTTTTGTTGAGTGGTTAGGCCTTGACATGTAAAAACGTAGAGCGAACTAATTTGATTAGGTTACTACGCTACATTTACGTTTTTGAGTACACATATACATATAACTCTCATAAGCAAAACGTGTCAGCTGATTCGCTACATTTACGGTAAAGTAACGGAGCCTTTATTTCTGCTTGTTCCTTTGTAATAGAATCAAGAATCGCTAAATTTAAATTTATAAGATAAAGATTCGTAATAAATTTTATGTGTAAAATTTGTTAGTCTCAACTTTTAAAAATTTTAGAGACCCGAATTAAATAAATTAATTGGAATATTCGAGTTTTTGTTTTTTTTTTTTTCACTGTAACTTTTATGCAAACAACTAATAATGATAAAAAAGTTACATTTACAAGATTAAATTCGTATGCTAATATAGTATTAGTATTATTTTGTTTTTGGAAAATTGAAATCTTCCATTACACTTCTAAAAGTGGCGAAGATGTGAAATAATTCGAAAAAGACTTCATTAAATGTTTACAGATTAGGAATAAAAAAAGTTTAACCCTCTAAAAGCCGGGGAAAAATGTATTAAATCAATCCAAATAAAATTTTTGAAGAATAAAAAGTGTACACCAATTTTAAGTGAAATTTAGAACATTCTACATAAATTGAGAATATTTCAAACAAAATTTAGATTTTCAATTTAATATTGACATAATTCTAAATGAAATTGAGATTTTTAAGCTGATATTTCAATTTATTTTTTCCCAATTTCATTTAGAATTTTCTAATTTCCTAAAATGAAATTGAAAATATAATTTATATTTGGAATTTTCTCAATATTAAATTGGAACTTTTTATTTCAAGTTTAGAAAAGAACAATTTATAAAAAGATTTTTCTATTTAAAATTCAGAAGAATACAATTAGAATTAAGAAAAAAATAAATGAAATTCAGAATTTCAACTGAAATAATATGTAGTATATAAAATTGAATTTGCGTTAGGAATGATTGCATTGATCTGCTGCAAACTCTAAATTTTATTTGCATAAATGTAACATAAATTAAGTTTTCCTCAACATTATTTCATCATTTAAATCACTCTACTTTAGTGTTATAAATTTTATTTAATTTTTGTCAATAGTTCTTTGATTTGACAAAAAAAAAGCTCATTTGTTCATTTGATAATTTTAAATAGATAACTACATTTTCAATTGATTTTTATCCAAATTTTATATGGAAATTCTTATTTTAATTTTATATATACCCTAAAGCAGTCTTGGCCCTTAGAGGGTTAAAAATAAAAAAATAAAAAAATAATTAAAGCCAGAATAAAGATTCAATTAAGGAACCTAAAAATTAAAATAAGTGCAATATGGACTCTAATTTAAGGCTCAACTACATAGAATACATTCGCTTCAACTGCGACTGGCAGCTACGCAACGCATAAATGATATTAATCTAGTCGTTGCATTATTTTGTTATTACAATTTTATATAATAAAATAAAAAGATGTAAAAATTAAATTATGTTCTCAGTTGAAATAATGAATTGCAAATTAAAATTTCCAACTCAACGAAAAAATATTAAAATAAGAATAAAACAACCGACAAAATGTATTTACGTACTTTAAAGTTGAACATTTTTCATCTTTGAAGTACTTCAGGCAGAAGTTTGGCGTACTGATTTGGTTCCGTTCCATATAAATGCATGTATTTTACTGCAGCTGTCAGTTGCAGTTTAAGCAAAAGTATTGTATGTAGTTGGGCCTTTAAATCATCAATAATCACTTTAAATAGAATTAATCCAATTAAACGAATCTAAATAGAGGAAACTAGGTGTCATTTTGAAATTTTAATATATCTACGTTTAGAGCCAATTTCGCATTCAAAATAAAGGCAAAACTAAAAATAGGTATTCAATTTTGATTTTAAATATGGTAAAATTTGGAATATATGTAAATAAATCCATGATTAGACTTCAATTCAGTCTTCAAATAAAGCTATAAATGTGCATAAATTTAAAATCCAAACAGAGAATGGTTTAAGATTCATTTAAAACTTTTAAAAGATACACAGTTAATGCTTAATTTGGATTAAAAATATGGCCATATATAGTTTAAATTATATTACAAACAGATATTCAGATAAAATTCAATTTGTACACTAAAAAATATCATGATTATCGACTCCAAATAAAGTGATGCGCAATGGGTTGGATCACACAAATTTTGTTAATAAATCTGTATCTCCTAAACTACTGGACGGTTCGAAATTGAAATGTATGGGTGAGTTGTTCAGGGGACTTAAGTCTAAGTTTTCAGAAAAATTATATTATAGTTATACTGTAATAATACGAGATAAGCTACAGTGTGTTAAAGTTGACCACTTTGAACAAAGTTCTCAATCAAATAAAATTTTATTCTCAATTTTGAATCCCTGTCTTTTGAAATATTTATGAGAAAAAATATTTTCTTAAAATTTAAATTTTGAAAAAAAAGTGTAAGAATGTAACAAACATTTGTCTTACTCACTTTGAAGTCTAGTTTTTAATAACTTTTCACGACTAGACGAATTGTGATTACTTCAAAATGATTTTTTTAAAACTTTTTTATTATCAAAATATACAAAATTGACAACCTGTAGCTTATCTCGTATTATTACAAGGTGACTACAAAACGAAAGCTTATATCATTCTCTACAAATCTCCCATACATTTTTATTCAATCCGTCAAGTAGTTTAGGAGATATAGATTTCTTAACAAAATAATAGCGATCGAACCCACTGTGCATCGTTTTGGACACCCAAATAAAGCCAGAATTGAGTTTAATTTACACTCTAAATACTATTAAGAGTATAACAAAAATTTCAATACAATTTGGCCCTTAAATAGAGTCATAATAAATCTTCAATTTCGACTCTAAGTGTGTAAATTTCGGGCTTTCTTTGAAATAAATTTGGACCTTAAAATTAAAAAAAAAAAAAAAAAAAATTGATTTCCTGTTATAAATATTATTTACTTTAATCTGTATTCAATTATATTATGAATTAATTTAAATTTTTAAAATCTTTTTTTTTATTAATTATGGATAGTTTAATTTATTTTGATATTTATTTTTATAGTTAAATTTTACAATAAATTCCTACATAAACAAATTTAATTTTAAACACTATAATTAAAGTCAACTGATGTTGGTGGTCGATTTAGCAAACAACATCATTAACAAATATTTCTACCGTTGTTTTAAGTCTAATTAATTAAAAGCTATTTTTTGTTAAAAAATTAAATAGATTTCAAGTTTAAGTGAATAAATAGCTTTAAAATTTTTGACACGTTATTTTTGTTTAATTTTAATAATTAATACAAATAATTTTCTCTTTTTTTATATTAAAAAAAATATAAAACTAAAATTCTAATTATTATAAACATAATTTGCAACAGAGTTCTAAATGTTTTAAAACATTTAAGCCGCTCTGGTAGTCTTCATTTATGATAAATTAAATTTGCACTTTTTAAAATTGTATATTAAAAAAAATTTAATTTAAATTAATTAATTCATTTTCTTAATTTGTTCTTAAAGAAAATTAAAAAAGAAAATTATTATAAAAATGTAAGGAAAAATAAAATCTATTTTGTTTTTTTTTTTATGTATAAAAAAATCACACTGTTATCTTATAGGGTTGTTTTTGAGGAATTTCTTCAATTTCGTTCTTTACCAAATTCTAGGAAATCAATTTCTTTTTATCCTCAAAATCTTTATCTTTAGTTACAGTCGGTTTTTTATTAGCCGTTGCAGGTTTTTTACCATAAAACATATCGGCAAAGAGACCGGCAAATACAAGAACCGCACCAAACCATTGACGGGGTATCAAGACATTGCCAAAGATGATTACGGAACATAAGACGGTAAAGAATTTACGGGTGGTGGTGACAACAGAACAAGCTAAAGGACCAAAGCCGGATACCATGAGAAAAATGAAGAGCTGACCTATGCAACCGCAGAGAGCCACTAAAGCTAAATGGCCCCAGAGCTCTGGATGACGGGTGGCAAAATGAATGAAATCTTTGCCTTCACCTGTTAGAAAAAAAAATAAAATAAAATTTAAAGGGTTAATACGATAGCATCTTATATATTAGAAATTTAAATCTTCGAGAAATTAGAACCAGTGATTTTTATTCATTACACAGGGAAACACTGATTCTGCGGCACGGGGTTTCTCAGTCAATTCGAACACACGGTATTAATAAGTACTAAGCCTCTAATTCACTTTTTTTAAATTGACTCTAGTTCTCGCGATAAATTGCGATTTGTAAAATAAAGGAGGTTGCACTATATATTGAAGCATATCGCAAAAACGATTAGTTTGATTTTGTTCAAAATAATATCAAAAAATTCTAATTAAAATTGTCTTCAAGTCGTTCTTAGGTTAATTTTTAATGCGGTCAACAGTTATGGAGATATTAAACTCATCTTCTAAGAAAAAAAAAAAATTTTATGCAAAATTTCAAAAAATTTATTTATTTATTTTTTTTTTTTTTTCAAAAATGATTAAAATTCGAAAGTGTAAAAATATAAATTTTTGTTCTTTTATCACAAAGATAAATTTGGTGCAAATAAAAAAAGATTTATTTCATTAAAATCAAGGCATAAGTTTTGATTTTATTCGAGATATGCTTCAATATACAGTGCTATCTCCTTAATTTTACAAATCGCGATTTGTCGCGAGAACTCGAGTCAATTAAAAAAAAGTGAATTAGAGCAGGGGTTCTCACAAGACCTCGCTTCGCGACCCCCTTTTGGCATTGCCATGGAAGCGCGACCCACTACAACTTTGACTAATTTAAAATTCAGAACAAATAATATAGATAAAGTAATTTTAAAAAATAATCATAGATTATAACAGAGATATGAAGCTCAATTTCCAAAAACCTAAGTCGGTTGTCAAAAAATCCTAAGTCTAAGAATGTATTAGTAAAATTTTTCATTGAAAACAAAAACACGTACGTGTGATTTTTTGATTTTTTTTCAATTGAGTTTTTTTTTTAAGCTTCATATTTATGTTATAATCTATGAAAATAATATTAATGTTTTGCTTGAATGTTAAGAGACTTGTAATTCTAAAATTATTATCTGTGTCCACAAAAGATCAAATCTGTTTTGAGAAATAAAAGAGTGAAAAAAGATACATTTACATAAAAATATATATTGAAGAAAAATTGTTTAATAATTTTAGGGCTCCGGAGCCAACAAGCGGATAAACTTTGTTATATTTCAACTATTTAAAATGATTTTAAATTTAACGCTTGAATTATATTTCAATTCTTTTTGAAATGAACCTATATTAACATTGAAAGAACTTTCCGTCTTTAAATTATAAAGTTGCTTAAGCTAATTTTCTTTATATAGACGGGAAACTTATCCATGAAATAAAAGTTTTCTGTACTCAAAACAATTTTATAAAAAGTGCTTGGCATAATATATTTTTATAAAATAAAAGTATAATTTCATGTGAAAAAACTATAGATTCATAAAATTTAAGTGAACTAAATATTTATGTTAATTATATTTAAAGGTTCCTTCATTAGTAGTTTCTTAAAAGAATTGATTTTAATGTTGGTATATTTTGTAAATCCATCTTTAATTAGTTTCATGCTCTTATTAATACCGTGTATTCGAATTGACTTAAAAACCCCGTGCCGCAGAAATTTTTTCTTATTTTGTAACTGTGTTATTTATTTTTTTTAAGTACATATATGTAATTCTAATCATACCCAATAAACCATATAACGATATTATATCGAAAACGATATAACTATTCTTAGGTGCCGATTATAACATCATATCGTATTGCTGAAAACGATATTATTGTGATATCTAAATTTCCAAAATTTTGTTTCTAATAAAATAAAAAACATAAACATTTGGAAAAAAAACTTCTAAATAAAAATATTAAAATTAAAAAATTTTCAACAACACAAACATAGAATAAATGGAAATGCATAGACTATTAATTAAAATATTTGAATGGTTTGACCAAATTTTTGAATTAGGTAATTGCTAAAATATATGCTTTATGAATAACCATGTTTGCAAATATTAGAATTGATGATATTTGCATAAAATATGTATGAATGTCGTGTATGATGATTGTTTTATGTTTTTTTGTATATTTAGAATTTTTTCTTATTTCAGCATATTATATTTCTATACAATTATCTTTAGCATAAGTATTTAATTGTAAAATATATATTTTTTTAATACTAAAACCATTCAGAACAAAATTTGCTACAAACGATTTTACATCGTTATTTTTCGAAATTACGATATCGAAAACTATATCATAATTTTATGGAAAAACGATATTATAAGGAAAGGGACACTTTAGTCCGTAAAAACTATCATTTTAGATTCGAAAACGATTATCACTAGTGATAATTTTTTCACCTAGATAATATCGTTTCGACATCGTTATAATATCGTTTGGTTTATTGGGTACGTTCTTTTATTTTTTTCTGATTGCAGTAGAAATAAAAAGGGAAAAATCCCGAAATAAACATTAGTATGCACCATATTAATTAGCTCAAATATTAGGGCTTTTTTAAATTATTGAGTTTTATTTGGTGATTGAATTATGTAAACATTAATTATTATTTGTCACTTTATACGTTTATCACTTTCTCTTAACTTTTCGAACTAGCCACGTTAGCAAAAGAACAAAAAAAAAAAAAAAATCTTAACATTTGCACTTACCTGTTGCAATCATGGCAAAGCCCAACATTAAGGTACTCCAAAAATTCATAGCCAACATCATTTGTAGACCGGAGGGAGCACTCGATGCACGCATACGATCTTGAACTGCACCAGTCAAACCATCCATGGATAAACTTAAAATCAATAATAGTTCTCCTAAGCCAGTTTTATTTTCACTGTCCGCTGCCAAAGGTGTTTTTCCTTCTTTATACATAAATAATACAACACCTACCACAATAGTGGTTACACAGGCATAACGTATCCAAGTATAAGATTTACGACCTAATAAGACACCCAAAATCATGACGGGTATTGGTTTAGCAGATTTACCCACAACTTGAGTAGGATAGGGTACCCAACGTAAAGCCATGTTAGAAGAGACCATAGCCAGCAAATAAGTTAGAGCACAAACAGCATAGTAACCGGAATGTGTAGTATCTTCCTTTTGGGGTTTGATAGTCAATAAACCTAAAAGAGAACAATAAAGAGAAAATAATAAAAAATATCTAAAAAATACTTAATATTCCTTTATGCAAACCTTTGGCAAATACAAAATTACAGAAACACTGAACCCACACCAGAGCCAAGGCATATGAGAATCTTTCTCCCACCGAACCATCTTCATTGGTTTGTTGGCCATAACGTCCACGCGTTATTTTTTCCTGGACAATGCCATATAAGAAATAACAAAAGAAAATACCCAGAGCATATATTAAAAAGCGGCTTTTTTCGGGTATCATTTCAATTTAATTATTATTATTTTTGTCAGTTTAATTTATTAGTTTTTCTTTATTTAATTTTTTGGTCCAGTTAAATTTTCATGTCACCAGGTATTTAATACACAGAATTCTATTTTTTACACGTCAGTAAATTTTTGTTATTTTTCTGCTGAGGTTGTTGTTTTAAATAAGCCGTATGTTTAGATATATATGTGTTTGTGTGAATGTGAAAGGGGTGTTTACAAAAACAAAATATTTGTGCAAGTGACATAGAGCGAGAGAGAGAGAATGATTATATTGTTGACATTTAGACAGCTGTTTGTTATCAAGAGTTGCATTGAGACATTCACCTGGAAATGTTAACATGTAAAATGATAACACAGTGTTTAAGGCGGTTAAAAACTACTATTTAAAATTAAATTAGTTTTTGGAAATTTAAGAAAACGGTTTAACTGAAACTACTTGTTTTATGTAATTAACAAAAATGTAGGAAGTAAGCTTTTTATTGTAAAAATAGCTATTTTTTTAATAGACAATTTTTTAATTAAGAATATTTTTTCTCTATAACAAAGTGTTTCCTTGACAATTTTGTAAATTCTTTTTGTATTTGATTTTTTTATAACATTTTTTGAATGCTCAGTGGGACCAATTGCAAAATAAATGATAATAAGTCTGGATCTTTTAAACTGCTGAACCGATTTTGCTGAAACTAAGAACATCGATAGAGTAGGAGTTAAGCTTTCAGAATATTGTTGGTTAGAGTGTGCAGCTAGAGATACAATGGGTTTAAGTTGACCACCTTGATAGTGAAAAACATATCCGAGCTTGTAACCATAGAGTAAGTAACACATAGAGATGAAATTCTCGATTGACAATTAAAAAAAATTGTTGTTTTGTAAACAAAAATGTGTTTTTATTTTCTTTTAGCAACAACAAAATGCATTTGATAACATGTATTTTGTTTTTGCATGAGTTAGGTTTTTGACAATTACTTTCGTCTCTTGTTATTCTTTGCTTGTAACTTAAAAATATGAACCGATTTGAATTTTTATATTTTTGAATTCTAAAGGAGGTTTTACACTATAATACCTTGTAATAATACCAAAAATATTTTGAAATGTATTATGGTATAAATACCTTCAATACTTTGTATGTTAAAATCTTGAAATTTTTGAAACTTTATTGCAAATTTCGGCAAATTTTTTCATTTGTAGTTTTATTTTTATTCAATTTTGTTCAGTTTTCTGTTTTTAATTTTTTAAAAAATATTTTAATAAAGAAACTAAAAAATATGACATGAATGCATTATTGATTCGATAATACATTTTTTGATATGTATTATAGAAAATGAAATTCTGGTATTAATACCAATTATTATAGTGTAAAACCACCTTAAACAAGATTAAATTAAAAATTATTTCTTATGGTTTTAAAGATATTAAATTTGAACTTTGAAAAGAAAAAAAATTTTCTTGGGCAAAAAGTGAACTCATTCTTTTTCTGTTATATAAAAATTTTCTTAAGTAATATATCGTAACCGAAAATGCAAAACAACGTAACATCACAATTTTAAAATTTGTGTTTTTATGAAATATAGTTTATTTTTCCAAAATTTTTGTGATCACAAATTTTCAGACTTTTGTTGTTGCATAACGATTATATTAACGAAGGCAATGATTTTCTTAAGTCAAAATAACATTTGTTAAACATATTTTTTTTTTTTTTTTTTTTTTAAATTTGTACATACTAACTATCAGTTAAAACAAAAAGTTAAAATAAATTTATTAGCATAAAGTTTTAGTTAGCACTAACTTTAAGTTAAATTTAATCGAAAAAATTCTTCCAGGTATTTTTTTAACTTTCAGTTTGAAAATAAACAACATAAAATAAAAAATCTAATAAATTAAAAAAAATGGCACATCGTTTAAACAGTTCTAGCCATTTATTTAAAGAAATAATGGAGCAATACGAAGAAAATATATCCATAAACCACATTTTAATAATTTCCATTTATCAGATGAAGAGTTTAAGAAAAGGTACAAACTTTCCAAGAAAAGCGTCAACTTATATCTCAAAATGTACAATGCCTAACGAGAAGGTAAATTCTTTTATATTTATAATTCAATAATTATATATACATATGTATCTCCATTTAGAAATCGAGCGTTATCAGTTAACGAAATGTTGTTGCTGATTCTTCGGTTTTATGCGTCAGGAAATTTTTTAATAACTGTTGGCGACTATTGGGGAGTAAGTGTTTTGACAGTAAGCAAATCTGTGACTAGGATATCAAAAGCGTTGGCAAAACTCTATCCAATGTTTATAAAAATGCCAAAAGTTGCAGAATTACAAAGAAATGCAAATGGGTTTTATAACATAGCAAAATTTCCCAAAGTTTTACGCACATTCGTATACAATTCCCTGGTGGAAATGAGGCTGAATTATATCGTAACCGAAAGGATTATTTGTCTTTAAATGTGCAAGTTAGTATTTAGTTAGTATTGTTTATTTTTTTAATATATTTTTTAGGGCCGTTATTATAACCTACCTATAAGATATCAGATAGTTAAAGGTAAGATAAACTAAAGTGAACGATAAAGTGAGCTTTATTTACTTTTGGTTATTACAACTTGGTTTTAAGGTAAATTTTACAATTTTGATAATACGGCAATATCAAAGCAAAAACCGATTACTTTTGGCCACTTTACGTAGTGGCAACATGTACCATTTGAACGTAACTGCCACTAACGGAAATATAAACAAATAAAAACAAAGAAATTTTTAAAATAAATGAGTTTAAGCTAACTAAAAGACAACGCCGGAGCTAATATAAATATAGACAGACAAATTATTAAAAACTACAGCGGAATAAATATGATTTTATTTATTTCTTTTATAAAGCAGAAAATATGGCAGCTCTGAATACATAAACCGTCCGATAAAAGTTATTGGTCAGATGTTCTTACATTTAGCTTATTGGTCACTTTTGGCTTAACTTATAACATCCAAAAACAGTTAAAGTGAACGGTAACATCCTAACTTTAGTTATTGGAAAGTTATAATAACGGGCCTTATAGTGGAAGGCCAATGTACGCGTCACGCGGCAACGGGCGGAAGCATTATTACCAGCTTAAAAATTAATCAATTGTTTACAATAACATTCTGTCTCCACGTTGATATAATATGTAAGATAACGCCGGCAGAAGAGAGTAAACATTTTGTTAATATTATGTTAAATCTTAAACAAGGGGTAAATGTATTCTAATAAATCTCATAATATTTCATTATTTTCATTCAGTCACAGAGTAAACATGTACTTTTTATTTAATAAATCCGAAATTTTTTAGCACAATTTTAATGAAAATATATTTCGGAATGTAGAATAACCATTAAAATAAAACAATTTTACAAAAAAAACATTGTTTTTAAGTACTTTTAAAAATACACATTCACACACACAAACAAACTTTCGTATGTGTGTATTTTTTGAGAGTAAATCTTATAAGATAGTTGTCTAGAAAATTCTTATCACAACAGTCTCATAATATTTCTTATAATACTAATATTTTAGTCTACACGTGAGATAATTCTCTCAGAGAGCGGATTTGACACTCTCTGTTACATATTATGATATAAAAATATTACGTGGAGACGCAGTGTAAAGTGACAAAGAAAAATTTGAGAACACTGTCATAAATTTAATCTGGCAATGCTGTTAGAGGCGGCAACGCGTCAAAGTTGAATTCGTTTCAATTTTTTTTATATGGACCGCGTGAAAACATGATCAGATGATGGCCGCGTGTTACGCGTGCCGCGTACATTGGCCTTCCACTATTAAGCCCAAATTACAATGGCGCGTAGTCAGCAGCAGTGTGTGCTGACATAATCAGCTGATAATTTAGAAAGCACTGTTTGTTATGGTGTTGATTACATTTGGTCAGCAGCAGCTTGCAGTGCTGTTTCATTTAGCCCTGTTTCTAAATTCATTGCGCTGCTTTCAGATTGAGAGCGAGACAAAGAGAGTGAGCAAATAAATGAGAGGCTAAAATACACAAGTATGATAAAGTAAGATGGTGGTTTTAAATTGTGGCTGCCTACGCTGAATTGTAATTATAACGGCAGCAACATGTTGTACTGACAGTGAACAGCTGATAATTTTTGTTGATACTGTTGCTGAATACGCGCTATTGTAATTTGGGCTTTAGGCTATTTGTAACGCCAAGTTAGAAATCATGGTTATTGTTTGTAGATGGCCTGGTTCTGCCCATGATAGCAAAATTTTAACAACAGCAAAATTAAAGCAAGGTTAGAAAATATGGAGTTTCTTGATTTCTATTTATTAGGTGACAGTGGTTACGGTATAAAACCTTACTTGATGACTCCGCTGTCCAACCCAGTAACACGCGCTGATGCTTTGTATAATGAGTCACAAATTCGTACACGAAATACTATAGAACGATGTTTTGGTGTTTTGAAAAGGCGATTTCCTGTACTAAGCTTGGGAATGCGAATATCAATAAATACAGCTATGGCGGTAATAGTAGCATGTGCAGTATTCCATAATATATCACAAATAAATAATGAAGTGAAACCCCAAGAAGAATTTGATGTCAGTATAGAATCAACAGAAAATACCGAGCTATTTCAAGGAAATACAACACAATCTAATGTTAGAAATCACTTTATAGAAAACTATTTTGGTCTAATGTAAAGACGTACATAATATAATTTTATTCTAATTTTATTAATCTATATATATAAAAATTAATGTGTGTTTGTTTGTATGTATGTATGTTTGTTTGAAGTCTATAGCCGCCTAAACGGCTAAACCGATTTTCTTCAAATTTTCACAGTGTGTTCCTATATGCCTGGAAGGAAAAATAGGCTTACTTTTTATTTTGAAATTCCATGTGGGCGTGGCACCACTTACTAAATAACTATTAAAAGTAGTATATCTCGGAAATTGGTAATACTAGAGTCCTCAAATTTTGCACGAACAACTTTGACACCTATATGAACATTCTGGAAAAATTAGGCGAACTAGCAATAGGGGGTGTGGCACATCCCACGCCTAATATTGCTTGCCAATACCAAATGCCGTAAATTTAGGAAACTATAACAGTTACATTTCCCAAATTTTTTACAATAAACTTAAGTGTCAATGTGAACATTTTGTGCAAAAATGGGCGGAAAAGAAATAGTGGTGTCATCTCTCATATAAAGTTAATACCAAAATTTTTATATCTGAGAAACTATAAAAGTTAGATAGCTCAAATTTTGTACGACTAGCATTAGCTTCAATATGAATATTTTGAACAAAAATTGTTACACTAGCAATAGTGGGCGTGGCACCTCCCATATAAAGAAAATATTAAATTATCATATCTGAGAAAATATAACAGTTAGAGTTCTAAAATTTTGTCGGAGCCACTTTGGTATCAATATTAATATTTAAGAAAAATATGGGCGGACTAGAAGTAGGGGGCATGGTACCTCCCATATGAATTAAATGCAAAAATTCGTATATCTGGGAAACTATTGGAGTTGGAATGCTCAAATTTTTCACAAAGAATTTTGACATCCATGAAAACATTTGTCTAACAAATTTGCGGATTATGGGATATGGTCTCTCCCATAAAAATTAAATACAAAAATTAGTATATCTGGGAAACTACTAGAGCTTGAATTTTCAAATTTTGCACGGGAAACATCTATCTATATAATTTTTAAGAAAAATGTTTTATTTTAATTACTAAATAAATATATTTTTTTAATCCTTTAATTACTATGTATTTCATTTCGGGGGGTGGCGAAGCACACCGGGTATTAGCTAGTATTAAATAAACTGAAAACATTTTATTTAGAAATTTGGTTTCACTCTCTTTCAATATTTAAATTAATTAATTCAAGGTTTTTGTTTTTTAACTCCTTTTCCCATTTATGTCGTTCTTCTGCGCGAATTCATTTTCAAAAGAAAGTTGTTGAGCTTTTGCAACTGCATCGTTGACATTATCGCAGACACAAGTTCTCCGTTTTTTTGGTACACAAAGTTGTGGGGATTTCTTTGATTTGAGGTCTGTTGGGTTCCAAGAGAATGTTTATTCTATTATATTTTAATTAGTAATTACATAAATAAATATTTGCACACTATTTTATACATATTAAAAATACCTTTTGTACGTCAGGGCTGATAATTATACTTTCATCAGTTAATATTATTACTTCATTGTTATCCACAATATCAGTTTGACATGCTTGTGTAATATCAATTATAGGTGGTGTTTCAGCATTAGCTTCATCAGTTTTGTCGCCGTCATAAGAATTTCTTAATCCTGTAGCCCCATCTCCCATTAACGCAGCTAATTTATCTGTTGTGGAAGTAGATTTTATATTATTACATGTTCCGCCACCCGTAAGATAAATTTCTCGTTTTTGAGCAGCCATTAAAACTTTTGTCTTTTTCTTCATATTTTCGTATTTGTCCCGTAGCATTTTTGATGTACGCAAAGCGTCAGTTTGTGCACAAAATTCTTCTTGAAGTTTCTCCCTCGCTTCATTTTTTGTTTTGAAGAAATTCCACCAGTTTTCTTGGATTATATTTTTCTACTAAACAAAGGAGGATATCTTCTTCGCGAGCAGAAAAATTTTGGGAACTTAAAAAAGTATATTATATTAGTTACATTATAAATATTTCTTCTCATTTATTTACCGAATTCTTTTTTCAGCTTGATTCATTTTTTATTTTATTTAAATATCCAAATAAAATAATTTGAAATATTTTGACTTTTAATTACACTGGTGGACTAGATGGAATTCCGCATGCTAAACTCGAATCTGGTTTCAGTTTTTTTCCATCAGGTCGGGATTTTTTTTATGGGCGTGTCTAATAATAATCCTAAATAAGCCGATATTTATATATATATGTATATTTCACTATAACTCGAGAACGGTATGCACGATTTATATAAATAATATACCAAAATATGTGGAATAACATTGGCTTTAAGTCGCTTTACTATAAAATTTTTATCCGCTCAATAGTTTAGGGAGATATTTCGAAAAAAGTGTCGGAAAAAAAGTGTTCATGCAAAATTCAACATTTCTTTTTTTTACTGAAACTTTTTTTTAAAGTGAAAACATCAAAAATATTAAAATTTATCACCTTTATCTCAAAGCTGGCAAAACTGCGAGTAAATAAAGCCACATAATTGTAAAAATTTATGCACAAATCTTGATTGGATTCACAGTTAAGTTTGGATACCCATTAGAGTTTTTCACGGGAAATCCCGGGACGAGAATTCCCGGGAATCCCGCCAAATTTTCACTCCCGTAATCCCGGGAAATCAAGCGGGAATTCCCGGGATTTCTTGTGTATGCAAAATGTTTATATTTTACAACCCATATATGGATATTTTAGTATATGTGTTTTTATATTTGTTTTTATTTATTTAATTTGATTTGTTACAAATTTAAATATTTTTAAGGAAATTTCTAATTTTGTTTGATATTTTTCATATAACAGTCTGAAAACAAAATATCGTTTTCTTTTTTGTTGAATAATTAAAAAAAAAATTAATTTTGCAATTTTTTTCATTGTGGTCAAAAATAATATTTTTAAAATGTACTAGTGGGAAGTAAATTCGATATTTAAAAAGTATATTTATTAAACGATTTGAAGATGAAATTTGCACGCATGTGAAAGTTGTAAGAAGAATCTTTTTAAAATGTCGGGAAACCTCAAACAACAACTTACATTTTTAATGCCCCAACGAAAACGCGAGACTAAAAGTATTCAAACTGTAAAATTCCCTGAGGTTTTCTTAACAACAAGATTACTTCCGTATAAATATTGAGAGATTTTACCCATAGGGCATATGAAAACCAAGATATTGATTCGACTTTCGTATGAGTTGTTATATAATAAAAAGTATTCATTCAACATTCAATATTTCAAAAAGAATTAGTTTATAATTTTATGATTCATTAGTTTATTTTAATATTTTTTATCTTTTATTTAACTGATTATTAAAATTTTTAATTATTTATTTTTGGCGGGAATTCCCGGGATCCCGGGAAATTTAAAAATCAATCCCGATTTCCCGGGAGCGGAAAAACTCCGGGAAAAGAAAAACTCTAATACCCATGCATACCTATAGCTAAGTGGAAATACACTAGTGGACAAAAAAAAATTTCATCTTAAATAAAAAAAAAATAGGTGGATTAGATGGAATTCAACGTGATTAATAAGAATCAGCTTTTACTTTTTTTCTATCACACATTGATTTTTCTTTTATGGGCATGACTGCTATGACCACGCCTTTAGGCAGTCACACTCGTATAACTCAAGAACAGTTTGTCCAATTAAGATAAATTTAACTTTAATATATAGCGACCTAAATTGCTGAATTTATACAATTTTTTGTTCAGTTAATATTTCCGTAGTTATTCGGTAATTAGTACCGAAAATTTTAAAATTTATTTTTTTAAAAAGTGGTGAAAATTTTGATCCATAACTCTGAAATTCTTCAGATAATAAAAAATATTGTGAACATAACTTGAATACAATGCATCTTTTGATGTATCATTTATCAAAGTCGTGTTGACGGTTCTTGAGTTATAGCCTAAGTTCGACAAACCATTCTCGATTTTAATAGTGTATCCGCTGAATAAGGTGATGATATTAGTCATGCACATAAAAAAAAATCAGTATCCGATAGAAAAAAAGTGAATGCAGATTCTTGTTTAACTCGTCAGTATCCACCTAGTCCACCTATTTTTGTTTTAAGAAAAAAATAAAAGAAAATTTTTTTTGGCCACCACTGTATTTCTACTCAATTGTATGTAACATGGGTATTTTTACTTAACTGTGAATAAAATTTAGATTTCTGCATCAATTTGAAGATACATGCCTTATTTTTTTCGTAGCATTACCAGCTTTAAGATAAAGATGATAAACTGTAACATTTTAGATGTTTTCATTTATTAAACGAAATTTTAGTAACAAAAAAATCTAAAATTTTGCATGAAAATGATTTTTTTTCGGACACTTATTTCAAAACAACTCCAAAACTATTGAGTACATAAAAAAAATAAGTTTGGGGAATTTGAAGATATTTTTAGTCCGCATCTTTTGGTGTATCACTTTGTAAGTAAAGTGAGTAAAAATTAACTCACGCCCATAAAAAAAAAAAATTCAGACCTGATGGAAAAAAACTGAAAGCAGATTCGTGTTTAGCACATCAAGTCTATTGGGGAGGTCAACTGGTCAACAAGTGTTATCAAAGAAATTCACAATAATACTAACCGGAAGTTAACTAACTTTTCCGTATTGTTACCGATATTTTTAACTTTAAGTTAAGCATTAACGAGAAGTTACCTAACTTTTTGTTAAATTTAACTTATACGTACGTTGTGTTAACGGGCATAAGTATGTTATTTAAGAAAATATTTATATGGGAAATTCTTCAAACTCGTTTACTTTTGGTGTTCAAAAAAATGTCGAAAATTGTTTAATGGCACATCAACTTGGCTCTAGTGGAACACAAATCTGTTCCCGTGAATGACTTTTACTGAATGTCGTCAATGTTATGGAGGTTTAAAATATAAATTTATAAAAAAAAAAAAATTGCTAAAATTCTATTTATAGTTCTAAATAAAAAATTATTGCATTTATTGTTGTATCTTAAATACAAATTAAAAATATCGCGATAAGTTAAGTATGAGTGGATATATTAACGATGTTTGATAACGAGTTACTAACTTTTTCTTATGGAAATTTACATACAAAAAGTTAGTAACACTTTATCAAACATAAATTAATTTTTTTTGAATACGGCTGTTAATAATTATTAATCCTTCTTATAAAATTTGAAAAATTCAGTTTTTAGTGATGTAGTCCTGTTCATATTCATCCATTTATTGCAAAATTTTTAAATAAGTCATAAGATAATATCATTTATATAAATTATTTAATTGCACGTACTCAAATTTCTAAAGTTGCATTAAATGCAAAATCGTACTTTTTTTTTCGAACGTCATATTGATTTTGATATAGGGTATTAAAGCAGCTACAGATTGACATATATCATCACAAATTTTAATTAGCGCCTTATGTTAAATTAAAAACATCGCGTTCTTAGTCCATGAAAACCGTTGTTGAATATTTTTAGTGAAATTATAT
Source organism: Protophormia terraenovae (assembly GCA_951394005.1). Lineage (NCBI taxonomy): Eukaryota > Metazoa > Arthropoda > Insecta > Diptera > Calliphoridae > Protophormia > Protophormia terraenovae. The sequence goes on from OX596073.1 coordinate 36,034,903, forward strand.
TTTCTACGTAAGTAAAACTTAACACAAGAACTTATTTCTGATTAAAATTGACTTATAACGCCAAAATCCGCTATACCAAAATATGCAACATTTCTGATTTTTTAAAAATAACTATATACTTAACGAGATATATGTCAAATGAAGAATAATTTTAAGAGCTATTTGGCTCTATTTTGAATTTTGCGATATCAGAACCGGCGTGAAATCCCTAGTGAAAAAACTGCAAAATTTTTTAATTTTTTAAAATTTGGTTTCACGACTTTTGCACGACACAATTTGACACTGGTAAATGACACGCTGATTAAATTCATGCTGGTCTTTTTCTACAAGTGTTTGGAGCCTACACTAGAATACATGAATATTATGCTAAAATCCGCGATTAGATTTTTTGACTTTGAGTCCTTGCCGGCACTACATGGAACCGTTTCAGGTCTTGAATTTTCTGTTACACCATCATGTTGTTAACATAATTGCATCAAAAGTTATTTAAAAAGATCAGAAGTTAAAAAAATATCTTAGGTTTAAGATCGGTTTCATAAAGGCAAACGTAAAATGAGAATTGCCCATTAGAGTGTCCCGAGAATAGCGTTTTTCGAGATTTCGATGTAGGAACACCCCTCAAACGATGCGTAAAAATTAGCTGAATATGGGATAAATATTAAAAAAATTTTAAAATTGGTCTTCAGTTCCCTACCAGCTATTGAATGTCACGGGTCTAGAACATTTCGTCCAAAAAAATAGCTATGGAAATGGGTATAAACAATTTTTGTCTACGGGACACTCTATTGCCCATATACACTCCTGTCGACAATATTCTGAAAGTCTAATTCTGCCTTTATCGTTGTTCTAGGATTTATGAAGATCGGTTTAATAGTTAGAATATCCAGATATATTACCATTTATTTGGCGAAAGTACAGTGGGAACTTTACTTAATTATGAATTAAGTCAACATTTGTGCATCGATTTTAAGAAAATATGCGTCGTTTTATTTTAGATAAAAAAAAATTATACATTTTATAAGTAATTTTACATATTTTTATTCGATACAATTTAAAAAAAATAAATAAATAATTTGAATTATAATTGTTTTCATTTAAAAAATCGAAAAATTCTTAACATACATAACATAGAGTAACATATAGAGACGAAATTCTCGATTGACAATTGAAAAAAAACTTTTGCTTTGTAAACAAAAATGTGTTTTTATTTTCTTGTAGCAACAACAAAATGTATTTGATTACATGTATTTTGTTGTTGCATGAGTTAGGTTTTTGACAACCGACTTAGGTTCTTGACAATTAGTCTCGTCTCTTGTTACTCTTTGATACATAATATTCAATAACTTGGAAACGGTTGATCCTAGAGTTTTCATTATTTTTTTAATCATTTGATAATTTAGCACAGATCACAGAAATATATTATATATTTTTATGGCTCTAACCACTAATTATAAAATTGTGGACCATTTTTGAAAACCCTTTCTTTGGAGATTTGATAGCACACTTTTTTGGAACAGTGTGCACATCTTCTGTTAAAATCTTCGGTATTTTGGGACACCTTTTTTGTGCTCTTGAATTCACTTTTCACAAGAACTCAATATCTCTCCACTGGTCTAAGCTATGGACAATTTTGAAAATTGACCTCTCTTGGTACTAAAACTATGTTATTGATTTGGTACCACTCCAGAGCTTTCTTACCGTAGTGACATGAAACCAAATGGGTCCAAAAATATGTGGACACGTTGTGCTTTCTTAAAAAAAGAAGAAGTCTGTTTTGCAAATATTCCTTTATGCATATTTTGATATTTATAGATCCGAATGTATCAAATGACTTTCCTGTTTTGCCGCAACTGCAAAAAGCTTGTCATACCATGAATTTTGTAAGAAATTTTTGCTTCTTTTGGGTCTTAAACTTATCTCCAATATTGCTTCGAGCATTAGCAATAAAAATTTTTGAGACACAAGCTGCGAAGATTCTGCCAGCACCTACGTTTCTTCGTCAATTATACAGCTTGAGTATTTTTGTATGAAATTTGGTTTTAAATTCCGAGTCCTATTTTTTTCTTGTAATTTTTTTTTGCAGAATACCAGTTCGGAATTATTTGAACTTTATATGTTATCAACTTTCCCATTAGCTTTAAATTTTCGCACCAAATAGTCGAAGTACTGAGAAAATTGAGCTGATTTTCTACCAGATGTGTTTGAAGTTCCTTTCAATACGCCTTCAATTTTCTGGCCTTCCCAATATCATGTGGTAATTTTTTCTTACCGAACTAGGTTTCACATCAATAGTCAAATTCTCCTGATACTGTTTAGTAACATTAGAAACGGTTTTACGGACGACATTTAATTCTGTGGCCAATTATTTGTAAGACCTATTTGGATTTTTTGAAATTTTTTAATAACTTGTAGGACGTAAATCTTTTTCGTTACTTATTTTGATGAAAATAAGGACAAGTTAACATGGCTGTTATTAAAAATAATAACTGAAGTATTTTTCCATGATAACTAGATCAAAAAAAAAAATTGGAATATTGATTCCGAAAAGAGTTATGAGTCAAAATGTGTGTTAAGATTATTTTGATCTCACTCCTTAAATGAAAGACAAGTAAGAACCTTTCTTTGGTTTCTATTTCATACATACTTCAGAAAAAGAAAGATGAAAGAAAAAAAAAAAAAAAACATATTTCATTCGTTTCTATTTCATTCATATTTCAGTAAATGAAAGATGAAATAAAAGAAAGAATCTTTCTTTGGTTTCTGTTCCATACATACTTCAGTAAATGAAAGATGAAAAAAAAAGAAAGAAATATTTCAGTCAGTAGTACTGACCGATAACGAACGATTCACCAAAATGAATTATTATTCCCCAGTCTAGTGCAATCTCATTAATTTCCTATATAACCATTTATCTTGAAAACTAAAGTTAATTGAAAAGGACATTTAAAGGCTTAGAACTGCAGGATTACGTATATCTAAATAGACTTAAAAATGCCGTGTTGCAGAAAAAAGTTATATTTTTGACGCCCTGTGTTATTTTTCAATTAAACTGTTTGTTTATTTGATTAAACTTTGCCTTTGTTTATTATAATTTTTAATATTTTCCTCTTTTGACAGCTGTACTTGAAGATTTCTAAATTGTGATAAGATTTATTATACAGTGATTACAGCCCACATTTATATTCCTTTAATAATCGTTTAATTAATGTTTGCCCCTGCTACCACCCTGTTCATGAATTACAACTAGTTATATTATAATTTACATATGAACAAAAGGAAATAATTGTTATCAAGATGATAAAATCAAATAAAAGAATAGAAAATAAAAAAAAAATCATGGACTTAAAATACAGAAATATCTCTCAATTTTAAACAAAAACGTATATGATCACTGGTTTTAGTAATTTTACAGTTTAAATCATTATTTAAACAAATTAATGATTTTTGTTCACCAAAAACCGTTACAATAAAATTCATAAAATCATTTTTCATTAAAAAATATATTTTTTTTCCATTTTTTCTCTAAAAATTTTATAAATTTTTACCCAAAATAAATAAAAATCCTTTAAGCGTACTAATTGTTTTTTAACACCAAATATTTAACAGTTGGCTAGTTTTTTCGTAGACATTTAAACATTTTAAAAGCATCCTTAATAACGTTTAAATTTCATGAACATAGTATTTATAAAAATGCAATTGAAACAATTGTTTTGTTATTTTAAAAGCGGAAATAATTTTCTACTTTTCGTTTATGGTTAATGTGCGTGTTTTAGTTTTTCTTTTCGGTTTAGAAAAACAGGGTCATTTTATAGAACTATTTTACACCCACATTTATATTCACGTAAGGTATGAAATCACCCCCTCTTTAGACGACAAGCCAGAAGAAAAATTATTGTTGTTTTGTGTTGTATATCATTCTTTACACATCATTTTTTATTTTTATTTTTTTGAATTGAAGGGTATTTTTGTTTTTGTCATAAATCCAGGTGTTCAATAAATTTTGTCTATATGTATAATGTTTTTTTTTTTTTTATGTTTTAATAATTGATAAGAATTTGTTAGAAAAATTAATATACTCCTGTATAAATATAATTCTTTTCATATTCATGTTTAATATAGTATTTGTTGGCAAAATGATTATGTTTTTAACCCTTATTGACATTTATTTAACATGTGTAAAAAGATAATTTAGTTTTTTGTCATAATTTACTTTTTTTACCGTTTTTTTTTTCTAAGCTACAAGTGCAATAAAAAAGCTTTAGATAGACCTTTAAATAAATAATAGATTTTCTAATTTTTATTGAGAACTTAATATTTTTCGATAGGCTTTAATTCTGAGAATTTTATAAACAAGAAATTAAGTTCTTATTTTTATATCATAACTGAGTCTTTCGAAACTATTGAATATTGTTGGGCTGGTGTAAAGCACAGATGGCGTTAGAGTAGGCCACTGTTTACAAATTCGAGTGTGAAAAACATATAACTTTTGTAAATATGAAGCGATTTTAAATATTTTCTACTAACCAGAATAATGATTGCTTAATTATCTTCTTATGGGTTAAGACAAAGTATATACAAGTAGTCCGACTCTTTGGCAGGAGTAAAAAAGTACCTAACTCTAAAGCCCAAATTACAATAGCGCGTAGTCAGCAACAGTATCAACAAAAATTGTCAGCTGATCACTGTCAGCACAACATGTTGCTGCCGTTATAATTACAATTCAGCGTAGGCAGCCACAATTTAAAACCACCAACCAGCTTTGTTCTACTTGTGTATTTTAGCCTCTCATTTATTTGCTCACTTTCTTTGTCTCGCTCTCAATCTGAATGCAGCGCAGTAAATTTAGAAACAGGGCTAAATGAAACAGCACTACAAACTGCTGCTGACCAAATGTAATCAACACCATAACAAACAGTGCATTCTAAATAATCAGCTGATTATGGCAGCATACACTGTTGCTGACTACGCGCTATTGTAATTTGGGCTTAAGTATGTGTTAGTAAGTGGGGTTTTTCACTATGATTGTCCAGTCATGATGTTTTCTTTTATTTTCTTTTAAGCAATCTTTGTAAAATCTCGTACGTTTTGACGATGATTTTGAGCATGATTGTTTGAAATTTTATGTTAGTGTTGCCGTTGTCAATAGAATTTTATTTAAGAGGAAAAAAGTATTTTTAATTCAATAATTATTCCATTTTACTAAGAAAGCATATTAATTACATCATTTATTAATGAATTAATTAATGTTAACAGTAAAATAATTTAACTATACAACAAAATTTATATGTATATTTCTTCATATAAATTATAAAATAAAAATTATTTTCCTTCATATTTGGGATAAAATTACTTTTATTTCAATAATTATTTCTTTTTATTGCCTTTATGAATGATTTAAAAAAACAAAATTACACATTTTTTTAATTTTGTGTATAAAATAGAAATTTTACTTGTTAAATTTTGTATATCACAATTTTTCCATATGGTAACACTTATATAAGTTTAAGCATCATAGCGACGATCTTTACACTCTGAAAAGCGAAAATAAATAAAGCAACATGAGAAAAGTGCGAATGCTGTAAATAAGAAACATAAAAAACACACACGAAATCACGATTCGTGCTTGTTTTCTTACCCCTCTTGCTTCTTTACACCTCTTGCCTACAAACTAAAACCATCAGATGCAAAACCATCATCGTCAAAATTGGGCCTAACTAAAATATTGATGTGTTTGTGCTTTTATATTTTTCTTATACACACAGAGTTATAAAAACGTTTTAAATTTTAATTTGCTTGAATTTTCAATACGAAAAATTGAAACTCTGTTGAAGAATTTAACAAATTGTCAAAAATTAGTAAAAATAAAATATTTGTGTTTTGGGCAAAGTATACAAAGTAGTCCGACTCTCTATTTTTCAAATGTCTCTCTCACATATACGGGTGCCGTGTGAATTGAGAGAACTGAAAACAAAAACAAAAACACAGAATTTTTAAATGCAAATTTTTCGAATTTTAAAGCATTTTTACGCACTATTACACTTACTGAAATAATTTTACAATTTTTTTGAACACTATAGGTTGTTATTTATTTTTAAACCAGGTCCATTTTGGACAAACCGAAAAATTTTATTTTTATTAATTTTTGACATTTTCTTTTGCTTTGTTTCAAAAATTATTTGGTATAACAGAGTTTCTATTTTTAGTATTGAAAATTCAAACAATTTTAAATTTAAAACATTTTTATATAACTCTGTTTGTTTTAAGAATATAAAAAAGCACCAACACATTTAATTTTTTGTTACTAACACATACATAGAGTTAGGTACTTTTTCACTAACACACTCTTAGAGTTAGGTACTTCTGCCAAAGAGTCGGACTACTTGTATATACTTTGGTTTTGGGTAAAATTGACTGTTTTTAGAAATGAAATTGTGCTAATAGTGTGAGAAAAAATTTTAAAAACCTGTGTACAGGTCAAAAATGTTTAATAATTTTAAAATTTTGTGATAAATTTTGGATGTTTTTTCTTTGTGAGAGAGAAATTTTACTGGTTAAAGATATTTACCTTAAAAAATTAAATTTTTCATTTTCGGTATTGAATTTTTTGTGTCAGTTCCCTTGCAAATGAATTAAACATTTTATGGTTAAAGTTTCTATGCAGTAGGTCAGTAGAATATCTGGGGTGTAGGTTATGGATTATTTTTTATTTTGTATTATCTGCAGTTTTCTTGTCTAAGTTTTAGCAGCTTTGTGAAACCAGACTTGGCAAACATAGGTCAAAATTGGAAGAATACACATTTTGTAAATAAGAATCTTGTTTTTTACATTAAGTTTAGATCTTCTGTTGAGTAAGGGGTTAAGTGCACAACCACATTTAATTGCTTTATTCACAAATATATTGTATGTGTTGTTTAAATCAAGCACCCGAAAACGTTTTATTTTTATTTTTCAATCAAAATAAATATCTTTAATGTTCAAAATATTTTTTCATTTGTTGAAAAAAATATGTGAGGGATTTTTATTTTTAAAATAAATATCCATCAATGATGAAAAAAATAAATATCTTTTACGATAAATATCTTTAACGATAAATATCAGTTCGAAAAAAATTTTAAATGATTGTTTTTTTTATTCATACTTTTGTTTTGTTTTCAAAATATTTTTTTATTCAAATGAAATTGTTGTTGTTTAGAATTTTTTCCATCCGATGAAAAAAGTTCAAAATAATTTTCAACTTTTGAAATAAATATCACAAAAGATATTTATATTTTTATTTCCATCATGATGAAAAAAATTAAAATATTGATGAAAATAAAAAAAATCATGATGGATTTTTATTATTTTTTGAACATTAAAGATTGTTTTTCGATTGAAATAAATATAAAAAGATTGTTTTTTTAGTATTAAAATCCGGTCTCTGGTTTAAATGAAAGTTTCTTATCTAAAATAATTCCAAGATATATGATGATAGCTTGCAGTGGGATAAAAACTCCCTTAGAATATAAATGTTTTGTAGGAATACGTTTCTGCGACCTATTATAAGGAATTATAATAGCTTGAGTTTTGCTAACATTTACTTTTATCTTCCAACTATCAAAGTATTTGTGGGTGAATTTTAAACCATCTCCCATCTTTTTGATTATTGCGTTAGATACTTTTCCGCAGCAGATAAAAGCACTATAATCTACATAAAAAGCTACATTCTGATTTCTGCGAACAGTAATATCAGAAATATAAATTGAGTAAAGAGAAGGCGATAATACCGATCCTTGCGGTAAGTGTTGAAAATTCAGCGCTTTTCGCGCTAGATTTGGCACTTTTCAGCAACCCAAAAGCCGCATTTTTTTCCATCAGCGCATTTTCTTGAAAAGTCGCTAAATTGGCGCGTTTTGTATTCGGTTAGTTTTGGTTGCAGATTTTAATCACGTTTTCTACATTTTTCTGAATTCTGAAAAAAAAAATTATCTCAAATTTCAGAAAGAAGCACTGAAAAATGCCATAATAAATATGCTTGGAACCTTGGGATATGAGTCATTTGAAATAGTTTATTTATAAACTAATATAATATATGTATATATACCCTGATTGCATTTTTAAAGAAAAATAATCTTATTTAAAAAGATTTAACGATTTTCAATATCTTAAAACAATCCTGCCACCATTTTTATGAAAATTTACTTTATAAGATACAATCTTGTAGTTTTTTTGCTGTAATCTATTGAAACATTAATTTTTGTTACTTGAAACACCAATTATAGCATTAATTTATTCCAATTAAATTTAAACTACAGAAAAGAGCCCTATCTAAGATAATTTCCTAAGGAGTAGAAAAATCCAGAAGTCAGAACTAGTTTTGCTTCTGGTTTTGAATTAAAACTGCCTTTTGTTTGTATCAGTTCTTTCCTTCTCCTGTAAAATTACGAAAAGTTGAGATACGTCTTTTCTAATTTAAGCCTTCGATATATATTCTGTATTTCTATTTATTTTAAATGAATATTTTTTAAGATGTCAGACAATTTTCATACTAAGGAAAAATTTAAGGGATAAAATAAAACAAGTTTTAAAATATAAAACTATTTTTAAAACTTAGTATATGGCCTTCTCCTGTAAAATTACAGGAGAAGGCTGGCAGGATAATGCCGGGACTAAGACCTTCATATTTAAATTTAACATATTTATTAATTCAAGAGCCTTAAAATGAAAGTTATTATCAAATATATAACCATTCTTTGCACCTTAAATATTGCTTTTATAAAACATTAATATTCAATATTGCATAAAAACACTAAATATTTTCACATGAACTTAAAATAACAAATACATATATATGAAATAAGTTGTTTTGTTTTTAATAAAAAATACATATTTAGCTAAATAGTAAAAAAAAAAAAATACTAAAATATAATTTAGCTCGTTTTAGCACGTTTTTAAATAATGATCGGCGCGTTTTGGATTAAAAAAGTTGACAACGCTGCTTGCGGCAGACCCGCAAGTATGATACAACAAATGAGCGCTGATCTATAAAAGTCTTTATTATCTTTTGCAGATACGTTGGATAATTGAAAGTATTAAGTTTAAAAACTAGGCCATCATGCCATATTGAATCGAAAGCTTTTTCGATGTCAAGAAAAATAATACCAGTGCTCTTACGATTTCTTTTGTTTGTTTCAAGAAAGTTAATGAGTCTTTTTATTTGATGTACAGTAGAGTGCTCCTTGCGGAATCCAAACTGTTAAGGTTTAATATTATTTTGATTAGAGAAGTCTAACATTCTCTTATTTATTATTTTCTCAAATACTTTATCCAATAGGCTTAGAATGCTGATTGGTCTATAGCTGGTCGGCAATTTAGGATCCTTCCCTGGCTTAGGAATTGGAATAACTTTGGCCTTCTTAAAAATCTTTGGGAAATATCCTTCTATTAAACATGAATTGAATAGTTTACTTAAATTTCAAAAAAGTAATCAGGCATATTTTTAAGAATAATGCTATTAATGCCATCTAATCCAGGGGCTTTATTATTTTTCCATAAAAGTACAAACGATTTAACTTCATCTAAAGTTTCACGTTCGATCTGTCAAGGATTTCATTATTAATATTATGAATGAACCTTGAGACAGTTGTCCGTAGGCGAAGAATTATTTAAAGTAATGGTATGTGAATTGCCAAATATGTCTACTATTGAATTTGCCTTATCAGTGCCAGTTTTTAAAACTTCGCCATTTACAATAGCAATAAATTTTGACCAGGATTCATTTTGGTCTTTATTAAAATGGAAATCAATAAGATTATTTAATAGGTTCAAAATACATTTTAATCGATTTTTATAGTTTAATTCCCTACATCTTTGAAATTTACGTTTATATTTATTTCTCTGATTAATTAACATTTTACTAACTTTACTTTGCCAAGAATTTTTTAGACCGACAGGTATTTTGTTAAATGCTTCTTTGACTATAGATATTTATTTATTAAAATATAAATCTAGATTACCTGAATTGTTAAGAGGTTGGTCAATATTCTGAAATTGGTACATGATCCGACTGTAAAATATTTGGATGATTCTCAAGGTCCGAAAAATGGAGACACGAGTTTGATAAAAGGATGTCTACTGTAGACGGTTGCACAGGGATGATATTTTGTCCAAAGCAAGTATGTATATTCATTTGGGTAATAAATGTAGTAGCTGTATTGAAGGCAGTGGCTGTAGAGATCCTTACCAGCCGAATTGTCTGACATACAATTCAAATGTATATTTTGGGCATTCAGATCTCCGAAAATAAAATAGTCGTTTGAAAATGATTTTAATTTATCCAAGTTAGCTTTAAAATTGGTAGTATGAACTGGATTATAGACTGAAGTAAATATAACTTTTCAGCAATACTTGTTTTTATTTTTGGTAACAACATATGTTTAAGAACTCCTCCGCCATGCGTAGATCGATCCTCTCTATAAATTGTATAACCACTAAGTTGAAATTTGTGGTATGGTTTCAAAAAAGTCTCTTTTAAAAGGAGTGTATAGATTTCCCTTTTGTGCAAAACGTATTCTAGCTGAGCGGCTGCTGACTCAGTTGTTATGCCTTGGTCATTCCAGTGCATAACATGGAATGCCCATATAATTCAATGTCTACCGATTGAATTATATGGCATGTTGAAGCATCATACCCAAAACGCGTAGCTTGTCGTACTTATTCTGACACCTTTGCAAAGCATCGGCAGCATCAAAAAATATTTGCATAAGTTTTTCGTTAGAGATGTCATCGTTATTGTTCCTTTCGTAGCTTTGGTTTTTTGTACCTTGGAATACAAATTACTATGAGGACGAGGATAGCGTGCATCATTATGGGGTGCTTGTCTTGGCAATTCAGGGAAATCATGATCGTTTTGATTAAAATACGCCTTAGATCTAGATGTCAATCGATGGCGGATTTCCAAGTATTCCTGACGACTTGGGCACTTTGAATCATCAGCTCTATGGTTCAGGTTCTTTAAATTCTTCTTTAGATTACACTACCATCACTATTAACTTTGTTGAGAGTGCAAACCGCATAATCGTGATTTCCGGCGCAGGCTGAACACACTGCGATACGGTTACAATTTCTAGCACCATGTCCATACATAGCACACCTGGAACATTGAGTGGGACCTTTGTTACCCTTGAGAGGTTTTCTCCAATAAACAGAAATATTACAAAAATATCTAATTCTCATAACCTCTCTTTTTGATACATGTTCACGATCAAACTCAATTATATAAATCTAGATGGCTTTGTTTCTAGTTCTTTAATAGTTACTGGGTTTATGTTATGCAATTTGACAAATTCTTCGCCGATTATCTTAATTTCCAGTTTTAGTAGACCGAATAACACCAGTATAAAAGTTTTCGCATTCTTCAACTCATGCGTATACAAATTAAATTTTCTGTTCTTAAGTACATTCAAAGCGTCATTGTAAAGCGATAGCGAATTGGATACAATTTTCGTACTAATTAACATTCGCTTATATGTATACCTTTCGTCCATTAATCCAATCACAGTTGAGAAACTGTGTGTACCGTCCACAATTATTGGTGGAATTTTTCTTTAAAAACAACCGCTTCCTGTTCTTCGTCGTCTTCCGATAGAAGCTCAAATCTGTTTGAACTAGTTCTGGGACCGTCAAAATTTTTGGGCATCTTGAATTTAGGGTTATTACCACAATGCTTTCTTCTTTTTTGAGCAGACATTGCCAAATAAAAGAAAGTTAACGCAAATTTAACTAGTTTTTAACACTTTTTAATTTAAAAATTCAATTAATTCTTTCTTGCAAAAGTTAAAAAAAAGTAACTTTATTAACTAACATTTTCTTAAAAAATTTGCTTAAAGAGTTCAATAATTTCTAACAGATTATACCCAAGGCGAATTCAAACAGGTGAATCAGCTGATTACTTTTATTTTATTTTTTTTTTTGTACTAAGAATTGTCAAACACAATGTAAATGTTTGCTTCCTTGATGTAGTATAAAAATCCATGTATTAAAAAATTGAAATGCCACCTGGTCAGAGCATAAGTGGGTGTCTTTTTAAATATATAAAGGAAAATTTTTTTTATTAAAAAAAATGAGAAAAAAGTTTAAAAATAGCCATTTTTCATAATAATATCAGAGTGCTGACTTTGAACATTTTTTACGCCTAGACGAATTAAGATAATCAAAAATTTGTCCAGCATATTATTTCGGCATACATATATTACAAGTCATATAAAATTAGTTTCCTCATACATACCAGGACTTATTCCCGAAAAACGAAATAAAATCAAGGCAAAATTCAAGTGTAAAGCTATGTTCAAATTTGTTAAATATTTGACCAAATTTGCGTGACCACTAGTTTTACAAATAATTGTTTGCCGTTGTTTGATCTTGCTAATGTTTTGTAAGAGAAAACAGCGTAAAACAAGATTCACTAAAATGTTAGCTATGATTAATGTTAAGTAAAAATTATTTTCCCATTAAAATGGATATTAGAAAATGTTTTATATAGTGGTTAGGTCATTTTGGCCAAATATTTAACTAGTCTGAACATACTTTTACATACAGGGTGACTACAAGATGAATTTTCTGTAAGACTAATTCCTCCTCTACAACTCTTCAATACATTTCAATTCGAACCGTCCAGTAGTTTAGGAAATACAGATTTATTTAATCACCAAAGAAAAATGTTATGGGTTTTCACCATTACACCGTTTCTTCACCAAACATCTTTTTAAATAAAAATTCCAACAAAATATATGTTTCTTTTTAAATAATTTAATTTTTTATTTTATTAAATAAATCTTTTTTTTAACTTATTACTAAAAGAAATAAAAATAAATATATTTTGTTTTCTATATTTTACAAATTATAAAACTTAATTTAAAATATACCACAGAATAGTTTTTTTTTTTTTTTTGCATTTAATTTTGAATTTCAATTCAATTTCCTGTTCTTTCTTTCAATTCAAAATTAACATTCCTAATAAATTTTATAATGACTAGAATAATATTTAGTAAAAAGACTAGAATTTTTTTTTTATAAATTTAAATGACTAGTTTTGAGATTTCCAAGAAAATCTTAGAAAAAACTCAAAAAAATATCCAAAATTAGGTGAAAAGATAAAATAATAAGAGGAGTTTATATTTTAACAGTTGCCTTCACAAATGTTATAACTCGATTTTATTCTATATTTCCAAATTCAAATTTATTAAATTGCCTTAACGTCGAGTCAATATTAGGCAAATTTTTATCAAGACAAACGTCAAAATTTTATCATTATAAAGATTTGTCTAATGTAGACTGAATTTGTCAGTATTACTGCAGCGTTAAAAGAAAATTATCACCGTTCGAGCTCTGACAACTTTGACTTGATAATGCTTAGTTAAAGACGTCATCTTGATTGTTGTTGGTACTTTTTGCATGATTTATTATGACATACGTTTTCCCTTATAATTGACAGAGATAAAAAATTTTTTGCAATTCAAACAAAAATTTGACGTTTGTCTTGATACAAATTTCTCTAATATAGACTCGACGTAAAAGAAAATTTTCTGCTCTCGAGCTCTGACAACTTTGTCTTGACGTTGCTTGGTAAAAGACGCCATCTTTTCCCCTATAATTGATAGAGATAAAAAATTATCTGCAATTCAGACAAAAATTTGACATTAGTTTTGATAAAAATGTCTCTAATATAGACTCGACGTAATGGAATTACAAAAATTGCATAGTAAAATAATAAAGTACTCGCACATCTACAAAAACAAAAATTGCTTGTATTTTGTTAGTGTAAAACAACTGCCCACAATGTCAAAATGCTTTGAACGGAAAAATGAGAGAACGAAAGAGAGCAAGAGAAAAAAAATTTACATGTGAATACAAAAACAATTTGACAGTACCGCGAGGTTTGCCAATGAAAAAATTGTAAAACAGCTGATCTTACGAGTATACTTTATAATTATACTATGAAAAATTGTTCATTTTACCTTACCCATCGTCCTCACCTAACATAAAATATTTAACATTAACACTAACATCATGTTAATGGTAAATGTAGACTTAATGTTTTTTTCAATGTTTAAACACGGTTGTTAAAGCAAATGTTAAAAGAACCATGTTTAAACACCAAGCATTACACACAATGTTTTTTACTAACACACACAAAGAAATTATTGCATGTGCGAAGAATACAACAACAAAACAATGAGAAAACAAGAAATTAACATGAATGCATGTACGCCATATTGAAAACATTGAAATTTGAGCATATAATTTTAACATGATGTTTTAACATCATCTCATCTCTAGTGGAGAATATCCGTTAGAAGCATTGTGTTCACCATAACTAAATTTTAAGATATTTTATCAAGTTTTATCGTTTTCTTTGTAATAATTGCACAAAATTTTAAACATTAAAAATGTTATACGTTTTTCCCTCCTTAATTTATAAAGCATTTTGCTGATGCATTTCATTGTAAAGATCATGACATGTTTGGGTAGTAGAAGCTGCTGTGGGCGGCGCTGTTGAAGAATCATTTATAGTTGAGTTGTCTAAAGCAGAATCGGAGGAATGATTTGAATTATTAGAATTAGAATAACAACGATTAAGTGTTAAATGTGACTGAGTTTGTTGAGCTTGATGTTGTTGCTGATGATTGTGATTGGTATTAAGATGAGATCTAGGATCTTCTGGAGTCCAGGTACGAGCATATAATTTACTACCCGGATAACGATCACCACGACGATACCAAGACAAAGAATGTGAAATACCTCCAGCTGTAACAAGAAATAAATAGAAAAAATGAATTAATTGAAAGGCTTGTTAGTCTTGTTTAATATAACAAAAATTAATTTTAAAATTAAAAAATGTATTTTTATAAGCTGTTTATAAATAGAATTAAAAAGAAAAAAAAAACTAAAACCTTATTAAATCCTTTTTTTAACAATTATAAAAAAAGGGATTTGAAAAAGCAAAGTCGTTTTCCTATTTCCTCTATGATATGTGTCCTTTTTGTATTTAGTTCTCTTTGTGTTTGCAATACTCTATCTCTCTTTGGTTTTTTTAAATATTTGATTAAATAACACTTGAGAAAACATTAGTGTCTACATTACAATGCCATTAGTGGTAACATTAAAAATGACGTTTGAAGTGTCAAAGATTTTATTTTCTTCCTTTTTGCAAATAAGGGCGGTTTTATGTAGTGTGTGTTTAAAAAATCCTTTTCAAATACAAACAATTGTTATTGCAGCTGCCTGCTGAGGATTTAATTGTCTATTAAAACAACATACAGATAGACCCTCAGATGAAGGTAGTCTGAATATACATTAACCAACAACTTCCAATCAGATTTTAGTTCTGTTTTTTTTCCCTCCCAAAAGAGGGTGTTAAGCACCCTTTCCTTTTTTGTTTTTTGCTCTTCTTAAACACTTGTTTTTGCATTTGTTGATTTTTTTATTGCTCAAAATTTGTTCGAGATGACATTAACATCAACAGCTCTTGTAAATGCGGGTGTGAAATATTTGTGGTACTTCCGTTGTCTGTATTTTACTCAAGTGCTTTATAAAGTGTGGCTAATTTTGTAGCTAAATAAAAAAAGAAAAACTCCCCAGCAATTAGTTGTTACTAAATGTAATTTGTATTCATGGGAAATGTTCAAGATGTTTTTGGAGTTTGAGAGGTTAAAAAGCAACAAATAGAAGTATTATCTTGTCTTTTATCTAAAGGTTTCAATTGAAAAAATATATTATTCAAGGGGGAAGGGAAGATCCCTCTAACTACATATATTATTTACAATTTTTTAAAAATAAACTTTTTAAGGTTTTTAGAAGTGTTTGATATCACGTGTTTGAGAAGTATATTAAGTCCTTACTATAATTCAATTAATAGTTACTGTAGCCATTTTTCAATTCAGTGTCCTTAATTCCAAGTTCATAAGATAGTTTTGTTCACCTAGTTTTTAATTTGAACAACTAGTCAGGAACGGGAATAAACTAATTTTTTAGGAAAGGAATATATAAATTCTAGCATTTCCCGGTGCGCTTCACTACCCTATATGATGCGACAATATATTTACTTTATATGGGGGCCACAACTCCCCCTGGACCTATATACTCCTACAAATGTAATACTACTTTAGATAAGCGAAACTAAATATATTATTTGTATAGGGCCTACATCTCCCTTTGGTCCTATCCATCCTACTTTAATTTTATCAATCCGATATGATAAGTTAGATGTTTACATGAAGTTTGAGTTCTTTCACCATAAAAGTTCCTTAAATATGATATATTTAATATTTGCTTTGAATAGGGGATACCACTCTCCCCGTTCCGATAGAAAAATAAAATATCATATTTGAATTTAGGGACACCCAGAATGATGCTATGAAAATTGTAAGTAAATCGGTTCAGCCGTTTATGAGTTTTATAAAAGTGGGCGTGTCATCCGATAAAGATCCAACATAGCCTTTAATTTTTTTTTAGTGCAAGCACTATCTGTGTCAAGTTTCATTGATAACGTTTAAAATTAAAAAATAAATATTTTTTTAAAAGTGGGCGTGACATCATATTGAGATCTAATATAGCCTATAAACACGTCCGGCACTGTTACTTCATATGGGATCTAATACTTCTCTTCGACCTATACGCCCTATTCATAATTTGATATGAAAATTATTTATAAAATTTTTTAAGACTTTCAGGCTTCACCTCCCGCCGGCCCTAACCGACCTATTTTCATTTCATTAATGTAATATGATAAGAACGTTTTTTTACACAAAACTTGAGAGCTCTCACTATAATAGTGCTTTAGATATTTGCTATGTATGGAGGGGCAGCATTTACCCCTGGTCCTACCCATTGCATTCGCATCTAAACTTATGAAGGTTCTTGAGAAACTTATTCTTGCAAAATGTTAAAACTTTTGCTGTATTAGTTCCAAAAATATATAATATTTAATATGTTCGTTGTATGGGGGGTACCATTTAACCTGGTCCTATCAATCATTTTAAGTTTGGAGTTTAATAATGAAGATATTCCCGTAAAATTTTAAGACTTTTGCTGTAACAGTATTTATGTTATCCGATAATTAGTATTTTCTTTGTTTGTGGGCTATCACTCCCCCAAAACTGATAATAAAATTATTTTTACAAAATTGTCATAACAATAATGTAAATCTTCTATATATATAAAAATTAATGTGTGTTTGTTTGTATGTATGTATATATGTATGTATGTTTGTTTGAAGTCTATAGCCGCCTAAACGGCTAAACCGATTTTCTTGAATTTTTCTCAGTGTGTTCCTATATGTCTGGAAGGAAAAATAGGCTTACTTTTTATTTTGAAATTCCATGTGGGCGTGGCACCACTTACTAAATAACTATTAAAAGTAGTATATCTCGGAAATTGGTAATACTAGAGTCCTCAAATTTTGCACGAACAACTTTGACACCTATATGAACATTCCGGAAAAAAATAGGGGGTGTGGCACATCCCACGCCTAATATTGCTTGCCAATACCAAATGCCGTAAATTAAGGAAAATATAACAGTTACATTTCCCAAATTTTATACGATAAACTTAAGTGTTAATGTAAACATTTGTGCAAAAATGGGCGGAAAAGAAATAGTGGGCGTGTCATCTCTCATATAAAGTTAATACCAACATTTTAAAATCTGGGAAACTCTAAAAGTTAGAGAGCTCAAATTTTGTACGACTAGCATTAGCTTCAATATGAATATTTTGTACAAAAATTGGTACACTAGCAATAGTGGGCGTGGCACCTCCCATATAAAGAAAATATTAAATTATCATATATGAGCAAATATAACAGTTAGAGTTCTAAAATTTTGTCGGAGCCACATTGGTATCAATATTAATATTTAAGAAAAATATGGGCGGACTAGAAGTAGGGGGCATGGTACCTCCCATATGAACTAAATGCAAAAATTCGTATATCTGGGAAACTATTGGAGTTAGAATGCTCAAATTTTGCACAAAGAATTTTGACATCCATGAAAATATTTGTCTAATAAATTAGCGGATTATGGGGGTATAGTCCGTCCTATAAAAATTAAATACAAAAATTAGTATATCTGGGAAACTATTAGAGCTTGAATTTTCAAATTTTGCACGGGAAACATCTATCTATCTAATTTTTAAGAAAAATGTTATATTTTAATTACTAAATAAATATATTTTTTTTAATCCTTTAATTACTATTTATTTCATTTCGGGGGGTGGCGAAGCACACCGGGTATTAGCTAGTTGATAATAAAATTATTTCTACAAAATCTCAGAACTTTATCTGTAATAGATCTGGAGATAAGTGATAATTAATATTTAATTTTAATGAATTTTAAAATTTTTCACTAATGAATTTATTTTAAGTATGATTTTAAATTCCGCAAGGAATCTTAGTCATGGATTCCTCAGTCAATTCGGATACACATTATTATGAAATACTAAGTCTATAAATTACTTTTTTTGAATTGACTCTGGTTCTCGTGATAAATCGCTATTTGTAAAATTAAGAGATTGTCTGAGTTGGTTCAATAAAATATCAAAAAAATCAAATTAATATTACCTTCGAGTTATGCCCACATTATTTTTTAATTAGCTCAATAGTTAGGGAGATATTATGTCTATTTTTCGAAAAAAAAAAAAATCGTAAAAAAAGAAAAAAAAAAAAAAAAAGAAAAAACTAAAAAAATGTATGCATTGATTTATAAATGAATAAAACAATACGTTTATTTGCAACAAATTTATATTTATGATCAATAAATAAAAATTTGTATAGGGATTTACCATTTCCGAATTTGATTTTTTGGAAAAAAAAAAAGGAATTTTATACGAAATTTAATTTTAATCCCATATAATTTCCATATAAGTCTTCCTTCCTCTTTTTAGTGTCATTTTAAAACGCACAAATTGTGTTGAAAACCCCACGGTCGGTCAATGTTTAATTTCAAACATTTTGAAACATAGAGCAAAGTATCGTGGGGAATTTAAAATAGTTAAATGAAAATAAAACTGCAGTCTTCAAGTGGATGGTCCAATTTCAATGAAATTTCACATGGCAATAGTAGAGGTGTAAGTCCGGAATTTGGACCATATAAAAAAGAAAAGGTCGGGTAAGTAGAACGTTTAAAAAGATACCAATATATCTTGATATATTGGTATCATATATATGTATATCATACGTATAGGATCATGGCGAAATGAAATAGGTGGCAGCTGTTCTACAGAAACCATAATAATACGGCGAATTCATAAATTTTTTTATACATGGAGTTTGACACCTGTTTAAATTCGCCTTGGTATAGGATATACCTATTAGTTTACAAGATATTCGACTTTGAAAATTAAAATTTTCACTTTCTGACGTATGTACCTTGATTAATTTTTTAATTTTTATAACTTTAATTATAGTAAAATTCAAATTATTATCCCTGGATAACTAATTTTAAATTCATTATACTTATCAACGCACATGAAAGTGAACGTGAAAAAAAATTGCAGTTTTTCCAAGAAGATTTCCAGATTTCTTTTAAATATTATCTTAAATTGCAACATCAATGCTGTATCTATCATTATTTGAACACGCTCCCATTGGTTAAAAAAACCATCATTTTATCATTATATTTACCTATTGAAGTCTTTTGTTACCAAGAGAGTGAGTGGTGTGAACAATTGCCAGACGTGCAATTTTGCAAGATTAAATGTTTTCTTTTTTTTTTTTTTACAAAAAAACCTTAATGTAGTTTTATTGGGGAGCTTTATAATCAGGCATTTCATGTTTTTGAAAACACAAAATCCCTCCCCCCTCAAGCGTATATTTTCTTAGGGAAATTTATTTGTCATGTTTTATATTCTATATAATGTTATATGTTTGTATGTAGTATATTTTTAGCCTCAATAAAACGTATATTTTTTAGTAAATTTGTTTGGTTGTTCCAGCTGTTAAAGCTTGGAAAATTTCTCACAATTGTAATTATTAGGATGTCAGGAAAAATCATTATTGTGTTGTGTGGAGGAGTTTATATGTATGATTTACCTTTGGCTAAGGTAAATTTTTTGTTTGTTTTTTATCTTTTATCTCAAAAATTATCATAAATTTAATGATAATATAAAAAGGGAAGAGCATTTTTTATGGAGAATCAAGGATCTTAAAAAATATTTAATAATATTGTAAAGATTTGTTTGATCTTTAAGTTTCTGAATTATTCATAAATTACTTTATAATATAGTCAAAGCTTATTTTGATACATGTAACCGTTTCACAGTGTTTTAATCCCACCCAATGATGGGGCAAAAATAGAAAGAGTTGTCGTAGTAAAAAAAAATAATTTTTTTCTAAAATACTGGTCTAAACTTTGTGGCAACTATTAAAAATTGCTTGCTTATAAGCAGGGAAACAGCAATATGCTCTAAAAGAGTGGGTTTTATGCGCACTAAATATGCACACGCAAAGAAAAAACATGATTCCGAAATGCTCGCGGAAATCAAGTGATGTTCCTAAGTAGTTTATATGGCTAACACAATCAAATTATTGTGTTTTAGACTAAGCTGAATCAATTATTTTTTGTTCTGATCATTTTAACATATGATACTTTGTAATAATATAAAGTCGGTGTACTAAAAGAATAATATGTTTCATAGTAACATATTATTTCAATGAAATATTTGTATGTAATATTTTAATGCGAGGGGTGACAATAATATGCTCGTCTTTATTGTTATCTCTCTTTCGAAATAATTTACTCATTCAGTAATGAAATCTTAAATGTGACGGACGTAAAGTGAATAAAAACGTTTAAAAAAGTTCACAAAATTTTTATTAAAAAACTATTATTATTTTTTAATAACGAGATCCACGGAGTGCTGACGGAGCAAATCATCAATGGCTACATTTCAAATTGGAAATATTTTTCGGTAAGTACAATAAATATCAATAATTCAGTGCGGTCAAATATAAAAATAATAATAAAAAAAATGTATTTCTAAAATTTTCTTTTAGGTGTGTGAATGTGAAGATGAATTTTCTTGAACGAAATCGTCCATTGAAGGCTGTGGTATTTGTTTTTTAATTATTTTCTATTCGCAAAATTTAAATTAAAAAAATAATAATAATAAATAAAAATACATTTTAACCGTATGCATAGTATTATGATTGGGGGTATTATAATATTTAATATAGGGATCATGTTATATTTATGCAGTATGGTTGTGAGGACTATCACATATAAATGTTATGATTGTAAGGCCCATATTATATTAATATTGGATAGGACAATATTATGTTCACAAAAGGGTATAATAACTGATATGATTGAGGGAATCATAAACCTAAACATTAATGATAGTTACCGATTATGATTTGACCAACCATGTTTTTTCTTTGCGTGCGGCTAGTTGGACTTAAATAAAATTTCACACTGCCGTAGCAGAGGACAGTATCATTTTTAGTTTAAAAACATAATTCCATATATGCTTCAGGATCGGATATATGGGGTTTCAAAATAGAAAATGTTTAACCTCTAGCGAATTTTTGTTCCTTACCCGATTTCAAATATTTTTATATCACCTTAAAGCTCTTTTGATTAATTCTTTGAAAAACATGCTTACATGTACTATGTCTCTTATATTTTCTTCGAAATATATTCGTTTGAATTTTCAACAATCTCAACTTTACAAGATGTTGGTCAAGTCTTTTTCATATATCCCAATATTTTCAACCGATTTTATCACCTTCAGGTATGTGATCGATTTAAAAAGTAAATCGAGTTTTCAAATCGATCAGGTTGTGATGAATTTCGATCGATTTCATTTTTAAATTTTTGTTTCTGTTCTACATGTTTCTTGTCAAATTAAAACAAATTTATTTTTAAATTTGTTTTTTTATAAATTAAAAATAAATAAAATAAAATTGTATTTAATTTATTCTAGCACAATTTATTTTATATTTATATCAAATTTATATTATATATAAATAAATATATATAATCGTAAAAAGACAATTCTTGATTCCGAACAATACACAGGATAATCATTGTGCTCATAAAAGTAACACTTTATTAAGGGATAACATTTTTATGGTGATTCAAGTCCGTGGTACTTCCGATATTTGATGCCGTGATAATTAAAATTTAAAAATGAGCACCAAATCTTTTACTAGTGAAGTTAAATTTTAGAAATTGGGTGATCGCAATTATTTTCTTGTGTAGTGTTAATCAGATTTCTCCTTTATGGTAACTACATTATAAATCTTTCAAATTTTAATTTGTAAAACAGTATGGGAATTTACAGTATAATAAGGAATCTAACATGTTTTTAAAAAACCGTCGGCGAAACAGAAAATATATTATTATAGGTCCGACTTTTCAGGGATAAGCTGTGGTCGATACGATCATCGCTTTATTACCAACACTAAGTTCAAAACACTTCTATATGAGACATGACCAGCTATGCATATTAAGAAGGTTAAATATTGAGATTTACAGAATCCCTAAATTAATCTTAAACTTCCACACAAATCTAAATTACCTTTTGTTATTTGTATATATTTTTCTTCTGAGAATATAATATTTTATGTTTTAATACTTAAAATCTTAATGCCACGAACTCTTAACACTTACATTTAAACGAAATCGATTTTAAAATGAGTACCAAAATTTGTTCGAATTGAAAACGATAAAATCATGTTAATTTTGTTTTTCATCACAACTTAATTTATTGTGATTTTCATAGAACATAATGGAAAATGAAATCGAGTTCGTTTTTACAATAAAACGAAAATTAAATCGAAAAATGTATGCGTATCACAACTTTTTTCGTTTTTCAATCGTTTTTGAAGCAAATTTCCACACACTTTTTTGTTTGTATTTTGATTTGTAATTTATTCTGTTTAATTTTTCGTTTGTAATTTTTTAAAAAATATTTTAATAAAGAAAATAAAAAATATGACATTTGATAATACTTTCTTTAATACATTTTTTGATATGTATTATAGAAAATGAAACTCTGGTATTAATACCAAGTATTATAATAAACGATTTTGAATTGTAATTGCAAGTTTGTAAAAAATAATAAACAGACGGACGGAAGGACAAACATTAGAATTCTTTAAAAAAAGACTTTAATTCCTAAAATATGTTTTTTTTACTTCTTGACCATATCACCTTTTCCAGAATTAAGTGTCATTTTCGACCCATTTAATACAAATGTATAGACGGACGGACATTACCATTCCACCAAAAAAATCCTAATATTCTAAAACTGATTTTTTTTACCTAATGTTTAATAAGAAAATAAAACTTGATCATTAAAATATTGATATCACCTATCCCTGAATTAATCGCCATTTTCGACCCCTTTTACCCCAATGTGCCCTGTGCGTTGTATAGATATTCGGTGTGAAATTTAGAAAATATGTTCGTGAAAACGTGATATTCAGTTTATTGTTTTAGTTTAACAAAAATCTGTTAACTACTGTTACTGTTAAAATACATTACCGCTAAAAATACCATTCAACTTAACTGCCTTTACCTCTAATATACCGTTACCGAAATACCATTGGAAATACCATTTCCGATAAAATACCTTTACGGAAACAGTTAAAAATTCCTTCCATCAATCGAAAAGTTTAAAAAATTCTAAAAGTCAAATAATTGACTATTCAAAAACTTAAAAAGTGAATTATTTAAAAATTTAAAAAAGTCGACTTTTTCTCCCAATTAAATAAACCCTAGTGCTCTTTAGCTTAAAAAATACAGCAGCCAACGTCAAAGAAATAATTATCTCATAGGGCTCATTACTTTTATTTAAACGATTTTTTCCACAAAAACTGTTTCCATATTTCATTAACCACTTACAAAAATTTGAATATTTTTTTTAAACACTTTTTACTTTAATTATTTTGGAATTTATTTTTGTTTAGACTTTTTGAAAAAAAAGTAACCTAAAAAAATATTTAGACATAAAAAAACCTTATAAAAATGATATAAATTCCCAAAATTTTAAAAAATTACCCCTTTAAGTTACTATTTTCCTTTTTTCTTCACAAGAAAAAAATTGAATTAAAAAAAATGTATATTTCCCCTAATCCTTAACGTCAACATCAGCGTCATCATCATACCTTTTGAATAGAAAAATTATTAACCAAAAAACCGTAACTAAAATGTTAGAAATTTTATTAGCAAAAATGCTCAATACATAAACCTTAACTGCAACAAATTAAAGCATATATTTTTTCTATAATACAAAAACAAATTGTTTTAAATTTATCCTGTCAGGCTTAGGCGGAGAGAAAAAAAGTGTGAAAATTTTAATTAGTTCCACAGACGTAAACTATGTACTCGCTGCTGGGTATCTCTCTATAAAATCATTAGATTTCAATATTGTTTTATAAAACAATAACAACACCCGAAAGCGTATACCAATAATATCCTCAAATGTTTTTTTTTGTTGCTTTATCATCTCTGTCTCTATTTTTAAAACCGCAACCACAAACCCACCACTTTGGCCTAATATTCAGCATTTAAGATAACAATCTTTATACATATAAATTTTGTCCTTGCTTAACCAAAATCCATATGCTCTTCATTAACTAAATCGTTAAACCAAAAACTCATTGAATGAATGAATGAATTGCATGAGCATTATTAGTTTTGACATTGATGGAAGAGATCTATCTTAATGATTACGTGTTCATTTATTTTGTTTTCGCAAAATTATCGTTAAAGCGAAAATATTTTCATTCAATATTATATGAATATTTAAAAGATCGTTTATCGTTTGTGTTTTTGTTTATTAAGAGTTGATTAGAATATTGTGTGTTTGATAGAAGTTTCAAATCAAGCATAATTTTATTATTATTTTTTTGTCTTTTCTCGCCAAACAGCTGCCCGTTTGGTGGGCGTTTTTGGAACACGCAAGTTTTTATTCCTGGTTTATTAAAACCAGCATTATAATTTAGTAGTTTATGATTAGTATGTTTATGTTTGAAAGACGAAAATGTTGTTATGCTTGATTTGTTATCAAACCAAAGTTTTGAAAATGTGAGAAAGTTTTTTGAAGGGAACAATTTTAAAACCATAGCAGTATAACAGTTTTATCATGGTAGAAACTATTTTTATTTTAAGTTTAAATATTAATGCTTTTAAATGGAAAAATTAAATTTTTTGTAGTAGAAGCAAAAATGTATGTATAAATTCTATTTTTGCACTTTAAAGTGACTATACTTTAGATTACTTAAGTATGGTAAAATAGACAATGCCACAAAAATATATTTTTATTAGGGTAGGCTAAACTAGGTACCGTGGAACACATACCGTAGTGAAACATATTATGTTGTGAACAAACATTGTGTAGAAAAATGTCCTCTTTAAAGTTATATAGAAATTTTATCATAAAATGGATCTTTCAATTGTGATTTATTGCCAAAAGTCTCCATATAGTTTCCTTTATGTGCATTGTGGAAAATCGAGGATATAATAAGGTGAGCGATCGAAAAAATCTTAACATAAATAAAATTCAATAATTTGGAAACGGTTGATCTTAGAGTTTTAATTAATATTTTTATTTAATAAATATTATATAACAGATCACAGAAAAATATAACTTTTATAGTTCTACCCACTACTTTTGAACTCGTAGTCCTTTTTTGGTAACCCTTCCATTCGATTAGAGCCGACTGTAACAAAAGACGTTCTTGTTTTGCCGAAACTGCATAAAGCTTGTCATTGCTGAAATTTTTTAAGAAATTTTCGAGGATTAGCAACAGCACATACGTCTCGTCGTCCATTACACAGTGGGGCAGAAGCGAAATTTTTTGGAAATAAATCTGTAACTTCTGATCGGCTGGTTGGATTTGCATGAAATTTGGTATAGCCATAGCAGAAGGGTGCACAATGTTAAATTTGGAAGGGAACCCGAATAGACCCCTCAAGGGCGGAGCTAAAGGGGCTCAAAGTTGGGTACCTCTTGTTCTTGTTTTGCCGAAATTGCATAAAGCTTGTCATTGTTGGAATTTTTTAAGAAATTTTCGAGGATTAGCAACAGCACATACGTCTCGTCGTCCATTACACAGTGGGGCAGAAGCGAAATTTTTTGGAAATAAATCTGTAACTTCTGATCGGCTGGTTGGATTTGCATGAAATTTGGTATAGGCATAGCCAAATTTTTGTTTCTTGTCCAATTTCAAATATTTGTATACATTATTATAGGCACTGATTAGACTTACAAAAAACATGCTTGCATGTCCTATTTATCTCTTATGGTTTTTGAGTTATTTGCATTTGAATTTTTATGTACCTAAATTTTGCATGTTCTTGGTCCAGTTTTTTTTCCATATATATCCTAGTATTTCCTACCAATTTCATTTGTTTTTTCTTTAGCTAATTAAAGAACAAAATCTATTGAATAAAAAAAATTTTAAGTCAGTATCTTTACCGAGTCTAAAAATGAGTCTGAAAATTGCAATTTTGGCCGAAGAAGTATCTTCACTCTTTTTTCTCTAACATAAAATGTTCTTTAACAACATATAATAATTTTATATTTTTCTGAAAGGCATCTTCACAGAGAAGATTTTAAGAGAAAAAGTAACCCAAATAACTCAAATGGTCTAGGTACACACCCTTCCGAATTCGACCCATTTTATATGAAAGTTTTGACTTTAGCCTATGTTTTCTCAAATCCCAAAGCACGAATCGGCAAACAGAATATAGCTTAGGAATCTGTAATATGTTTTCAAAAGTTTTCAATCAAAATCTACGGAACTTCGGAAAAATGTGGATTTTATAGCCGAAAATGTGAAAAAAAAAACCCATTTTTGGGATTTTCGGCGTTTTTTTTTTTTTTTTTGTTGGGAATTGTGGGATTCCTTTAAGAAAATCCTAAAGTTTTTTTCAGTCTCTCATTTTATGCAATAAAGTCTATATCCACCGAAAATTTCGTTAAGATATCTGTAATAGCAAAGATTTTATTACAGATAAAATATTTAGAGTTTCTCAAAAATCCGTTTTTTTTACAAAAATTT
The DNA here is from genome assembly GCA_951394005.1 of Protophormia terraenovae. Lineage (NCBI taxonomy): Eukaryota > Metazoa > Arthropoda > Insecta > Diptera > Calliphoridae > Protophormia > Protophormia terraenovae. Next base: position 36,061,943 of record OX596073.1, read on the forward strand.
TACTTTAATTGCAAAAATCAGAAAAAATATTAATTCGATTTTTTTCATCTAAATTACATTGCTTAGCTGACATAATTCTTCGTTATACAGAAAAATATTGAAAGATTGAATCAATATCTATTACAGAACCAAAACTATGCCACTTTAAAGTTCATTAAGTCACGAAAAATTCAATTTTTTCTGCATTTTTGCACAAACACACATTCTAACATTGGCTACGAGAACAAATTACTTATGTTGTTATGGCTTATAAAATTTTAAAGTGGCATAGTTTCGATTCTGCTCCACTGTGCATTATACAACATGTATGAAATTTGATTTTAATTTCCATCCGTGCCCTATTCTTGGCTTCCAAATATTTTGAAGCATTCCTGTGTTGAACTTTTTGGACTTTATATGTTTTCAACTTCACATTAGCTTTAACTTTTCGCACCAAATAACACTGGTCGACAAACATTTTTTTTCGTGCTCCTTCAAAACAAAATATGTAGACTAGAGGGAATTCCGCATGCTAAACTCGAATCTGCTTTCAGTTTTATTCGATCAAGTCGAGATTTTTTTTATGGGCGTGTCTAATATTGTGCCCTAATTTCACAATAACTGAAATAAAGCCACGTATCATAAACATTGGTGCACAAATCTTGATTGCATTCACAGTTAAGTTAGGATACCCATGCATACCTACAGTTAAGTGGAGATACACTAGTGGGAAAAAAAAATATTTTTTTTCGTCTTAAATAAAAAAAATAGGTGAATTAGATGGAATTTCACGTGCCAAACAAGAATCAACTTGTATTACTCGAGAGCGGTTAGTCGAATTGAGATAAATTAAAATCCAGTAGATAGCGATTTAAATTATCTTTGGGCCGAATTTACACATTTTTTTGTTCAGTTAATATTTTCGTAGTTATTCGGTAATTAGAAGCAAAAAAAATTAAAAAAAAAAATTTTAAAATCGTAAAAATGATCCATAACTCTGAAATTCTTTAATTAATAAAAAAATTATGTTGACAAGAAGACAATTTTCGTGTGCATCTTTTGGTGTATCATTTATCTAAATCGTGTAAACGGTTCTTGAGTTATAGTCCAAAGTGTACAAACCATTCTCGAGTTTTAAAGTCTGACCGCTGAATAAGGTGATGATATTAGTTATGCCCATAAAAAAAAATCAGCATGTGATAGAAGAAAAGTGAATGCAGATTCTTGTTTAACTCGTTAAAATCCACCTACTCCACCTATTTTTGTTTCAAGAAAAAATTATTTTTATCAATAATAATAATTTTTTTTTTTTTTGTCCTCCATTGTACGAGTATTTCTACTGATTTGTATGTAACATGGATATTTTTATTTAACTGTGAATAAAATCAAGATTTGTTCATCAATTTTGAAGATACATGCGTTATTTTATTCGCAGTATTACCAGCTTTACAATAAAGATGATAAACTGTAACATTTTTGATGTTTTCGTTTATTAAGAGAAATTTTAGTAACAAAAAAAATATAAAATTTTGCATGATAATTATTTTTTTGATATATAAAGCATACCATTTAAAGTTAAATTAGGAGTACAGTAAAAGCTCCCATAGGCGGACAACTCCGTTAGACGGACAATTTTTTAGGTCCCATGGTTTAGGTGGCATTTTTTGAATAAATTCATCTCCACTAGGCGGACGCTCTCTTGGGCGGACGCGGACACCTGTTATTAAAGAAAACATCTCTCGTAGGCGGACAAAAATCATAAATGGTAAAAGAAATGTAGCAAATTTATATAATGAAATGCTTCTTATTTTCATTTTTGTCCGTATTTGCGTTCATATTTCAACTTCATTTAAATTTTTTGAAGTTAAATAGTTAACTATTCGTTTTTTACTTAACTTTTTGCTGGTTTTGAGCAAAAACTATTTTTTTAATTAAACTTTTATTTTTACATAGAAATTCTGCACAACAAGCAGGTCGACATTGTCATCAGTCATATAAAAAAATGTAATTGGGCGCTGCTCAAGATCGAGGCCAGGCTTCCAACATCATTTTTCCAAGTTAATCCTGTAGTTTTTAAAAATCATTGATGACTTTGTTGTCAAACTTGTGCTTTTTATTTCCAAAATTTCGTCACAAAAATCATTAGTAAAAATGCTGTTGAAAGAAGTCTGACCCTTTTTTCGGTAAATTTAGGAAAATGAAATGAGAACGGAGAGAATCGTACTGTAGCCATAAATTCCATAAAATAAATTTCATAAAATCATAATTTATTTCAAATAATGTCTAAATGAAAATGCAAAACGTCGTTTGCCGCAGAAGCAAAAGAAAAAAGAAATCAGAATTTTTAGTTTTTTTTTTTGCTTTAAAATTGAGCTATTAAGTAAAATTTTTCAAATGTCCTTTTAATGCAAAAACAGATAAATCATAAAACACCTTTCAAATACAATTTTTCTTATATGTAACAAATTTTACGACTGTTTCGTTCATGAAGTTAATGTTACGATGATTTGACTTTTATCAATACAGATGTAATTTTTGAAAATATGAACATGAAATTTTCTGTATAAATGTAGTTTGGGTCAATACATTATAAACCAGTAAATAAAACCAACATTTGATTTTTAAGTGGTTACGGCCTTTTGCATTTTAGTTGACGATACATATGTATAAATAATAACATGTATATATATATATAAGCTAATTCACTACAATCAATCTTGGATGTTGAAATAAAAAGATATAGTACTGAATTACACCTTGTAAAAAAAAAAAAAAAATATGTACCATATCCCATAGACGGACATCTCCCGATAACGGACAAAATCAGCGTGACGATCGCTGTCCGCCTATGGGAGCTTTCACTGTATACATATTAATGTTACGATTGATGTTGAACTGGAACTTTATTAACACATTAATCGAAGGGAATATATATTTGTAATGACCTATTATTAAAATAAAATGTTAACCTTTTAAAGCTAAATTGGGACTATAAAACGCCAAAGATTAACGTTAAATTGTGTCTTATGTAAAGGTCTACGATAAAAGCTGAACTGAAACTTTATAGGACTATACATATAAGAATCCACATTAAAGTAAAATACGGATTTAATAAATATGTAATGAATTATAATTAAAGCTTAATTTGCTACAATATTAAGACCTACAAGCGATTTAAGCTTAATTAAAGCTTCCCAATAAATCAAACGATATCGTTTTTTCCAAAAATAACGATAGTAAAATCGTCACGAGCCAAATTTTGTTCTGAATGCCATTTAAAACCAAAAATTATGTTTATTTGCATTTAAATATTCTAAATATACATATGTAATTACAAAGTACCATAATCATACATGACATATTTTATGCAAATATTATCAATAATAATATTTGCAAGCATGATTATTTCTTAGGGATATATGTATTTGATTTTTTTTGCATTTCATTCCCAGTTTGTTTTTTTTTTATACGATTTTGATCATATCTAAAAATATCTGAGCCAATGCATATATATCACTGTCCTCATCGCTTAATTCAAAATATGTTTATATTTTTAGCTTAAAAATTTCCATTTAAATAGATTTTAGCATTAAATATCTTGTTGGTTTTTGTTATAAAATGGCTATGTCAAATTAGGTTCTTTTGTATTTATTCTAGTCTAAGCCTCAACGTGAACTGAAACGATCTATAATATTTTGGTCGATGTTTTGCAAACTTAGATATATAATAGCACAATTTAAAATAAAAAAAAAAATCAACGTTTGTATCCCGAAATAAACTGAAGGGAGAAAAAAATAAAGTAAACCTATAGAAATAGCAACCAATCGAAATTTAGTTTCCAATGTTACACTGTTAGTCCATATACAGTTTCTTCCGATTTGATTCACAATATATTTTTAATATTTGTTAAAACAATCGAAAATTTAATTTCAAAATCTTATAGGAATTTTCTTTTGCTGGTAGCATACTTTTAATTCCCATATAATAGTAATATATTCTTTATATCAGTACTTACTTCTATCCTTCAATATAATCTTTTTTGGTGGTTCCTTTTGATAATTCCGCTTCAAACTCAAACCCGGTTCATTGCCATTTTTATCCTTTTTTACCATTTCACTTAAAAACGTTATATAACTTATGGCCAATTTTAAAGTATCCACTTTACTTAAACGTTTCTCATACGGCAATGTGGGTATGTGGGAACGTAGGCCCTCAAAAGCTTCATTAATGCTTTGCATTCGCCTACGTTCTCGTAAATTGGCCGCCTGACGTTGTTGAGCCACCTGAGAGGCACATTTGAGACGGCGTTTATGCGAAGAACGTCTACGTTTAAGCGGAAGAGAGGAAGAATCAAGAAGAAAACATTTAAAAATACTAATATTAGTGGGGTCAGACAATAGATTTAATTTATTTCAGGGTATTAAGAGAAAAACCTACGTCTTTTCATTATTCTCTTGATCGCTATTAAAACCGCTGCTATAGGCATCATCTTCATCCGTATCTGAGCTATTATCATCGCCAAAGAAAAACTCTGAACTAGAGGAAGAAGATCCATTAGTGGCCTGAGAGCCTTCAAAGAAATGACGGGCCATGGTGGATTCCAAATCGAAATTATCCATAGAGAACATGATGTTAAATGATGTTAATTTTGTAGTGAAAGGGGCAGCAAGTGTTGCTAGTTTAAGTGCACGTGTGGCCACTTAGTAACACTATTAAAGGGTTCTTTTTTTTTTTTTGAGGTTAGGGGAAGTTTGTTTTATTATGACTTTTAACACTTGTTTTGTTATCTCTTGTATTAATTGTTTTCTTTTTTATTTATTTGTTTAATGTATGATTTTTTTCATTCATTATAAATATGTTAACACTTTTATTTATTTTAGGAAGAGATAAGATTACACAATATTTCTATTTTTTGGTAATAATTTAGATTTTCTTTTAATAAACTTTGACACCTGTAATTTCCCTTTTTTTAAATTTATTATAAATCTCGTTTTCTTTTAAAAACTATTCCACTTAATTCCTAAAACGTGCCTCCAATTAAATGACACATGTCTATTTTATTCTCTCTGCTTTATTAAGCTCTTTTTATTTGTTGTACTTTTTTTGTTTTCTTTAAGCACGTGTGTATGTGTGTTTTTTTATTAAACTAACACTTGTTAATTATACCGTTAATCTTTATTTAAATTTTTTTTTTTTCAAAGTGTTATTTATTCCTTCCGTTTTTAAGGTCTTTTCACTTCCGTTTTTCGTTAACGTTTAAATGTTATTATCAAATACGAAACATATCCTGCCTCAACTATCTAAGGTGGGCTATAATAAGGGGTGGTTGCACGGTTGATAACAACAACAACAGCAACTACCCCATTGACATTTATATCTTTCATGGCTGTCGGCTGACATGAAAGACAAGGGGCGTTGCTTAATTCTTTTAGAATAAACCAATCACTGTTCAGATAACTTTTTTTTTTATTTAATAAAGAAAATACTTTTATAGATATAAGTATATGATGTGTTATAAATTTCTTTTAAAAAAGAATTAAATGTGGATTACTTTTATTTAGATTATAAATTTTAATTGTAAAATTTAAGAAAACATTTTAATTGCCAAACTTAATTTATTTTTGCAAAACATGATAAATTTATTTACTTACGACACGCAAACAACAGTGACAGAGAAAATATGTATATTAAGACTTATGACAGAAGCTTAAAGAAAACTATTTACAGATCAGCAATTAAGACTAATTAAAGTCGTCTTAATACTGCAAAGAGATCTTTAAAGTAAATAAAATCCTTAGATTGTAGCTCAAATAAGACTTCAGAAAACAAAATTTGGAGTTTTTAAAAAAGCCAATGTAGGCGTCACGCGGCCTCGTGTCATATTTAAATTTGTTTAAACTTTTATATATGGACCTCGCGAGAGAAAACATGATCAGCTGATTGCCGCACGTCGCACAGTGGGGTCAAACGCAAATTTTTTGGTAATAAATCTGTATCTCCATAACTACTGCTAGGATTAAATTTAAATGTATGGAAGAGTTGCAGAGGAGGACTTAAGCTTTTAGAAAAATCATCTTGTGCTCACCCTGTGATAACACAAGATAAGCTACAGGGTGTCGAATTTGAATACCTCGAGTATGTAAAATTTAAAAAAAATCGTAACTTCTACAAATAAAGTCCGATTTTAAAGATTTTTATATTTCTGTAAAGTGCTTGGCAAGATAAAATAAGCTTACTCATCTAAGTTATCTCTTACAGTTAAAAAGATATTTACTTTTCAATTTTGAATTTTTGATTTTTTGCCTCGACTTTCTTTCGCTTTTTAGGAATAAGTCCAGAGATATATGAGGTAAAATTTGTTTAAAAATATTTTGCAATTTGCTATATATTTCAAAATATCATGTTGAAAGAATTTTTGGATTATCTCAATTCGTCTAGACGTGAAAAATATTCAAAGTCAGCACTCTGAAATTAGTATGAAAAACTGCTATTTTTTATAAAAATATAGTACAATTCTTTCACTTTTTTCTCAAAGTTCCATTAACGAAAAAATTGTTTCTTTATATATTTCAAAAGATAAAGCTTCAAAAATGTTTAATAATGAAGTTTTGGATTAATTTATGTTTACACTCTACATCAGGCATTGGTCGAAAATGGTCAATTTTGGAAAAAGCTCAAATATTTATCGATTAATAAAAAAAATGTCACGCGAGCTTTTTTAAATTTATTGACGATATTTTATCAAGAAATAGATTTAGAACGATTTGACATTAAACTGCTTCCCGCCCAACCAAAAACGAATGCAGGAGAGCAGATTTCATGAAAAAAAGTCAATTTTTTAAACGACTTTTTTTAATTGCATAAAAAAGCATATTAGCATAATATTTTCGCCATTATTTCTTATGTAATGTATAAATTATATATCGATCTTTCATTCCAGTAAAAATCATTAAAAAATCTTTAAAACCCGATTTTTGGCAATTTTTCAAAATAAAAAATATAAAAAAGATATAAAAACCAAAAAAATAATGTTTACAGAAATATATTTGTAGAAGTTACTCGAGGTATTCAAATTCGACATCCCGTAGCTTATCTTGTGTTATCACAGGGTGAACACAAGATGATTTTTCTAAAAGCTTAAGTCCTCCTCTGCAACTCTTCTATACATTTCAATTTAATCCGAGCAGTAGTTTTGGAGATACAGATTTATTTCCAAAAAAATTTCGTTTGACCCCACTGTGCGTCGCGTACATTGGCCTTCCACTATAAAATTAAAATATCAGTTTTCATAAGTCTCTCTCAGTTTGCGTTCTGGTAAGCTGTCTTGCCAATGGGTTGGGTTGAAGCTGTAGTTTAAAGACGTATCTTTCACGAATTTTTATAAGTTCGTCTTTTACCAATGTTATTTCTAAATCCTTGTGGATATTTTCGTTTCTTATATACCATGGTGCTCCTGTCATGGTTCTAATTCGATTCCATATGTCCAAATTGGTTTTAAGATACTTTTGTACAGAATGACTTTACAGTCAAGGCTTAATTTTGATTGATAGTAAGACGTCTGTCTGGATGTATGCCATGCATGCTATGTCACATGGTCAGACTGTAGGACGTCTCCACTCGTATTAAATAATTACAAAGTAATCAGTTGAAAAGGTAAGACAGCAGTAATCTATGTGCATTAGACCATGGTACCAAACTTTATCAAAAGCTTGTGCCGCATCTAGAAAAATGGCGGAGCAATATTTTTTCTGTCCAAAAGATTTTCTAATCTTTCCAGTTAAACGATTAATTTGTTCGATAGTGCCTGATGTTCAGGGAAATTGAACTGGTGATATTCATGTATGTTATTTTTTCCGTAGTAAGAATGATTATAAGATTAATCGTTTAATACTTACAGTTTTTATTGATAAACGATTCAAAGTTCTTATTATGCCAAAATGTTGGTTGGTCAGGGGATATAAAATACAAATCAATGTTACTATCAATTAAATCTTTGTACAGCTGTCTACCACTAGGATTGCTAACTCTCGAACTCCAATATGTATGCTTTGCATTAAAGTCACCGCATTTAAGAAAACAATCTCCCAGTGTGCTAAGAAATCAAACCTTTCCTTAGTCATCGGGAAACGTGAGGGATAATATATCGAATTGTCTGTTACATTTCCTGTCAAACATTCGAGGCTAATGGTTATTGCTAATATGTATAGTCTCTTGAAAATTCTTTTTGACTCTAGAGAATAATGTTTATTTCTATTACTAATCAGAATACAAGTCCCACCATGAGCCTTACCGTCGGGATGATTGGTATAATAAATCGTTTTACCTTGAATATTGTATTTATTTATAAAATGAGTCTCTGAAATTAATATGATATCAAATTATTATTCTGAATGAAATGTGATACAAAGTATAATTGGGACTAAATAGAAACCTATTATTAAAACTAAATTCGGACTATTAAAAAAACTACAATTAAATCTAAATTGGGAATATACTGGGCCCTTCCATCAAATCTAAATTAGAAAAATGTACTACAATTAAAGCTTATTTTGGACTATAAAAAGATCTATGATCAAAGCTTAAGTTTGACTATGTAAATTAAAGACAAATTGGAACTATATAAGCATAAACGATTAAAGATAAATTCGTACTATATAAACACTAGCAAATTAATGTTATATTTGGAATATATAAATGCCAAAAACACAGGTCAGCACACCCAGAGAAATATCAATTACATACGTGTTGAAAACGATACCATTCTCTGTCAATAGTGTATCTACACCGTATGTGTTTAAATTAAACACTGCGTGTTCAATTCTTATTGAAAATCAATACCTAATTTGGCACCAAGTTGAAACCATTTTGGTATCAAATTGTTAAATTACATATGTTTTCTATTAAATTTGTTAACGAAAGGTATTAAAACTCTGTTACTGTAAATTACCAATGTGAGCACAACCGTTGTTGATTTTGAATCGAATTTTTTCCCTTAAAAAAAGTATAGTTAAAAATATTTTGTAGATATTGTAGGTATAGTTATCCCTATCACCAGGAACATTTCGATTTTTCTCCATCATGTCACAAAGAAAATATGTTTCCTTGAGGAGTTTTTAGGTTACACAATTTTCTAGGCAAAAGGTAGAGGAAATTAGTCATTCATGTTTTATAGTCAAGAAATGGGGCTACAAAAAATGTAGTACTAGTCAAACTCTAAATTGCCACACATAGTCCTTAAAAGTCTTTAAAGTTGTAAAAATTTAGAATTTCTCAATTAACCCTCATAAAATCATAGAAAAATGAGGTATAAGTAGTAGCTATAGAGGGAAAATTTGGATTTGATATAAATAACAAAGATCGCAGATCTCAAAAATGGTTACATTTTTAAAATCGCATTGACTGAATATGTGTAGACATAATAAGTAAGATAAAAATTAGAGTATTCATTTTACTCGACTTTTTAATTGTTCGAATAATCAAATAACTCTAAAATGCAGTTTATAAGTTACTCGAATAGTCGAATAAAGATTTTAAGTTACTCGAGTTATTCGATTAATTTATACCATAAAATTTTACTCGATTTTTCAATAAAATAAAACAAAAATATAGCTTAAAATAATAGTCTCTCCAAAATAATAGAATAATTAAATTTTGCTTAAATATTTGTAAATATTTGTTTATTTTGCTTTGATAATGCCGTTGCTTCTCTAAATTTAATACACTAAGGGAAAAAATTCCATTCAAAATCAACAACGGTTGTGGTCACATTTGTAATTTACGGTAACAGCTTTTTAATACCTTTCGTTAACAAATTTAATAGAAAACATATGTAATTTAACAATTTGATACCGAAATGGTTTCAACTTGGTGCCAATTAGGTATCGACTTTCAATAAGAATTGAACACGCAGTGTTTAATTTAAACACATACGGTGTAGATTCACTATTGACACAGAATGGTATCGTTTTCAACACGTATGTGATTGATATTTCTCTGGGTGTATATTCAGTGATAGTTAAATTTATAAAAATTAAAATTAATCAGAGTTTTTATCCATTTTGGAATATTTACGATTTTGTCTCATAACCTCACTTTTTAATTTGGACACATACTAACCTATGTACAAAAGATGTTTTCAGTTATATACAAAGTATTTGTACAATATTTTTAAGTATCGGAGATCTACTAAAGATTTATTTCGAGTATTAGGTTTTATAATGCTTTATAATTCATTGTTTAATTATGTTTAATATTTGGAAGGCCTTAAGATGATCATTTAAAATTATACAAATGTATAAAGTTCGTAATATAAACTTGTATAACAAATTAATCAAATATGAAATTAGTTAGAAATGATTACTTTTTTCTCCATTTAATAGACAAATTTATTGTGAATTTAAAAGAATAATAATAATTATTTCTCTCAAATGTACGCGTACGAATTATAATTGGCTCTATTATGAATTAAACCACAATTTCTACCAAAATGTAAAACATTTTATTTTATATATTATTTGGATTTTTCTCCGTTAGACTGTGAAAAAATTGCGAAAATATATTTATTAGTTTCTGAGTTATTGCATTTTGAAAATGAGAAAAAGCACTTTGGACTATCCTTTTTTCAGCTATTCGTAAATAAAGAACGAGTTTACATGCTAAGCTTATTTTTAAGTCGAAATTCTTACTATAATACAAATTTCATTTAAACTATCACATTCTCTATACGTATTGCAATTTAGGCATATATTCGGTTTTTTCTAAATACATTTTTTTTTTTTTTTTAATAAAATTCCAATTTATAGTACCAGTTTTATATTCAAAACATTCTATACAAAAATTTTGAAATATTGTTTTTAAGCTAAATTTTTTAGAAAACTAAAATTTAAACATCCTAAAAATTAGTTAAGAAAGGAATATTTAAAATAAACATCCTAAAAATTAGTTAAGAAAGGAAATATTTAAAATATTTTTTTGCTCGAATTATTCGATTAATCGGAATAATTTGCTCGAATAAATTGTTACTCGATATTCTTGATTTTAATTTAATCGAATAATTATTTGATTTTCATTCGCCGATTAATCGAACAAACAATACTCGAGTGAATACCCTAATAAAAATGCAAAATGTTGCGATTTATTGTTAATAAAATAAAACAAAAAATTTCGTGGTTTATCAGACAGTCAAAGTGATTTAAAATTTTATGTAAACATAGTCAATATGGGTATCAAAATTTTTTACAAATAAAACAAACGTTTGAATTTACTTCTAGTAAAATGATTTACCAATGCTTTTTTACTTATTTTATTTTTATTAATATATTTAGTTTAATTTTACATGTATATTGAAAGTATTAATGCAAAAGGTAACAACAATTGTTTCATTCTGAAATTTATTATGAATACACTTAACATCTACCATATTTATTTTAATTTATTTTTGTTCTAAATCTTTAACGATGCACGTTGGGGTAAAAGGGGTCGAAAATGGCGCTTAATTCAGGGAAAAATGAAATCAATATTTTAATAATCACGTTTTATTTTTTTTTTTATTGATTATTAGTTAAAAAAAATTTAGTTTTAGAATTTTAAGATTTTTTTAAGCAGAACGGAAATGTCTGTCCGTCCGCCTATACATTAGAGTTAAATGGGTTGAAAATTATGCATAATTCAAAGAAGGGTGGTATCAACACTTTAATGATCACATTTAATTTTTCTATTTATTAGTAAGTAAAAAAATGTATTCTTAGAATTATATGTTATGTTATGTTTTTTGGCTGAATAGTAATGTCCGTCCTTCCGTCTATACATTTGGGTTAAATGGGACAAAAATAACGCTTCATTCAGGAAAAGGTGATATCCAAACTTTGATGATCACTTTCTATTTTTTCTATTTATTAGTTACACAGAGAAAACAGATTCATTACCACAACCGAATTCTTTGGCAATCGAATTTGTTCGGTTGTAATAACTATCTACAAAATTCGATTAGAATAATTGAATGTTTGGTTGGTTTCTATTAGACTATTGTGAATTTAATTTAAAACAATTTGACAATTCTCTTTATTTAATTTTATTGATAATAAAAAAAAATAAAAAAATTAAAATAAAATGTAATTAAATATAAACATTATAAAAACAAAAACACATAACAAGAAGAAAAATTAAACATCAACAAACAATTTGTAATCGCATCTGTTTCTTGATTTAAGTGCAAATAAGTAAAGAATCATCGCATAGTTTCGTATTTATACACACATTTCTTGATAATTGTTACTTGTAGTCGATATTGCACATAGTTTAAGGCATTTAGTAGCAATTATACCAGACCTAGAAATGAACATACAATAAATTAAAACAAATCTATAATCAAATACACTTTTTAAAAATCATTACACGAAAATGTTGGAATTTCTCACGACTCAGAATTGGCAGTTGATATATAATTGTTTCTTTAATAACATCTTAATAGCATAAATGCGGCACAATTCTCATAGAACTTATAGGACCTAAGATTTAGGAAAATGAAATTTTGACTTAAACAGTTTTCGTATCTTTTTATCTGCAACGTTTTTAACTACGAATATTATTATAATGAAATTTGCACAATAAATTTATATATATTATATACACACAGGTTTTTAAGTTAATATTTATTTATTTTGATATTTAATTCTTACAAATTTTCTCCACAATTGAAAAACAAAACAGATAAAAAAATTAATTTATTAACTAACGTCATAAAAAAAGAATTAAATTTTTAGTTGTGGATATCGAATTTTTGGCTATTCGGTACTAACAGAATAATTTTTAATATTGAGACTAATTAAGAATTTTAAACACCAATATATAGTAGTCAAACTCTATATACCTATAATCAATTCGGTTGTATATTCTAACTGTTCCAAATAAACTTTAAAAATATCGAAATTTATTTTTCAAACTAAATTTTCTTTTGCAGGAACCTTAATTTGTTCATAATTATGTTTTAACTAAAATTAATATTAAAAATTTGTTGAACTAATTATTTTTAAATAATTGCAACGCATAATCTGTTAATTTTATTAAATTTTATTTATGATCATGGTTTCCAACCAATCTTTATTCTGTGTGTAGTAAACAAATGCATTTTTAGAATTCTAAAATCCGTCCGTCTATACATTTTGGTTAAATGTGTCGAAAATGCCACTTAATTCGGGGAAAGGTGATATCAAAAGATTAATACTTTCATTTGGTTTTCATATTAATCGAGATGTGGAAAAAAAATACTTTTTGAATTTGAAGATTTTTTTTAAGAATTCTAATGTCCGTCCATCTGTCTGTCTGTTTGTTAATTTTTGCAAACTTTTCAGTTCAAAATCGTTTAACTTTTGACTCAATAAAGATAATGACAAAAAATGTTCTTTGTTTGAAAATATTTGGCTATATATGGAAAAATCTTAACCAAGATCTTGAAAAATTATGATTTTTGAAAATTCAAATGTATATAACTCGAAAAATATATAAGATAAGTAGTACATGCAAGCATGTTTTCTAAAGGATTTATCAAGGATTTTAAGGTGATATAAAAATCTTTAAAATGGGGTAAGGAACAAAAATTCGGTAGTGGTTAAACCTTTTCCATGACACTAGTTGTCTATTTTGAACACCTATAGTTCCGCTCCTTTTGCGAATATTGGACCCCGCTTCTAAACTCAAAATGCTACTGTTCTCTGTTACGCCTGTATGAAATTTCAACCAGCCGATTAGATGTTACAGATTTATTTCGATTTTTCCCCACTGTTTAATGTTTGATAAAGCAAAGAAAATGTCTGGCACTTAAGCTGTTTTTTGTATGAAATCTACTGGAGTTTTTTCACAAAAATTTTATTTTCTGAAATCGGGCTACATATGCGCACGATTTTTTTTTTCAGAATATTAAAGTAGACAATATGTTATATTTTTCAGACAATTTTCAGAACAAACATCCTGTAACATTTTTAATTGCACTCCATGAAAATTGAAAATTAGTGTATTTTTGGACAATTTTCAAAAAAATAACAAAAATACGTGGACAAAAAATAATTTACAAATTCTTGAATAAATGTAAACTCAAATACCTGAAGTTAATTGTTCCATTTAAAATTTTTCCTATAAAGTACTTTTTATTAAAAAAATTCACCGAAAGTTAATGAAAATTTAATTTTTTGCCCTTTTTTCCAAAATATAAAAAAATGTTGAACTTTGACATCTCAGTACACAAAAACAACGCAACCTAGGCTAATGATTTTTATTGTTATTGACACATAATTTTGTCTATTTTCATTCGGTATGCAATTTTATTATAAAAAGTTAATTTTTAAAATTCAATTAAACGCCACTTTCGACACCTTTTACCCCAACGTGCGATGTATAAATATCCCATTTCATTGAATGGCTGTGGATAATCAAAAAAACTCTGTTGTTTTTTATAAATACTACTTTTTAAATAAATATTATTACATTTGAAATTACTTAATTTATTACTGAAAATTCCTGATATTAACATAATATTTCTATTGCTTAGTAAACATACACAGAAAAAATTAAAAATTAATTTTGCTCCAACATCAAAATGATAATAATAATTAACTAGAATAATTAATTTTTTTATTACTGCTTTTTTTTTAATAGATATAATGAGCTGAAAATTGTGGCAAATTGACTTAAATTTATTTTATTTCTATATTTTTATAAACAAATTTTTAATTTTTCTTTATATTTTTTTTAAGAGCTGCCAATTTATTTAAAAAATGTAAACCAATTAGAAAGTTAATTATATTAATATATAATATAATTAAATTCCAATATAAAGTTAGTTAATCATTTTATTAAACAATAATTTGAAATATTTTTTTCTGTGTATATTATCAGAGAAAGTATCTGTAATTTTGTAGCCACAAATGTTTACAAAAGAAAACTTTACTTTGGATTCAATTGTTTTTAAAAATTTCCAAGTAAATATGTATTTTGGTTTTTCAATGTCACAATTTTTTATAAAACAATGTGAATCTGAAACAGAGTCTTCTATTTAAACCAAAATAAGTCATTGGCTAGCTTCAGCGAAAGATCATTAATTTCTTACTATTCGAAATGTAAAGAAAACTTTGTATTTTCGGAAAACACGAAAAATTACAATTTTTTACTTTATCTCTCCGAACTTAATGATATTTGGTACAATCATTATTCAAAACTAAGATTAATTAAAAATTTCACATAATTTTATCAAGTGGTTCGCGAAATATCGCGATTTGAAAGTGTTAAATAGCTAAAAATATGTACAAAGATGTATACACAAAATTACAAATATCTTTTAAAGTATTTATGATATAAGATTTATTGAGATGTCATATTAAAGGTATCAAAATTACCTTTAATATGACGTATAACATGGCGTATTTTTCTCAACATCAAAATGGTCCATATCTCGCGATTTTTAGTACGCGATTAATATCTCCAAAAATGGTCTTTTTAAAAATTTAAAAAAAAAAGTATATGTTAAGATGTTTTCTATGGCATTCTGGGACTCGCAGTATTTTATGAATTATTACAACAAATGTCATAATAAATATGAAATATTTATTTTAATTTGTATTGTTTTGTTTATAATAAAACAGAAAAATCTCCAATTGGATTCAAAAATCATCCGAATGTAATGAAATTCGGCAAGGTGTAACACAATAATTCGATACTGAATCAATTTTAGTTAATGAATTTATCACAGTGTTGAATTTGAACACATAGGTGGCAGGTGAACTGTTGACTCTGCATGATATCGATATCGATAAGTAAGCATTCGATTTTTAGTCCTTTTTTTAAATTAATCCTTCTTTAAAAATTAAATTTTTAAGAATTTTTTTATAATTTTCATAATCGATCCAATGTATTCAAATTAATTTTGACTAATTTCTACAAGTTCAATAATATTTTCCATAATTTCCGTTTTCCTTAACCAAATTTTATTTATTTTGATGAGTGCCAAAAAAAAAAAAAAAAAGAAAAAACGAACCATAATTTGTTTATACAGCTGCAACAAAGAAACAACAACAACAAAACAAATTTCTATTTCGCCTCATGTAAACAAAATAACAAATTTGTTTATTATGCTGGGTAACCTTACAACGAGAATTGATTTAGACAAAAACAACTAAAACAACAAAAACTATAAAACAAAGGCAAAAAAAGCACAACATCATCAAAATACACACGCACACATTGTGACTCAATTACAACAAAAAAAGGACATCAAACATTTAAAAGACACCGTTGATGACGGAAATAAAAATAATTAAATTTTAACCCCTCATTTATGTATGTATAAGCGACGGACGGATGGGTGATGAGTAAAAATGAAAAATTATATTTTGACACTTTAACTATTAAGTAAAAGCACACCCTCTTCCTTTTTTTGTTTTGTTAAGCTAAATGTGTTTTTAAGATTAAATAGTTGTTTTAAAATTCTTATTTATTTAAAGTATTTAAAATTTGCTAATTTTTAAAATGTATAATATTACTAGATTTATACGTAGGTTTTATTTGCAAATAAAAATTTTGGTGCACTAACTCACAAAAATATTTATTAACTTACTATGTAGGTCTTATTTGTAAATAAATCTTAAGATGTTGCCAATTTTAATGTTCATAGACATTTTGAACCACTAAAAAGTATAACCTATTTCCCGTATAAACAGTGAGTTACAAATAATTGTTATTTACCAACAACTGGCGTATAAACGCAGTGCATACATATGTATATTTTGGTTTTTATTAAATTCGATTTTAATTATTACAAATTAATGTTGCTGAAGATTAACAAAACTAAAAGTATTAAATTTTATTACCTAATAATTATTGTACACTGACATTTATAACAATTCTCAACATTAATCAAATTTGAAGTAAAGAAATTAAATTAATGATGGAAAAGAATTTTTTAACTCCTTTTGAAATTTATACAGAAACTTTTCAAAAACATAAATATGAATATACATATTCATGAACGCGTATAAGGGCATATAAACATACTTTTTCAAAATGTAAAATCCATTATTCGAATGAAACATAAAATTCAGAATATCTTGTAAGTTTTAATGCATCAAACTGAGAACAAGTAAAAGGGCGTATAGCCATCATTTAAATAATATAATTAGATGATCTTTTGATGTGATATACCCATAAACACGGTTGTAAAAACAAATGTTAAAAGAACCATGTTTAAACATCTAAAAAATTAACATTTACATCAAGTTGAACGGTCTTCATTTACCATTAACATTATGTTAGTGTTAATGTTAAATATTTTATGTTAGGTGAAGACGGCGAGTAAAAAAAATTTTAAACTAATTAACTTTATCTTAAATTTTGCATGAAAAAATGTTTTTCGGACACTAATTTCGAAATAACTACGAAACTATTGAGCATATATAAAAAAAAATAAATCAGTTATGTCAATCGTACACACCGTTCTTGAGTTGTGGTGAAATATACTAGAGTATTATTATAGACGAAATATTAAATTTGCCCATAAAAAAATCCAGACCTAATGAAAAAACTGAAAGTATATTCGTGTTTAGCACATTGAAATCCATCAAGTCCAACTATTCGTCTTTGGGGGAGGATTGTTATACCCTACACCACCAAAGGTGGTTGGGGTATTATGTGTTTGTGCAGAAGTTGTAACGCAGAGAAAAAATCTTCCGACCCCCACCTTAAAGTATACCGTTCGATTCAGAATCACTTTCTGAGTCGATTTAACGATGTCCGTCCGTCTGGTCGGCTGGCTGGCCATGTAAAGTTTGTGCGCAAAGTACAGGTCGCAATTTTGTAGATAATTTGATGAAATTTGGTACATATGCTTTTTTCAACACAAGGGCGAAGCCTATTGAATTTGGTTATGATCGGCCCATTATTTCACCTAGCCCCCATACAAATGTCTTCCCGGAATAGAGTTTTAACTCTTACAAATGCCTTAAAAATAGGAACATTTTAATGAAATTTAGTACAAATAAGTTTTATATCAGCAAAAATCCGTCTGCCAAATTTCATGAAGATCGGTCCATAACTGACCATAGCTCCCATACAAATTCCTCTCCCGAAAATCACTAACGTGCATAAATCCCATACAAATGTTAGTATTATGTTAATATTAAGCACAAGTAAGTTGTATATAAGTAACAAACAAAATTATTTGGATTGTAATGGTGTAGGGTATCATATAGTCGGGCTTGACCGACTATATCTTCTTCTCTCGTTTTATATATCATTTGTTTTATGGGCGCAGAGGCCCTTCAAACTTACATAAAGGCAAATGACGTTGACTTTTGTCCATCTGTGTATATAGTCTCAAACAAAACGAATTTAAATAGGTGACTCCACTTAATTAACTGATTATTTTTTTTTAGTACTTAAGCCCAAATTACATTAGCGCGTAGACAGCAACAGTGTGTGCTGACATAATCAGGTGATAATTTAGAATTCGCTGTTTGTTATGGTGATGATTACATTTGGCCCTGTTGCTAAATACACTGAGCTGCTTTCAGATTGAGAGCGAGACAAAGGGAGTGAGCAAAGAAATCGGAAACTCAAATATACAAGTAGAATAAAGCAAGTTGGTGGTTTTAAATTGTCGCTGCCTATGCTTAAATGTAAATATAACGGCAGCAACATATTATTCTGACTGATAACATATAATTCTGCTGATAATTTTTGCTGACTACGCGTTAATGTAATTTTGGCTTTCGAACTATCAGACTCCACATAAGCACATTTTTTGCTTACTCCTTAAAGCACTGATGCACACACACACTACTATACATTTGCGCTTGTGTGTGTGAAGCAGCAAAAATCTTTACTTGACCCTGCAGTCAAAGGTGACTGTCCGAAACCGGTTATTTGACTGACGAAATTGGGTCACCACTAGTCACTTTACCTATCACCTGACTAGTCACTTTAACATGGGGATGTCCTAAGAAGGAGTGTATCGCCACCAAAGGACCAAAAGGTGGCGATATAGTGACTAGTACGAAAAAGTCAATTCATACTAGTCCTTTTACTGGTGAAATTGAGTCAGTCACCTGACAATCTTTTTAACTGGTTACTTTACTAATCACCTGACTAGTCACTTTAACATGGGGGTGTCCTAGGAAGGAGTGTATTGCCACCAAAGGACCAAAAGGTGGCGATATAGTGACTAGTACGAAAAAGTCAATCTTTAAATTAGTGATTTTCAGAATGAAAAAAAATTAAAAATTTTTTTTGCGTATATTTTTTTATTTCTATTCTTTTTTTTATTTATTTATTATTATTATTTTTTTTTTTTTTTTTTTTGTAAATTTCTTTTTTTTATTTTTATTTATATTTTATTATTTATTAAAATCTTTTCATTTTCTTTTCATATTATTTAATATTAATCAATTTAATTCAATTTAATATTTTTACATTTTTGTTTATGGCGCACCCCCGGCTCGAACTCACATTGTTATGTTTTATAGTCATACGCGCTAACCACTCAGCCCCACAGCATTCTTACATACATTGCACTATTTGTTGTTTTAATGAGCATGTTGATTTATTGACCCTTTGTGAGCGTGAGGTGGCTGTTGCTTCCACTTTATATACCCTTTGGAAGTCGATCCTTTTACTGGTGAAATTGAGTCAGTCACCTGACAATCTTTTTAACTGGTCACTTTACTAATCACCTGACTAGTCACTTTAACATGGGGATGTCCTAGGAAGAGGTGTATTGTCACCAAAGGACCAAAAAGTGGCGATATTGTGACTAGTACAAAAAAGTCAATAAAAAAAAACACAAATAAAGAATAATTGATTTTTTTATTAATTGTAAAATCCTAATTAGCAAGACTAGTACCGCAATTCCGTAACTTTTTTCATTTACTACCGATATCGTTAATTAACGAAATTTTTCGGTTGTTTTTGATTTTGCTATTCTCTACTAAAGTTAGCGATTTTTTTCGTAAGAATATTTTAACGACAAATATCGATAGAAATGATGGAACGTCATTATTTGAAAAAAATTTAAATTTTAATTGGATTTTTATTTAAAAACAAAACAATTGTCTTGAAAAAAATATGAAAAAAGTGTAAATATTATATAAATGTGTGCAGATTTTTCCAACAATTAACCAATATGAGTATATGTATGGTATGTTGTTGGAAATATTTTTAAAATTAATTTAATGTTAAATGTTTCTTACATTAGACCCGTTCATTAAAAATTTGCTTTAAACTTTAAAATAACATAACTATGGAAACTTATTTTTTATATTTTTCGTTTAAACAAATTATTCAAATATTTTATTTCATCTAAAAATACCAACTCTCACAAAAGTTCTAATATTTGAAAAATTTAATTTTTTTGCAAATAAATAAAAATTTTCTAAAAAGGAGAAATTTATAATAAGAATCAAAATTTTTAAAAAATTCTGAAATTTTTCTTAAAATTTAATTTTTTATTAAAAATTTTACCAAAATTCTGTATTTTCAGTAAAATAAATTTTTTCACTAAAAAAACTTTCACTATGAACTGAATGTAATTAAAACTTAATAACAAATCAGTTTCAAAATTCTAAAAACTCAGTTATAAACTCTCATTTGAATCTACATTTTTGCTAAAATTCAGTAAAAAACATTTAATAAACGAAAAAAGAATCGCCACCTCCACGCTCACCAAAGGGTCAATAAAGTATAAATCGCCACTTCCACGCTCTCAAAAGAGTCTATAAATGGTGCTATCGCCACCTCAGCGCTTTCAAAAGAGTCAATAAATAGTGCTATCACCACCTCCACGCTCACCAAAGGGTCAATAAAGTATAAATCGCCACCTCAACGCTTTCAAAAGAGTCAATAAATGATGCTATCGCCACCTCAACGCTTTTAAAAGAGTCAATAAATAGTGCTATCGCCACCTCAACGCTTTCAAAAGAGTCAATAAAAGGTACGATAGCTTAACTATCGTTCACAATATATGCGAAGTTAGGGTGTATAAAAAAACGTACACATTTGAATGAGTCAGGTGGGTAGTCACAAATGGACTTTACTGTGCTAAAGCGGGTGAATTGACACCGAAAAAACTGCTGGGGATTTGCTTTGATATTAATGAGAGAGCAGCAGTCGAACGAAGCAGTTTGTAGTGTACATGTGAAGCTGCGTTGCGTAAGCAGCATTTGAAGTCTAACTTCACGAGTCAGGAAATTTGAAAATTGCATATCTCTGCCTTACCAGTCGTCTTCACATAACATAAAATATTTGTCAAAAAAACCTTACTTTAAGATTGTGTTAGTCAAATTTTATTTATATGTATTAGTGCTGAAACCACCCAGCAGGCCGTGTCTTGTAGAAAATATCGACGATGTCTTGATGTTTTGACACAATCTTCGATGACACATGTACGACAGCTCCGAACAAACATTGGTGACATTTTCGAACAAAGGGCACTTAACCCATCAACGATAACCTGAGCGACGCGTTATGCATATTGTCGTCAACCATATTAAGAAAAATAAATGAAAAAAAGTTGGATTCTGCTGAGATTTGAACCCAGGCCACCAATTTTTCTTTTCCTTATAAAATAACCACTTCAGCTACAATATTCTCTATTTTTTAGCGATTTTATAAATGCTTTTATTTATCTGATAGTTAAAAATAGTTGTTGATGACATTGTCATGCAGCATGTCATGTGTTTGGTTTACCCGTGGTCCTCACCTAACATAAAATATTTAACATTAACACTAACATCATGTTAATGATAAATGTAGACCGTTCAACTTGATGTTAATGTTAATTTTTTCAATGTTTAAACACGGTTGTTAAAGCAAATGTTAAAAGAACCATGTTTAAACACCAAGCATCACACACAATGTTTTTTACTAACACACACAAAGAAATTATTGCATGTGCGAAGAATACAACAACAAAACAATGAGAAAACTAGAAATTAACATGAATGCATGTACGCCATATTAAAAACATTGAAATTTGAGCATATAATTAACATTATGTTTTAACATCATCTCATCTCTAGTGGAGACTACCCGTTAAATGACGACATTCTCGCTGGACATTTAACTCATCGAACTATATATGTACGACAATTCAGTATATTTTGTTATTGAAGTCGCCGAAAAGGGGGTAAGATGATAATATAGGTGACTTTTAATCAAATTTGTCCTCTACATGCATTTTCTTGACGACAAATTTCGACGACATTATCGATGAAAGTGTCGTTAATGGACATTTGGAATGCTGGGCACTTTCACCACACATCATAAGCACACATAGTTGCACAAAAGAGTATTACAAAATTATTAAATATATATAATTCATCACAATTGAATTCGAAGATTTTCATAAATTTTCATCATTTGATGCGTATAACATCCACAAATATAAATATAAATAACTTTATTTGGCTTTTTGTTAATGAATATGAAAATAATCTAAAAGTATTTTAAATTCTGTTTTATTTCTAATACCAAAAGTAGCAACTTTGTTTGTTCAATATAAATTTCAACATACAAAAAAGGAATGTCAAAAATAAAATAAAATTTTTTCAGTTTGTGGAAAATATTCGTGTAACGGGAGTCAAAATACAATAAATGTGCGTGAAAAAATAATAAAAATATCGTGTGCTAGTGAAAAATGAGTCGCGTTTGTAATTTTCCTTAAATTTTAAGGAAAAAATTTTTGAATTCACATAGAACTTGTATGTGAGGAGAGAGAAATGTTGTTGTTGTACGAAATTAACACATTTTCCATTCTTAGTATTCTTTGGTGTCAAACTCCATTATTAAAAAAAAAATAAAAATAATGAATTCGCCATATTTTTGTTTTGTTAGAACTGCTGCCACACGTTTCCTTATGCTATGGTCTTAAATAAGGGCCAATCGTATAAGAGGTATACTGTTTTTTGCTAGAAAGTAGGGTGATCGATTATTCGACTTTTTTGAGAAACCGGTTTTCGAATAGTTCGAATAGTTGGTATTTTAAAAAAACCGGTTGCACTTTTTGAAATTCAGAAAAAACCGGTTAACCGGTTTTTTGCAGAAGTTAATATTTATTTCAAAAAACTACATTTCTTTAAAAAATCAATTCTTATAATTAAGTTAAAATTTATTTAATACAAGCGTAAAAGCCTAACAATGTCAGGAAAAATAATATAATAATGAAAATATGCACAAACAAATCCGAAAATTAAAAGAAAAAAATAATGAACAACATTTAGACACCTTCCTCTTCCTAATCTAAGTCAATTATTTGAAGCCGTTCAAATTCAAAATAAAAAAATCGTCGTAAATGTGCTCCCTGGCCGAAATACAGAATCAGTTTTTTATAGGATTTGGAGAGCAAACAATAAGTATAGCAACTCAAAAGATCTTAATACCAAAACAGACTTTTTGGTCCCTGATAGAAACATCTGGCACTGTTAGAATTTGTTGAACGAATAGTTTTATAAGTATGCCGATTTTTAGTTTCTTACGTCGTCTGGGAGCTTCAGAAAGCTCTGAAAAGGAAACATTGCTTAGGAAAGATATATTTAAATCCATATATATAGATCCACGTATTTTCGCTCTCTGATAGAGATTTCAAAATCTGACTCCGTTAGGATTTGTAGGACGAATATGGTTATAATTAAGCTGAATTTTAATTTTTTATGCCTTCTGGGAGCTTTAGAAAGCTCTGGAAAGAAGAAAAATTCTTAGAAAAAGACACATAAATCCTCTTAAATCCGCTCCCTGATAAAAATTTCAAAATATGGCTCCATTAGGATTTGTTGGACAAAAAGTTTTATAATTAAGCCAAATTTTAATTTTCTACGTCGTTCGGTAGCTTCAGAAAGCTCTGGAAAGAGAAAAAATGCTAAGCAAATTATATATCTAGATGACTAGAAGATAATTATGTTTCAAAATTGTAGAAAAAATCATCTAAATTTTAGTTAGCATAAACAGAAACCATGGCTTAATATGGAGATAGTATATTAATTAAGTCTCAATTGAAACGATTCTGCAGGTGAAACTTTTTTAACACAACACCTTTAAAAAATAAATAAATCAAAAAAATTAAATTGGGTCATACAGGATAATTATTAATTATTTATTTGTTTAATATTACAGAATAAATTCCAATTTAGACTTAAACTATATTTTAGAAACATAAGAAATCAGTCTTTATGAATATTTAAAAAATTATTCCTAAATTTTCAAATATCACTATCACTATTTAGTACATGTTTTCTGAAATAAAATGCTATTTTTAAAACCGGTTTTTTGTGTTTAAAAAAACCGGTCTATTCGACATTCGAAAAATGAACATTTTGAAAAAACCGACAGCACATTGACTGAAAAAACCGGTTGGAAAACCGGTTGGAAAACCGCGTCGATCACCCTACTAGAAAGATATATATAAATGTTTGCCTAGACTTAAATAAAGTTTTATATTATAAAAAGTATTAAATTTTTAATATTACCCATGATAAAATTACAGAAGGTAGAATCATTAGATAGAGTGCTCTCAATTTATTTTACCCTGAATTGTCAAACAATAAAAAATTAAAACAAAATGTAAAAAAAAAGAAAAAAATATCAAAAAACTGAAAAAATAAAATAAAACAAAAACAAAAATAATAATTTTTTTTTAAGATTTTTTTTTTTTTTTTTTTTCAATGAATAAACTATCTTCATGGACCGATTCTACGTTAACTACCAACAACTCTGAAGCTCCAGTAAACATTCTTTTGAGACAATTCCATGGCAGGATATAGATGGCATCATTGGAAGTTGTTGGTGATGAGGTGGTAGCCGGTGGCATTATGTTTTATATGCATATTGTAGTCTACACAACTTTTTTCAAAGATAAATTGCACAAAAAAGTTTCAATAAAAAAACGAAATTAAAATGAAACAAAAACATTTTTATATTTTTATTTTTTATTCTTATTATTATTCTTTTTTATTTTTTGTTACTTGACATAACAAGAATTAAAATTGAAAACTCTCTCTAATGATTCTACCTTCTATTATTATATTATGATATTACCTACATATTAAAATATTTTAAAACAACTTTAAATATTTACAAACATTTATAAATGGAAATTCAAATATTTAAATTAAGTAGATTTTACTTGTTTTTTCTTTTTATCATTAAACCCGTGGAATATACAATTAATTATTCAGAATTTTTTATTTTTATTATTTGAAGCAATAATGTCATATTAAAAATCAAACAATATCAAATCAATTTTTCTAAGAATACTTACAACTTATTTAAATGAAAACAGTTTAAATAGTTTGAATTGTTATTATGTTGAAACGAATAAAATTATTAATTAACTGAAATGAATACTGTAAAAATACCTAATATTGAAGACTTAATACCGTGAATGAAAAAATATAAGACTATAGGAAAAACCTCCATTTAAGCTTAAAGGTTGCTTTAAAAATTAACTAATATTAAAGTTAATCTAAGATTATATTTTAAGACTAAAAAAATATCTTCGATTCAGGCTAAAATTGTACTATAGAAAGGCCTTTGATTGAAGTTAAAATTAGGCTATAGAAATACCCAAAATGACTAAAGTTAATCTAAGATTTAAGCCAAAAAAGTACATACAAAGATCAACTATAGAAGCTTTAAGGAAACTTTAAAAAATCTTTAATTAAAGTAAATATAAAATTATGTTGTACATCAATTAAAGCTTCAATTGCACTATTCCAAAACCCAATTTTAAATTGGATTTTTTAAAACGCTTTTCAATGATGATGATAAAAGCTATAATGAGACTTAAACTATAATTAAAGCTTAAAAGGAACTACATAAACCCCTTCACGATTTAAGCATAAAGAAGTCTTTTAAAAAAATTACTATAAGCTTTAGTTGGACTATAAGTATAATAATTTATGATTGAGATTTAAATAGGACTTGCTATTGAATAAATAAATGGGACTTAAAATTCAATTTAGTTAATATATATTTTTTAAATTTAATTACAAATTAAAAATATTTCATTTAATCGTTTATTAATTAAAATATACCTAAAATCTAAAATTAATAATTATATATTTTTCAACATTAGGATTCTTAACCTAAATATTCATATACCATATTTTCTATACTCAATTTTATTATTAAAAAACCATAACCTTCCTCGCCTTTTTTTATTATTCGTATTTAAAATTTTTCAATTAAACTCTAACAATATCATTACACACAATTGCACTCTAGTATTATATATTTCAAACCACTACAGATACAACAAAAAAAGATCAAAAACTCTATTGTTCGACAAGGGGGTTAGTTGCTACAATTCCATAAAATCTCCTTTTTGTAACGAGCAAAGCAACAATCCCTTATATAAATTTTAAAATTGAAAAAAACGGTACTTAAAGGATTAAAAATAAGCTTATCTCACATATAAATCTCTCTCGCTCTAGCTAACTCTCTTTTACTAACATCAATGATAAACAAACACTAAGAATAATAATTACAAATACACTTTTTTTTATTTATAATTAAATAAATCACAATCTCTTAACTGCAAAAGTGGAATACTTATGTATAGGATCAATTTTTTCTGCAAATGTTTTACCTTCAAATGAAAATTTTGAATTCTCTTCTTTAAATAAAGTTTCAAAACCCAATTTTTCACCCACAATTTGTGAATAACGTGAAGTAAATACTGATATTATAGCCTGAGGTCTTTGATCTCTTAAATGTTCTGGTAATTTCTGTGAATCTATGCAGTGTCCTTCTTTAAGTTGTGCAGCATATTCCATTAGATATTTAGCTAAAGATAAAGCTATACCACGTCGACCATAATCTTTGCGGGTAGAAAGGAATGTTAACTCGATAACACAATCAATGCGCCATTCTTTAAAAATATCATATGAATATTCCATAGTATGTAGATATTCACCTACAGTTTTCATATTGGGAGTTTTGAAGGAATTGAAGACTTCGTCTAGGGAAATGTGGGCTGAAGGATTCTAGAGAAAAATAAATTTTATTAGGAGTCTTTTAATTTATTCTTAATATTTTTTCCTTTACCAGAAATTTATTAACGCATATTGCCACTAGCTCTTGGGTTTTAACATCACGGGCAGCAAATGAAATATTATCTTTTAATATGGCTTTTATTAGCTGCATCATTTCGCTAATGGTTTCGGGCGATTCGTCTAGATTACAGGCTATACTTACGTTTTCATATTTCATAAAGTTATCACGAAATAGCTGAAAGGACAGGAAGAAAAAAATTATTAAATTATATAGTCTAATTAGAGTAACAATTGTAGGGGTTTCTATGGTTCAATTTTAAACTCAATCGTAGGATCGCAGGTGTTTTTATAGTTAAATTTTAGTTTCAAAATTAGATATTTTTAAAATTCAATTTTTAGCTCAAACGTAGGTATTTCTATAGTTCAATTTTATTTTCAATCGTAAGTCTTTCTGTAGCCAAACTTTAACCTCACTTGTAAGTCTTTTTACAGTCCAATTATAAACTCAATCAAAGGTATTTTTATAGTTCAATTATAAACTCAATCAAAGGTATTTTTATAGTTCAATTTTAACCTCAATCACAGATCTTTTTATAAACCAATTTTAAACTCAATCGTAGGTCTTTTTAGAGTTCAATTTAAAATTCAATCGCAGGTCTTTTTAGAGTCCAATTTTAACCTCAGATGTAGGTTTTTCTATGGTACAATTTTAAACTCAATCGTAGAAATTTTTGTAGTCTAATTTTAAACTCAATCACAGATCTTTTTTAAGTCTAAATTTAAAATGGTGCAATTTTAAATCATAGGTCTTTTTATAGTCTAATTTTAAACTCATTAGAAGATCTATTTAAATTCCAATTTTAACCTCAATCACAGATCTTTTTACAGTACAGCTTTAAACTCAATCGTAAGTCTATTTATAGTCCAATTTTAACCTAAATTGTAGGTCTTTCTATAGTCCATTTTTAAACTCAACGGTAGGTGTTTTTATAGTTCAAATTTTAATCTCAATCTTAAGCTTACTTATGGTCCAATTTTAGTTTCAATCGTAGGTGTTTCTATAGTTCTATTTTAAAATGAATCGTAAGGCTTTCCGTGGTAAATATTTTTATAGTTAATTTTTAACAAACTCAATCGTAGGTCTTTTCAAAGTTCAATTTTAATCTCAATCCTAGGACCTTCTCTAGTTAAATTTTAGCTTCTATCGTAGATAATCTATAGTCCAATATTAACCACAATCGCATAAATTTTTATACCCAATTTCCACTTCAATCGTAGGTCTTACCATATACCAGCTTTAGATTTTAATAGGGCTCAGTAATAGGGATTTATTTAGTAAAATTGTTGTACTATCTAGCTTCAAAAATTAGTCTTTATTTAATTCTGTACATAGGTCTATTTCTTAAAATAAATTGCAATCGTATGTTTTAATTTAGTAAAATTTTAACTTCAAGTATAAAGGCACCGTTACTCTACCGTATATGTAAATGTAGCGAATCAGCTGAAACGTTTTGTGTACGTATGTGTACTCAAAAACGTAAATGTTACGTAGCAACCTAATCAAATTAGGTCGCTCTACGTTTTTACGTGACAGCTGTAAAAACAGTGTTGACAGCTTTTTATTTCAATATACTAAATCTGCGTAAAAAATCGCTGTAAAAGGTTTTGGACAATAGAACAATTTGTTTTTCTGTTTTCTTCACTAAACAATTGTTAAAATAATTTTAATAAGAATCGAATCATTAATTTAAAATTTAAAATTTTTGTCATAAAAGCACAAATTTCGTTTTGTATACAAATCGCTGAAATACAAAACAAAAAATCTAGCGATTTTCATTTTGAATTTTTTATAATAGAAATATGTGTAATTGTCAACACTGATGTTGATGTGTACAATACAACAACAAAGTACTGGCTACATTTTTTTGAGTAACCATCCACTTACGTTCCGTTTACATTTACGTTTTTACATTTACATATACGGTAGAGTAACGGAGCCTTAAGACTTTTTAAATCCTAAATAAACTTCAATCTAATATATTTTTAAAGATTCTAATGGACTTTCATATTAAGGAGTGAGATCGAACAAATCTTAACACACATTTTGCCTCATAACTTTTTTCGGAATCAATATTCAAAATTTTTTTTTTATCTAGTTATCATGGAAAAATACTTCAGATATTATTTTTAATAACAACCATGTTAATTTGTTCTTATTTTCATCAAAATAAATGACGAAAAAGATTTACGTCCTACAAGTTATTAAAAAATTTCAAAAAATCCAAATAGGTCTTACAAATAATTGGCCACAGAATTAAATGTCGTCCGTAAAACCGTTTCTAATGTTATTAAACAGTATTAGGAGAATTTGACTATTGATGTGAAACCTAGTTCGGTAAGAAAAAAGGACCACATGATATTGGGAAGGCCAGAAAATTGAAGGCATATTGAAAGGAACTCCAAACACATCTGGTAGAAAATCAACTCAGTTTTCTCAGTGTCGAAGCACTGAGAAAATTTGGTGCAAAAACTTAAAGCTAATGAGAAAGTTGATAACATATAAAGTTCAAAAAATTCCAAACCAGAATTCTGCAAAAAAAAAATTACAAGCCAAAAATAGGACTCGGAATTTAAAACCAAATTTCATACAAAAATACGCAAGCTGTATAATTGAGCTTGTGTCTCAAAAATTTTTATTGCTAATGCTCGAAGCAATGTTGAAGATAAGTTTAAGACCCAAAAGCAGCAAAAATTTCTTACAAAATTCATGGTATGACAAGCTTTTTGCAGTTGCGGCAAAACAGGAAAGTCATTTGATACATTCGGATCTATAAATACCAAAATATGCATAAAGGAATATTTGCAAAAAAGACTTCTCCTTTTTGTTTTTTAAGAAAGCACAACGTTTTCACATATTTTAGGAGCCATTTGGTATCATGTCACTACGGTAAGAAAGCTCTGGAGTGGTACCAAATCAATAACATAGTTTTAGTACCATGAGAGGTCAATTTTCAAAATTGTCCATAGCTTAGACCAGTGGAGAGATATTGAGCTCTTGTGAAAAGTGAATTCAAGAGCACAAAAAAGGTGTCTCAAAATACCGAAGATTTTAAAAGAAGATGTGCACACTGTTCCAAAAAAGTGACTGAAGCAACTATCAAATCTCCAAAGAAAGGGTTTTCAAAAATGGTCCACAATTTTATAATTAGTGGTTAGAACCATAAAAATTATATATTTCTGTGATCTGTGCTAAATTATCAAATGATTAAAAAAATAATGAAAACTCTAAGATGAACCGTTTCCAAGTTATTGAATATTATGTATGTTAAGAATTTTTCGATTTCACTCCTTAGGTCTTTATAGAGTCATAAATAGACTTAAATTCTTGGCCTTTCTTTTAATCAAGATTTATGTTTTCTAATTTTAGCTCCATTCTTACGCCTTTGATTCGCATTTTAAGATGGTCAATTACAGGTTAATAATTCAAAATTTTCTTCAATCATACAGAGTATATAGTCCTAAAAAAACTTAAATCATAAGTCTTTATTTAGCCATATCATAGACTATTATATAGTTTTTAATAAACTTAACTTTTAGGAAGTTTTTAATCTTAAATAAATTTTAATCATAAATTTTATTTATGATTCTAGTTATTTCTGCAATCTTTAATAAGCTTCAATCTTTATGTTGTCCTAAATAAGATTCATTTGTAGTTAGTTATCAGTTAAGATAAAAAGCTTGTATCGTAAGTCTTTAATTTAGTTTAATTTTTTATATTGAATAAGTTTTTATCGTAATTCTTTCATTAGTCCTAAATAATCTTCAATCGTTCGGATTTTATTATTCACAAAAAAGCTTCAATCGTAAGTCCTTTTTTAGACTTAAATAAGTTTTAATCGTAGGTGCTTTTTAAGTTCTAAATAAGATTTTCTGTCTTATTTTAATCTGAAATCTTTAAACGTAGATCTCCTAGAAGAAGCGACAATCGTAGTTCTTTTTATAATACTATTTTATCTTCAATTATTTTTTATATATCCCAAACATTTTACATTTTAATTTAATTTAATTTTTAATTAAATTTCTTACCTTTACGGCTGCCTCATATAAATCCTCTGTAATTTTTATAATTTCCACTTGACCTGAAATTTATATTATAAAAAAACACGATTTAAAACAAATTCCTTAAATATTTCATTCCTTTTTGCAATAAATACCTTCACAAATTAATTGCAAACTTTCGGAAGGCATTTTAAACTTTTCACACGTTTGTATTAAAATAAATACTTAAAAGAATTCTAAGCTAAATAGCGTTTTCAAAATTTCCAGCAACCGTTTTGCAACCCTTAATATTTTATACTAAAAATTTAAATTTTTAATATGCAATTTTTTCAAATACAAATTAAACAATTGTTAACGAGTATAAATAAAGTACCCGTAGAATTTTTTTTTTCACATTTAATTTAAAGATCACTAAACGCAGAGATAAATCTAATAATAAAGAGTAACAAAAAATAATAATAAGAGAGAATAAATATTATACAATAACCCAGCAGTTCTGTAGATTAATATTGTACTAGTGATATTGGTATACTTCTATAATTATTTAGCTTTTTCTTATAAAACTTTACTTTCATATATTACAAAGATTGACTAACTAAATAATCTCACTATACTTTAGATTACTTAGGGTTAATTAAGTAAACTAAGGACTTTTTTTTTCCATTTATGTGTAAAATACGACATATACAAAAGTATAAAAACCAAAGACCAAGCCAAGAGATCACACTTTAGTGTAGAATGGTCTCCCTTACAACTGTAGGGATGAGATTAAAAATCTCTTACTATTTGAATTAAAATAATTTATTTTAAACAAATTCATCACTTATCTCTTTATTTTAATGACTATGTAGCTCATGTCGTTTAGGTCTTTTAAATAAGAGAACTTTATTTGTGCTATTTTATTATTAGAATTTTTAATAGAAAAGTCTTTAATATTAATTGAAAAAGAGGAGAAATGGGAACAAACAAATTGAAAACGTTATTTATTAGTTAAATACTACATATTAAAATTATTATACAAAATAAATAACAAAAAGCTTGCTCTATACATACAGTGGCTCACAGCTTATTTCGTGTTTTGAATTTCCAATGCAATTTTACGTTTACGATAACGTTCTTATTTAATGCAATAAATAGATCGAAATATATATTTTTTGTAAGTAATATTATCGTTTTTTTATAATTATAATAAAAAAATTAGGTACATTATCATAATATAAAAAAAAAAATTGTCTCACAGTTTATTTCGTGTTTAAATTTTGAACGTTATTTTGTAGTAAAAGCTTTTATTTCAAAAATAAAAATTTGCATATAATGGTGTAACAAACAATTCATTAATAATGTTTAGAAGTAGTAAAGTGTTAATAATTCGCAATTTTAACATGGGTCGTCCAATATCTATAGAACAACATAATTTTGTTTATTCGCATTTAAAAAACGAGAAAACACAAAAACAAATTGCCGAAAATGGTACCTTGAGCTTTTATACAGATCTGCATATTATCCACCGATATGATATTGAGGTTAAAGAACTATTTCCAAAAATTCTACTAGGTACATTAATGTTAGCACACGAAATAAGCTGTGAGCCACTGTATATACAATGAATGAGACCTGCAATTGTGGAAAAAGTTCTAAATGCGTGTGTTTAAGTAGATATAAATGGATGAATGACATAATATTCGTGTCAACGAACATAAAAACAAATTGTTTCCCAATAATCACACAAATTTCAAAAATGCACAAGCCTTTGAAAACATATAAAAATATTGATAATTTATAATTTGACTTGTATTTAAATTTCTTTTTTACTGGAGAACGCTATTGAAATAAAGTGTGAAAATAAGTTTAATTCAATACTTTTCACTGGATTTAAGGCTTGAAATACATTTGGTTTCAACTTGAATTCCATCAAATATGCTTATTGGGTTATAATAAATAATTTCAACTTTGTTTATGGTTAAATTTAAAATGTTTTTCACGGTACACATATACATTATTCTTAGGAATATTTTTGTTTGCAAACATACACATGATATAAAAAAGAAGGTAGTTTCACTTTCTCTTTTTGTCGCCATATTAACGTTCTGACGTTTACTGGGATTATGACAAATCAAGCTACCATATTCATTTTAAAAATCCTACTTTTTTATTTGTACATTTTTTATTATTATAATTTATAATTTGTTTTTATTTCATATACAAATCAATAAAATTTAAAAATAACATAAAATACAAGAAAATTATGTAAATATACAGAAAAACAACAGAAATGTGCGAAATAATCTACGGCCGCCACGAAAATGGAACCCTAAAAGGAATTTGGAGGATTTGAATTATATTTGGTTAAACTTAATTCGTATTTTGTGACACACACATTTTAAAAATGTCGCACATTTTAAAAGTCTTTATAACAAAATGAGCATGATCGCCTAATAAAAATCTTCATTGGCTCGCGTTATGATAAATAGAAACTACATAATGTAATATACAAAATAATTTGGTCGACTACAATTTCTTACGTGAGATCATCTTGGTAAACTTTTCGACATATTGAATAGTTCATAATCCTTTTAGCCATAGAAAAAGTGCATAAACGGCTAAAATTATTTCCTCATTTTAGCCGTTAATTCTATGGTTATGATTTCTGACTAAAATCATCCTTTGCTATAGTTTGTTTATGCCGTTTATATGGATTTTAGCCAATTTATGTGTCATAAGTTGTAGCCTGTAGCCGCAATAAAAGTATTTAACAAAAGTTGAGTTTACAACATCTTAAGCAATGCACCAATGTCCCTTTAAAACATATAATCGAACATACAGACACGTTACTATCAATGTCTGTTACATAATAAAATATTTTTTTGTTGCAAAACTCAATTAAATCTTTTTATTAATAAATTATAAATTATGTTTTTGATACATTTTTCCGTCTATTATGTAGTTTCCTTGCTTTTCTATTATTATTTAAATTACACATCTTATAAAAAATTATCCAAAATTTATTTCCCAATTTTATATTTCTGGTAACGATTTTTTAGATCGTTTATAAAAGCAAAACTTCAAAAATCCCAGTAAACTTCAAAACATTTTTTGTGAGAGAGAAGTGGAACTACCTTGTTTTTTTATATCATGAACATACATACGTAGCACAGTGGGATCAAACGTAAATTTTTTGGTAATAAATTACTGGTCGAATTAAATTCAAATGTATTAAAGAGTTGTAGAGGAGGACCTTTCAGAAAAATCATATTTAAGTCATCCTGTGATAACACGAAATAAGCTACAGGGTGTCAAAGTTGACTACCTCGAGTAAGTATGTTTAAAAAAATCGTAACTTATACAAATGAAGTCGGATTTTAAAGATTTTTGTATTTCTTACTCACCTTACTCACCTAAGTTATCTCTTACAGTTTAAAAGATATTTACACTTGAATTTTGAATTTTTGATTTTTTGACTAACGTTTAGGAGATACAGATTTATTACCAAACAATTTGCGTTTGACCCCACTGTGTGTAGTAAGTAGCGAGAAAGTGCGAAAGAGAACTTAAATGGTTTGTGACTAAGCACATTTAGCCAGGACACAAGTTGCTGTCAGCCTTTAACACGGCATTATCATACACGCTATTATCACTTATGCGAGAAAGCACTACGTGTTGTACAATATGGAATAAACCTGGATCTTTTAAATTACTGGACCGATTTTGATGAAACTTAGAACATCGAAAGAGGAGGTGTTAGGATTTCAAAATATTATATGCTGAATGTGTAACTGAAGCACAGACACCGCTACAGTGGTCCAAATTTGATCACTTCGAATGTGAAAACATATTAAAACTAGTAACTTTTGCAAATATTAACCTATTTTTTACTTTATTTCAATATCTCTTGTAATTTAAAAGATATTTGACAGACAAATTTTAAATTAACATTGATTTTTTGCCCTATAACTTTTAAAATAAAATATATTTTATTTTCAGAATTATACTAAGGAAACAATTATTTAGTTATCTCAATTCGGTAAATCGAAAAAAAAACATTAAGTCAAAATTTTGAAATATGTAGGTTTCAAAAATCTTTATTTTAACTATGCTTACTTAAAAAAAAATTGGTTAAAAAATACTACATTTTTTTAAAGATTCCTGAACTTTTACAAAGCAAATTGGATAAAAAAATATGTTTTTAAAGAGATTCATCTCACAAATAGGTACAATTTTAATATTACAGGTTATTCATTCTATTTTACAAATCATCCGGATGGTAAAGCAAATGGTGGTACTGGTATGTATATTAATTAGAAATCGAATACGACATTATGCCCTAGATGAATTCTCGAAAGATTACCTGCAGGCAACTTCTATTCACCTTGAGTGTTTTGCTGGTGACTTAACTCTTAGCTCGGTGTATTGCCCACCACGATTTTCGATGTCCAAGGAAAAATTTTAAGAATTCTTTAAGACACTAGGAGATCGTTTCCTGGCATGTGGCGACTATAA
This sequence comes from Protophormia terraenovae, assembly GCA_951394005.1. NCBI lineage: Eukaryota > Metazoa > Arthropoda > Insecta > Diptera > Calliphoridae > Protophormia > Protophormia terraenovae. The sequence goes on from OX596073.1 coordinate 36,097,501, forward strand.
TGCCAAACATACTTACTGGGGGGTTTTAGATTTATAAATCCCAAAGGTCGACAGTTCTATAAGGTACTAGTTGATCGCAAAAATGGCATGGATTTTGTGTTAAGCTCAGTCTTTAAACCAAATCCCCAAACAAATAATTTTGTATTGGGAGAGACACCTGACACTACTCAAAATAATGATGATATAATTGTTGTTAGCTCAGGGGATATGAATAAAGTTATCAAGCAGGGCTGTTAGAAGTGGCGATTTTTAATTTCTCTTGGCGACTGAATTTTCCGTTTTGCGACATGGCGATTTTTTTGGCGATTTTTAACAAGGTGGCGATTTATTTGACTAATTTTTAAAATTTCATTACTATTCGTCTTCACTTAACATAAAATATTTAACATTAACACTAACATCATGCTACTGATAAATGTAGATCGTTCAATTTCATGTTAATATTATTTTTTTCGATGTTTAAACACGGTTCTTTTAACATTTGCTTTAACAACCGTGTTTAAACTTCGAAAAAATTAACATCAAATTAAACGATCTACATTTATCTGTAACATGATGTTAGTGTTAATGTTAAATATTTTATGTTACGTGAAGACGACTAGTTAAATAGGTATTCGCATAGTAAAACTATTACGTTTTCTTACTAGCCAACGTTTATTTTTAGTATTTTTCTATCCAAAAACGGCGGTTCTCAAATGGGAGTCCGCGGTTCTCAACAAGGGGTCCATACAAAGATTGTTAGGTTGTCGCTAAGACCTTTTGCTTCAACATAAAATTAAAAGTATTTCTTTAAACAGATAACACACGTATGTATATTAATTTCTCCATACTTATAAAATAAAGTTGCAAAAAATATAGAGTAAAAATTCTAAAACAATTGTTGTGTATGATTTTTATTATCATTCTGGTAATTTTTGTAACTTGTAAAAAAAAGCATTTAATGAAATTTCGTTCTTAGTATAAGATATTTAGTAGAAATTTTAAAATCCATTTTTAAGTACAAAGGTTTTATATTAAATTTATAATTAATTGAAATCAAATTTTTTTACCGTTTTCTAAATATAGCCTGATTTAACAAAAACATTTGATATCAAATTGAGAATATGCCATTAATTTTAATCTTTGAATATTAATTTATTTTTGGATTAAGAATTATTTAGGAATAAACGAGCTGAATTTGTGAAAAACCCAAATTATTAATAATAAAATTTTTGACGTGAAAGAATATAAAGTAACATTAAAAAAATCCAATTTGTGTGAAACTTACATTTCTAAACTCTTTAAAAATTACTTTATAACGTGAGCAAAAAATGATTCTGATACATTTAATCGTTTCGAAGATATTCGGACTAAAATTTTTTAAATAGATTCTTGTAAAAAATATAATATAAAATATTTTAAAATTATTATTATTATAATATAACAAATATTAAAATGTTATTACATCGTTTTAAAGAAGGTGGAATTTCCTTTAAAATGATATATAATATGTCTATTTTGTATTTGGAATCTGTCAAATAAATTTAAATTAAGCAACACGCACAAAACCTTTGTTACCTTTCAGTTTTGATAATGCAGTGCACTATTGTGTATGATAAAACCTTATAAAAAAGTGTATGAAAACATATACGCAGTCAGGGCTGCCATTTACTTTTTTTGGTAAACCCCAAATTTTTAAAAAAATTTCCCCAAAAAGAAAAAAACTCGATTTTTAATTAAAAACACTTCAATTTTATTTTTTTTTTTTAAATATTTGTACTTTGTATTAAAAAAGGTAATTTTTGGATGAGTATTTATACAAAAATACATTCATATGTATTTCAAAAATACATAATATCATCGGATCGTTAGAATATTAAGAACTGCCTGTGCAGTTTGTATCACACAGAATTTTGGCTGCGCTATTGCGTTAATACATTTTTCTTTATCAAAATACTTATAAAGTTTAAACATTTTAATATTTTCAGGTAATCGATTCACCATTTCCAAAATCAATTTTTTAAAATACTGCAAACAGTTCTGCTTTAAAGTTAAATAGCCGTATGCAAAAAATATTATTAACTTTGCTTTCAAGTACACTTTTGTTACCCAATACTTACTTTGAGTCTACATTAGATAAATTTTTATCAAGACAAACGTCAAAATCGGTGCGAATCTATACAAGGTAGCCTCAGTTAAACAGCTGATTATTATTTTTTGTTGTTAAACTGCATGCATAAAAAACATTAATGAATTCGCCATATTGTTGTTTTTGCATAATTGTTGCCACCTTCCATAAATTCGAGTTCATTTTGACGTTTGTCTTGATAAAAATTTGTCTAATGTAGACTCAAAGTTAAAGGCTAACAAACTTTTGTTAAAAAAACGTATGCAAAAACATTGTTTTAAAACACAAAGTTTTTTAACGTTGATAACGGCAACACTTGTATTATTTCCCCTCTTTATAGTTAAAGTTATAAACTACCGATTATAAATACATTCGGTTATTCAAATATTTAAAAAAGCTTTTTATTGTTTAAACATTAAATTAATTATTTTTCAAATATTGTTTCTATTTTTATTATAACTTAGTAGAAATACAAAAAAAAAAGAAATAACAGAAGTTAAAAAGCAAAAATATGAAAAATTTTATGGAACGGATAAAATAACTATTCGAAGAACGAGTTTATTTTATTTGTTTTGATTGAACGTACATCACTAAAACGTTTTTTACATTTTTATTATTTTTTATGTGATGTTATGTGAATTTTTTAGATTTTTTCTCTAAATGTTTGTCTGGGATAGACAAAGCGGACTTATAATGAATAAATATAACGATCTAAAGAAGAAGGAAGATATAGACGACAAGAATAAGGGGGAACAAGCGAGTATTTTTTGCAAAACACCAAGAAAAAAACGAATTTAATCATAATGTCACTTGTAGTAAGTTTAATGTAATTTCATACCTACTTTAAAATATTTAGATTACATTTGTTATATTTAAGTTAATAAACGTTTTTGCATACAGTTTTATGGAATTTAGCCTAACAATACTTTGTAAAGCTGAGTTAAGTTTTTTGCCATACGGCCGATAATGTCTTCACTTGCTAATATGCATTTTGGCAGCTCGTTCTCAAATCTGAGCCAAAATCAATTATATCGATTGTCGTTTTAAATCTTTTTTATTTGATAATAAGGTCACTTTTCATACAGAACACCGAGAAGTATTTTTTGAAAAATTTGCTAACTTGTAGTAGGCGGGAGCCTTTTCAATTGGTTTAAGCAAAGCTTTAAAAAATGTTAAAAAGAGAAAATATATGAATGACATCATGAAATGAATGAGGTATTTAGCGATGCCAGATTAAACCAATTAAAACTGTTGCTAAAATTACACAGATTTTTTTCAATTCTATTAAATTAACAGAAGATGCAATTATATCAAAATTTCCCCAGTATAATTTTAATATCCCCAACAAATTCCCCAAATCAAAATTTTCATCCTTTTCTTCATCAAAAATTCCTCAAATTTGGGGTTAAAACCCCAAATCTGGGAGCCCTGTACGCAGTGCAGTGTTTTAAAATAAATTATTTTATCTTGTTCCAAATTGAAAATAGACACATTGTATTATATTTAAAAGGAAATTGTGTTTCTTTATTACTTATCAATTTATTAGAGACGTATTATGTTAAAACAAGAAAAATTAAAATAGTGTTTTCAGAAATGTATTTCATAAATTCCTGTTTGAATATGTGTATATGAAACGGTTATACTTATGTATGTATGATAGAAATTGTATCTTCTTAATTTGCGGTCCACTCGAGCCTTTTTCATGCTCGCACATTGAACAAAATGTTGTGCGCACATGCATTGGATAGTGTGGACCCAAGTTGTTCATGTTTTGTTCTTCTTCGCATACCGTTGTTCGCACAATTGTTCGAGCAACCATGTCTGCCATCAAACGTCATTTTGTATGCGGAAGAAGAGGCGCTGCATGTAAAAGTATCGAAGTGACACTGACGGCAAACAAAAAATTATGATTTGTTCGACAAATGTTCTGCCCACTGAAAACAAAAGGAAAAAAAAAAGGTTGCTCTGCCGACGTTTTGTTCTTGTGAGAACAAGAAAAAGGCTAGTATAGACGGTACGTTAAAACAAATGCAAATTGTGTTAACAGCGACATATTTCAAAAATTTGAGACTGAATATTTTCTAAATGATTATAGGTATTAGGGTATTCACTCGAATATTGTTTGTTCGATTAATCGACAAATTAAAATCAAATAATTGTTCGATTAAATTAAAATCAAGAATTTCGAGTAACAATTTATTCGAGCAAATTATGCCGATTAATCGAATAATTCGAGTAAAAAATATTTTAAATATTTCCTTTCTTAACTACTTTTTAGGATGTTTTAATTTTAGTTTTATAAAAAATTTAGCTTAAAAACAATGTTAAAAAATTTTTATAGAATGTTTCGAATCTAAAAGTGGTACCACAAATTGGAATTTTATTAAAAAAACTTGTTTTTAATAAAAAGAACCGAATATATGCCTAAATTACAGTACGTAGTAAAAGGTCGTTTTTTAATTACAAAAATTAAGTAAAAATATAAACGGCACTTCAAAAAATTATAAAGTAAAATTAAAATAATTTTAATATAAATAAAATAAATAATATGAAATAAATTAAAGGATTTTAAACTTGATTTTGAAAAACATATCTACGAATGAAAGTACATAGTTTAATACCAATAAATGCTCAGTCTGGTGTAGAGGAATGAAATTAGTAATATAGAAGGAATTTGGACTTAAAATTAAGTTTAGCATGTGAACTTGTTCTTTATGTTAAGAATTGCTGAACTACTTTATCTAAAAAAAGGATGGTTCAATGTGCTTTTTGTCATTTTCAAAATGCAATAACTCAGAAACTAATAAACATATTTTCACAATTCTTTCACAGCCTAACGGACAAAAATCCAAATAATATTTGTGTAAAATATTAAACTTAGTCGTTTTTACTAAATTATAATAAAAATAGGAAGAAAGAAGAAATGAAATATTTTACGTTTTGGTAGAAATTGTGGTTTAATTAAAAATAGAACAATAAATTTGTCCATTAAATGGAGAAAAGTAAGTAGTTTTAACTAATTGTATATTTATTTTACAATAGAGTGTCCCGTAAATAAAAAATTTGTAGAAAGACCCCTCAAACGATGCGTAAAAATTAGCTAAATATGGGAAAAATATTAAAAAAATGTTTAAAGTTGATCTTCAGTTCCCTACCAGAGATTGATTGTCACGTGTCTAGAACATTTCATCCAAAATATAGTATTTACTTTTGCCTTGAAATGGGTATTAAGCAAATTTTTACGCATATACGAGTTTATAGAATTTCTTATATTTTTACACTGATATTGTTAGAAAATTAAAAGTTGCAAAACATTTTTCCAGATTGAACATAATTGAACAATGAATTATAAAACATTCTAAAATCTTATACTCAAAATAAAATCTGGGTTTAGTAGATCTCCGATACTTAAAAATATTGTACAAACATTTTGAATATAACTGAAAACCTCTGTTGTACATATGAAACGAAATCGTAAATTATTCCAAAGTGGATAAAAACTCATCATTAATTTTAGTTTTTATCAAAAGTATTGATAATCACCTTTAAATGGGTATCATTATTTTTTTCACAGTGTAAATACTAGTCACAAAAGTTACAAAAAGCACTTCGGACTACTCTTAATATAAAATTTGGACCAAATTTGTTGGATATATTTATTTAACTATGAATGAATATATTAAATTTAGAGAAACAACGGCATTATCAAAGCAAATACGCAAATTTTAATTATATATTATTTTGGAAAGACTATTTCTTATTTTAAGCTATATTTTTGTATTCCTTTTTGATAAGCATTAAAAAATCGAGTAAAATTTTAAGGTATAAATTAATCGAATAACTCGAGTAACGTAAAAGATTTACTCGATTATTCGAGTAATTTAAAAACTGTATTTTCGAGTTATTTGATTATTCGAACAATGAAAAAGTCGAGTAAAATGAATACTCTAATAGGTATCAACATAATTTTTTCACGTGACATAAAATATTTAATGGAGAATTTATAAATGTGGAAATTAGATGAAAATATATATAATTTTACTATATATTTTTAAAGGTCAAAATTTTTATTATTGAAATATGGTTATTTTCTGAAAATTGCCTCTTGTGACTAAGTTTACCGGTAGGCTGTCATAATTTTTTGCAAAACCTTTAAGAACATACATATTGATCTATATACTTAGTTTAATTCACAGAAGTACCGAAATCAACAATTTTTTTACAGACTTAAAAAGTTCAACTTCTCATCCAAAATTTAACATTTTTGACCACTGCTGGATGTAGGGTGAACATTCAAAACTTTTCAAAATTACACTTGTAGGTTTTCTTGCGGTCCCGTCTTTCAGGAAATGCCAAAAAATATTAAACTGTTTTAGCTAAATTTTTTAATAAAGTTAAATATATAAAATTACTTTTTTGACACAAAATTGCTATTTTTGAGACCTATTTTGAAATTTTGACTTCGACAATTTTTTTCTTGTTATCGAATTGAGATAACGACGATGTTTTTTGTAGATCTCTTCCAGTAAAAATCTTTCATGTAAAAATCTTTGAAATCGATTCAAATATAACGAATCAGGTTTTTTTTTAATGTTCCTACCCGAAGTGTCCAACTTTGGGACCCTGTGGACCCGCCCCCATTAGGTCTATATGATCCAAACTCAAAACTTAAGCTCGACTACACTATCACTGTGTGAATTTTCATTGAAATCGGATCAGCCGTTCGGAAATTCCAGATTTATTTCCATTTAATTTTAATGTAAGAATGTAATTGTAAAAAATTTCATAAAAAACAATAACAATTCTATTACGTGTGATTTTCAAACAGGTAACCTCACTTAATGTGATTATTGTTTCTAGTACATAGAACTGTCAAACTCCAGCGCAATTTTTGTCAAACTCCATATATAAAAAGAATTAATGAACTCGCCCAATGTTTTTTTTTTTTTTTTTTGTATAACTGCTGCCACATGTTTCATTTCTCCATGGTCACCATTGTGCACTGTGCGAAATTCAAAAAACCTAACTCCTCCTCTATTGATATTTCCATAGGATCGGTTTAATAGTTAAGAAGATATAGATTAATTTCTATTTATTTCGTGATCATTTTAAATTTTGCATATACCCTAAATGGCCTATTTTGAGTCCTTTTATACCCGCTTCCATTAAAATTCTATGGTCCCAATTGAAAACTTAAGCCCAAATTACAATAGCGCGTAGTCAGCAACAGTATCAGCAAAAATTATCAGCTGATCACTGTCAGCACAACATGTTGCTGCCGTTATAATTACAATTCAGCGTAGGCAGCCACAATTTACAACCACCATCTAGCTTTGTTCTACTTGTGTATTTTAGCCTCTCATTTATTTGCTCACTCTCTTTGTCTCGCTCTCAATCTGAATGCAGCGCAGTGAATTTAGAAACAGGGCTAAATTAAACAGCACTGCAAACTGCTGCTGACTAAATGTAATCAACACCATAACAAACAGTGCATTCTAAATAATCAGCTGATTATTGCAGCACACACTGCTGCTGACTACGCGCTATTGTAATTTGGACTTTAAACTTAAGTAAACCACAGCTATCGCCTTTTGACATTTTATTGAAATACATATGTAGCTCCAACCATTTAGAAATTGCAGATTTATATCAATAATTTCGGCGCACTGTAGAGAGGTCTGCGTCGTAAGGATTTACCTGCGGCTTAAAACCTTAAACCATTTTCTTTCAACAGTAACAATTTTTTAAAGAAATCTAATTCTCAAAATTAATACAACAATTTCCAAAAAAAATAAGTATTTGCAGTTATTTTATATTTTATAGTTAATTCTTTTTTTCTAAATTTCATAACAATATCACAACTGCAACTATATATCACTATCCCCAAACTTTTAATCCCTCTCCCCTTTGCCTTTTAAACTAAATACACCGCATGTTCACAACCTTTATGCAATGGACCAATACGTTGATCATACGTTTTACCCTCAAAATTAAACTCCGTATAAGGAACTGTATTCACCACCTGAAAACCCTCAGCCCGGCCAACTTTTTGCGAAAACGTTGAAGTAAATATAGCCGTCACTGCCTGAGGTCTTCTAGATCTCAAAGATGGATGCATTTCCTCCACACCTAGTCCTTGTTTAAGTTCTCGTGTCAATTCAATAGTATATTTCGTTAAAGCTTTTCCAATACCTTTACGTTCCCATTGAGGTAAAGTGGCCAAAAACATCAACTCACAGGTACAATCTAAATTGAATTTTTCAAAAACATCGTATCTTTCATCAACCGAAGCCATAAAACCCATTAGGGATTGAGCATTCGGAGAATGGGCATTTTCATTGCGGAATTTTAGAAAGAAGACTTCTTCGCCCTCTGGGGGAATAAACTGTAAAGAAAAAAAAGGGATGTTTAAAAAGAATCATTTTAAATTATTTTAAACTTACTTGTATTTTATTGAAGGCAACTGCTATGGGCTTCCCCGTAGCCTTTTCTAAAGCTATAAGTGATATCCCATCATAAGCGGTTACCCGACTTAATTCCCTTAACTCTTGGCGAGCTTGAGCATTTTCGGGTAAATTAATTTTTGCTGCCACACAAATGGCTTCGTATAGAAAAAAAGAACCCTCAAGAACCTGAAAAATTAAAAGAGATTTTAAAAAGATTTTATAAAAAAATATCGGTGTTAAGATATTTTTTTTAAATAACTAAGTGTTTGTAATTTTTTATACAAATTCTTATTTTTTGCATTTTAAGAAAACTTGCTTTTTTAATTTGTTTAATATCTTAACGATTTACTTACATCTAAAGATTCTTCCAGTTTATCTTCCGTTAAAGATCTGATTTCTATTTGATCTAAAATTCAAACAAATTTTAAACAAAATTTCTTATCACTTTTTATAATTCTCCTTCCCAACTTACCCTCACATACTGTGCCCCATAGTCTGCCATTATTTTGTCGCATTTTAAAGTAACTTAACTTAATTTAATTAAATTATTTTTATGTTTAAAACAATCTTTTCTATAACAGCGATTAAATACAAATGATTAAATTTAAAAAATTAAAAACTTGCTGGTGGCTGGCACTTATGACAATAAACTGATAAAAACTAAAAGAAATAAAAATCTATAAAGACTTGTTTTGTTGTTTAACATTAAATTAATATGATTATAGATTAGTTTGTTAAAATAAAATCAAATAAAATATCATATGACGTCATATATATAGAGACGATAGGAAATTTGTAGGTTAGAGACAAAATTTTCTAAGCAAAAGTTTGTGATTAATGCACAGTGTTTTTGTAGGAAAAAAAATTAATCTCTAAATCCTAATAAAACTTAATGTATGTGTAAAAAATTAATTTTTCAAAAACTCTGGCTATGTACAAAGTAAGTCACGGAGTATGAAGTTGTCCACTTCAAAGGATCTTTATTGATCGTTACAAAAGGGATAATAGAAACGAGTAAGAAAGATATAGTCGGTCGAGCCCGACCATATGGTACTCTACACAAATGTGTACATCAAAAGTCGGGGAGAGGTCTTTTATTAGACTTAGGGCTAATTGTGGACTGATGCTCAATGAGTGTATGAATGCAGAATATTACGTCGATACTAAAATTTATATGAATTTATTAACTTTTGGGTGATTCCCAGAAGGGGGCCTTGTATAGAAATTATGTTGTGTCGAATAATAACTTGATATTAACATTTTAATAGGATTTATGCCCGTTAAAGTGATTTTCTGAAAAGGGTTTTATATGGGAGCTATGGTCAATTATGAACCGATCTTCCTGAAATTTGGCACATAAATGTAAACTTAAATGGAACTTATATGTATATGACATCGTTCTTGGACTATAAGAAACCTGTATGCCAAATTTCCTTAATTTATATTCAAAATTTCGACCTGCAGTTTGTTAAAAGTTTTACATGGACGTACAGACGGACGGACATCGTTAAATCGACTCAGAAAGTGATTCTAAGTCGATTGGTATAAATTAAACTGGATCTTAGAACAATATTTTTGGGTGTTACAAACGCATAATACCCTCCCCACTAATGGTGGTGTAGGGTATAATAATACTTCAAAACTACTGATTCGAAAGAAAGATTTTTAATAAAAATTATTAAACAAGACTTACATACTGTCTCCACGTTGATATAATAATATAATATAATATGTGAGATATCGTCGGCTGAAGAGAGTAACCATTTTGTTTGTATTATGTTAAATATTAAACAAGGGGTAAACGTATTCTAATAAATTATATAATATTTCACTATTTTTACTCAGTCACTAACTAAACATGTACTTTTTATTTAAGAAATTCGAATTTTTTTTTTATCATAATTTTAATAAATATATTTTTTTCATGGTACGGAAAAATTCTGATTTCGAACTAAATTTTATGTTCTTCTTCGCTTTTATAAATATTATTCATAAATTTAAAAATAAAATTCACTTTTTGGATTAAATTTCTTTTCTTTACTTTTTTAATTTGAGTTACGAAAATAATCTAAAAAACTTTTTTTTTAAATTTGTATTTGTGGGGAAGATCGTTATTTAACGATTACAAACGGTTCGGTCGACACACACATGGTACAATGTGGTTGAAAAAAAGTTAAAAAAAAGGTTCGTTGTGTGTATGTACGTACATGTAGATATGTAAAAAAAAATACTTTTTAGCGGTATGAACTGTCGAATAGATAAAAAAAACTGACTATAAACTCCAATGATATTTGTTATTTTAAATTTGTAAGTTTGTATGTATGCAAGTATATCAATTGATTTTTTTTGGCTGTCATGCAAATAATTATTTAAAAAGTAGCGAACGTAAAAAATAATATATTTATTTTAGTATGTATTGACATACATATTTACATGCATACATACATATGCAAATAAAAAACACACACTCAATTAACTACTGTCATAAACATTGTGTTGTTGTTTCATTTTAAACAATTCAACAGTAACAAAACAAATGAAATTGAAAAAAGATTCGGCTGTGCCGAATCTTTGATACCCTTCACCATATTACCATCTTACTATCTTATCGACATCATATTACCATATTACCGACAAATAATAAAATTTTCGCCTTAACGTATGCTTTCATATTTTCACATATTTAAATCTAAATTTTTTTCAAACTACGAAAATTTGAATATGAAAAAAAAAAACAATCATAGCAGGCATTGCTTTTAAAAAATAAACAACAACAATTCCATATTTATTTATTTTTTTATGTGTGTATATACAAACTGAATGCATATACAAAGAACAACAACAACACTGTTATTCATTATATTACTTCTGTTGTTAACTAAACTACTTGTCTTATAGACAAAAACGTCACTAATAGTCATTGCAATGCTTAATATACATGTTTGTGTATGTATTTATGTATATTCTTAACAGATATGTTTTAGTTTTAAAAAATAAACAACAACAATTCCATATCTATTTACTTTTGTACAGACTGCATATAAAAGAACAACAACAACACTGTTATTCATTATATGACTGCTGTTTCTAACTAAACTACTTGTCTACACAAAAAACAAAAAACGTCACTAATAGTCATTACAATGCTTAATATACATGTTTGTGTGTGTATTTATGTTCTTAACAGATTTGTTTTTGGTCCATAGCTCTGTTGATTCTGAACGAATTTGGTTTATTAAAAAAAACGAAATTGTATAAAAACATTTATGACTGATCTATATAAAAATAAAAATCTGTAGCTTGAACAAGGGCTTCAAAAATAAAAAATCGTTTTCCCCGATATCTCAGTTATTACTGAACCGATTTATTTCATTTTTTCAGAACAAAAATTCAGAAAATAATTTCCGAGCCCCCTTTAAAAATTCGAAGTCCCTGGTATATGCAGAGGCTTCAGAAACTGAAAAACCGGTTCCAAAAACCGGTTTTAAAGCATATCTCCGCCATTTACAAACCGATCCTGCTGATTCAAAAAACTGAAATTTTATAAAAATATTTGTGACCGATCTGTATAAAAATAAAAATCTATAGCTTAAACCAGGGCTTCAAAAAATAAAAAATGCGTTTTGTCCGATATCTCAGTTATTATTGAACCGATTTATTTCATTTTTTCAGAACAAAAATTCAGAAAAAAATGTCCGAGACTTCTTTGTAAAAACGAAGTCCCTAGTATATACAGAGGCTTCAGAAACTGGAAAACCGGTTCTAAAAACTGGTTTTTTTAACATATCTCCGCATTGTATGAACCGATCTTGCTGAATTCCAATAGCAAAATTCTCGAAAGCATTTCCGATCGTTTGATATATATATTATATATGTCAGTTATCGGTGGGCTTCATAAACGCCATTTCAACCGACACACGGACGGACGGACGGACGGTCGGACGGACGGACATGGTCCTATCGTCATCATTTCTTACAAGGATCCCGAAAATGTAAACTTTTTTGCTCTCCGACGAATTGTGGGAATTACAAACGGAATGACAAACTTATATATACCCTTTACACCTGTGGTGAAGGGTATAAAAAGAAAAACCTGCAGCTTTCTTAAACACACAAGCGCATGTACAAATGTTTTAAACATCCACACATCTTTCATTCAACATTTCAATTCGATTAAATCGTTTCGGGTTAATTCCTGAATTATATTTTTATTTTCGAAAATAAAATTTTTGATCTTCGAACAAATTTAAAAATTAACGGCCGTATGCAAAAAAAATTTGAAAAAGCTTTACAAAGCATTGTTAAGTTAAATTCATTAAAACTGTATGCAAAAACGTTTATTAACTTAAATATAACAAATGTAATATAAATATTTTAAAGTAAGTATGAACTTACATTAAACTTACTACAAGGGGCATTTTGATTAAATTCCTTTTTTTCTTGGTGTTTTGCAAAAAATACTCGCTTGTTCCTCCCTATTCTAGTCGTCTATATCTTCCTTCTTCTTTAGATCGTTATATTTATTCATTATAGGTCCGATTTGTCTATCCTAGACAAATATTTAGAGAAAAAATCTAAAAAATTCACATAACACCACAAAAAAAAAAATAATAATAATAATAATAAAAATGTAAAAAATGTTTTAGTGATGTACGTTCAATCAAAACAAATAAAATAAACTCGTTGTTCGAATACTTATTTTATCCGTTCCATTAAATTTGTCATATTTTTGCTTTTTAACTTCTATTATTTCTTTTATTTTTTGTATTTCTACTAAGTTATAATAAAAATAGAAACAATATTTGAAAAAGAATTAATTTAATGTTTAAACAATAAAAAGCTTTTTTAAAAATTTAAATAACCGAATGTATTAATATTCGCTAGTTTACAACTTTAACTATAAAGAAATAATACAAGTGTTGCCGTTATCAACGATAAAAAAATTTGTGTTTTAAAACAATGTTTTTGCATACGTTTTTTTAACAAAAATTTTTTAGCCTTTAAGTATTGGGTAACAAAAGTGTACTTGAAAGCAAAGTTAATTATATTTTTTGCATACGGCTGTAAATTTGCAAACAAAAAAAAAATAAAATTCGTTTTAAAAATTAGGATTAAATTCTGATAATAACTATGTTCCGAACGAATCAAAAAATTAACATTCTTCCTACTCTGATTTTTTAAATGTAGAATAACATTTAAAATAAAACAATTTTACCAAAAAATATTGTTTTTGAGTACTTTCCAAAATACACATGCACACACACAAACAAACTTTCGTATATGTGTATTTTTTTGACCGTTCATCTTATAAGATAATTGTGTAGAGAAATCTTATCTTAACAGTCTCATAATATTTCTTATAATACTAATATTTTAGTCCAAACGTGAGATAATTCTTTCAGAGAGCGAATTTGACACTCTTTGTTACATATTATGATATAAAAAAATCATGTATAGACCCAGTGTTATTGCGAAATGGATTGAGCAATAGATTTTTATTGGTCCACACGTAACATTTTGAAAAGAGAGATATAATTTTACAATTGCGGACACAAAAATGTCTGCATGTAGTCTAGGGATTAGAAATGAATCAAGACTTAAATACAGTATGTTTAACATTTTGCTTGTTTTATATTTATTTATTTGTTACTATTGGAATTAAAAATTTTAATTATTATTTTTTTATGATAAACCCTAATTCCCCTCGATTTAAACTAAATACACTGCATGTTCAAAACCTTTATGCAACGGATCAATACGTTGATAACACGTTTTATCCTCAAAACTAAATTCGCTGTAAGGCATAGTAGTTACAACTTTAAAACCCAGAGATCGCCCTATTTTTTGTGAAAACCTTGAAGTAAATATAGATGTCACAGCCTGCGGTCTTTTAGATCTTAGCAAAGGATTAATATTTTCTACCTCTTGACCATGTTTAAGTTCTCGCGTCAAATCAATAGTGTATTTCGACAAAGCCTTGCCAATACCTTTACGTCCCCACTGAGGTAAAGTGGACAAAAACATAAGCTCACAAATACAATCTAAGTGAAAGTTTTCAAAAATATCGAATTTTTCATCGACATATAACATAAAATCCATTAAAGATTGGGCTTGCGGCGAATGGGTATTTTCATGGCGAAATTTAATAAAGAAGTCTTCTTCGCCGGTAGGGGGAATAAACTAAAAGAAAATTATGAAAATATGCGATATTCTGTTTTTTATTAAACAACTTACCAGTATTTTATTGAAAGCTACTGCAATGGGTTTTCCTGTAGACTTTTCCAAAGCTACAAGGGAGATACCATCTTTGGCTGCTATACAACATAATTCCTTTAACTCTTTACGAGCTTGTTCATTTTCGGGTAAATTAATTTTTGTTGCATTACAAATGGCTTCGTTTAGAAAAAAAGAACCTTCGAGAACCTAAAAATTAATGAGATTTTAACAAAATTCCCAAAAAAACAAATACCTGGGATGAGGATCTTCCATTATTTTTATTTTCATTATTTTTACTTTTAATTAAACATTGTGTTTTAGCATAATATAAAACCACTCTGCGAATCTTTAAACATATCTGAACGAGCACAATTTTACTTACATCCAAAGACCCTTCCAGTTTATCTTCCGTTAAAGATCTAATCTCTATTTGATCTAAAATTCAATTAAATCTTAAACAAATTTCTTATCACTTTTTATAATTCTTCTTTCCATCTTACCCTCACACACTGTGCCCCATAGTCTGCCATTATTTGGTCGCATTTTAAAGAATACAAAAAAAACTAATTTTTAATAAAAATTATAAAATTTTCGTAATTAAAATAATATAAAACTTGCTGTGGATGTTGAGGCGGCTTTGAACGACGATTTGCTGACTGGCATAAAAACTTGGCAATTAATTTATAAATGTTAAAATGCAATAAATAAAATTTATAAAATCATATTTTGTTATTAAACATAAATTAAAAATCAATATAGGTACATACATAAATAAAAATTAAAAAAAAACCGATAAGAAGTTTTGAGGTTAAAGTCGTACTTTATATTTAACACAGATTACAGTATCTAAGAAAAAAAATATTGGTGAAAGTTCTGTGCAACTTCCTGAAAACACAAAAAAAAAAAAAAAACTGGTGTAAATAAAACTTAAGGTATAAAAAAGAGCATGTAAATTTAAACCGAAAATTAGTTTTGTAAATCACCTGTTGGATGATAATGGGAGCCAACAGGTGAGAAGGAACTTTAACGATCGCTATCCAATCCAGAGCTTTCTGAAGCTCCTATACGTCGTAGAAAATTAAAATTTCGCTTACTTATAAAACTACGAATCCTAACGGAGCCGGATTTTTAATTTTCCATCAGGGAGTGGAAATAAGCAGATTTATGTGTAATTTTTTAAGCATTTTTCTCTTTCCAGAGCTTTCTAAAGCTCGCAGATGTGGTAGAAAATTAAAATTCGGCTTACTTATAAAGCTTTTCGTCCTACGAATCCTAACGGATTTTAAAATTTGTATCAGGGAGCGGAGATACATTGGTTTATATATTTGTAATTTCCGAAGACCTTTTTCTCTTTCCGGAGCTTTCTAAAGCTTCCAGAAAACGTAGAAAATTAAAATTTGGATTATTTATAATTTTTATCAGGAAGCGAAGACAGCTTGATTTATGTGTCTTTTTCTAAGAAATCTTTCTCTTTCCAGAGCTTTCTGAAACTTCCGTGGTAAAAAAATAAAAAAAATTCTAAATGCTTCATATCTTTAACTTCGATTAGGAAAAGGAAAAGCGTCAAAATGTGGTTCATATATTTTTTTGAAACTTCGGATTTATTTGTGCATATTTTCATTAGTCTAATATTATATTTCCTGGCATTGGCAGGCTTGTACGCTCGTTAATATAATAAAACTTTAAAACTACTAAGTTAAATAAAAAATGAAATCTTTGATACCCTTCACCATATTACCATCTTATCGACATCATATTACCATATTACCGACAATTAATAAAATTTTCGCCTTAACGTATGCTTGCATATTTTCTAAATCTAAATTTTTTTCAAACTACGAAAATTTGAATATGAAAAAAAAACAATCATAACAGGCTTTGCTTTTAAAAAAGAAACAACAACAATTCCATATATATTTATTTTTGTATGTACAAACTGACTGAATACACAAAGAACAACAACAACACTGTTATTCATTATATTACTGCTGTTGCTAACTAAACTACTTGTCTATACAAAAAACAAAAAACGTCACTAATAGCAAAGAATATTCATATATAGAATGCGCATCATGTAGAAACAAAATTTCTTATGGCGGGTTCTAATCATAGTACCTGCTCTCATGTAATTCTCGCTCTCAACATTTTGCGATGATGAGGGGGATAAGTAACAAGGGAAAACTAAATCCACCACCAAAACAGAGAGAGAGAAAGAGTTTAAGTATATGTGTTTGTACATGTGTGTATTCCTTATAAAGAATTGCAAATAAAAACACGCACACATATATATAAGATTGTACATGTATATCTTTATTTCAAATTGAAAGAAACAATTTGTTTCTTGTATTTTGAAAAAAGTGCCAACAGAATTTTTAGTTGTTTATTTACTAATGGAAAAGATATGAACGTTAATATTACAGTAGGGCATAGCATACATGTTTTGTTGTTTTACAAGTAGAAATACTTTGATCTGCACCGACGTGCTTATACCTTTCTTAGTGACGTGACAAATTTTTATATGATTTCGAAGTTGTCAATTTATATTTTATAGTTATATTTTTGATAAACTAATAATTGTTATATTTTACTTTTATATATTATATTTTTATTTTTTTATATATTTTATTTTTATATTGCTAATAGTCATTACAATGCTTAATATACATGTTTGTGTATGTATTTATGTATATTCTTAACACTGGGTCTCCACGTAATATTTTTATATCATAATATGTAACAGAGAGTGTCAAATCCGCTCTCTGAGAGAATTATCTCACGTGTAGACTAAAATATTAGTATTATAAGAAATATTACATACTGTCTCCACGTTGATATAATATGTAAGATAACGCCGGCAGAAGAGAGTAAACATTTTGTTAATATTATGTTAAGTCTTAAACAAGGGGTAAACGTATTATAATAAATCTTATAAGATTTCATTATTTTCACTCAGCCACAGAGTAAACATATACTTTTTATTTAAAAAATTCGAAATTTTTTAGCACAATTTTAATGAAAATATATTTCTGAATGTAGAATAACCATTAAAATTAAACAATTTTACAAAAATACATTGTTTTTAAGTACTTTTAAAAATATACATTCACACACACAAACAAACTTTCGTATATGTGTATTTTTTGAGAGTAAATCTTATAAGATAGTTGTGTAGAAAAATCTTATAATAACAGTCTCATAATATTTCTTATAACACTAATATTTTAGTCTACACGTGAGATAATTCTCTCAGAGAGCGGATTTGACACTCTCTGTTACATATTATGATATAAAAATATTACGTGGAGACCCAGTGTTATGAGACTGTTGTGATAAGATTTTTCTACACAACTATCTTATAAGATTTACTCTCAAAAAAATACACATATACGAAAGTTTGTTTGTGTGTGTGAATGTGTATTTTTAAAAGTACTTAAACACAAATTTTTTTTGTAAAATTATTTTATTTTAATGGTTATTCTACATTTAGAAACATATTTTCATTACAATTGTGCTAAAAAATTTCGAATTTCTTAAATAAAAAGTACATGTTTACTCTGTGACTGAATGAAAATAATGAAATATTATGAGATTTATTAGGATACATTTACCCCTTCTTTAAAATTTAACATAATATAAACATAATGTTTACTCTCTTCTGCCGGCGTTATCTTACATATTATATCAACGTGGAGACAGTATGTAACAGATATGTTTTAGTTTTTAAAAATAAACAACTACAATTCCATATCTATTTATTTTTGTACAGACTGCATATACAAAGAACAACAACAACAACACTGTTATTCATCATATTACTGCTGTTGATAACTAAACTACTTGTCTATACAAAAAACGTCACTAATAGTCATTACAATGCTTAATATACATGTTTGTTGGTGTATTTATATTCTTAACAGATTTGTTTTTGGGCCATAACTCTGTTGATTATGAACGAATTTGGTTTATTAAAAAAACCGAAATTTTATAAAAATATTTATGACTGATCTATATAAAAATAAAAATCTATAGCTTGAACAAGGGCTTTAAAAATAAAAAATTCGTTTTCCCCGATATCTCAGTTATTACTGAACCGATTTATTTAATTTTTTCAGAACAAAAATTCAGAAAATAATTTTCGAGCCCCCTTTAAAAATTCGAAGTCCCTGGTATATGCAGAGGCTTCAGAAACTAAAAAACCGGTTCTAAAAACCGGTTTTTAAAGCATATCTCCACCATTTATAAACCGATCTTCCTGATTCAAAAAACTGAAATTTTATAAAAATATTTGTGACCGATCTGTATAAAAATAAAAATCTATAGCTTAAACCAAGGCTTCAAAAAATAAAAAATGCGTTTTGTCCGATATCTCAGTTATTACTGAACCGATTTATTTCATTTTTTCAGAACAAAAATTCAGAAAAAAATGTCCGAGAATTCTTTGTAAAAACGAAGTCCGTAGTGTATACAGAGGCTTCAGAAACTGGAAAACCGGTTCAAAAAACCGGTTTTTTTAACATATCTCCGCATTGTATGAACCTATCTTGCTGAATTCCAATAGCAAAATTCTCGAAAGCATTTCCGATCGTTTGACATACATATTATATATGTCAGTTATCGGTGGGCTTCATAAACGCCATTTCAACCGACACACGGACGGACGGACGGACAGACATGGTCCAATCGTCATCGCTTCTTACAAGGATAAACTTTTTTGCTCTCCGACGAAAATTGTGGAAATTACAAACGGAATGACAAACTTATATATACCCTTTACACCTATGGTGAAGGGTATAATAATATACTTTAAAATTATAAGCAAGACTTAAGCTTTTAGAAAATTAAACTTGTAAACACCCTGCTGCACTACATAGTAAGCTACAGGGTGTAAACAAACGTTCACTTCATTGAAAAATATTTATTTTTAAAGAATTTTTTTTTTTTAATAAAAAAAATATACTTGATGGGTACATATTAGACCTGGAATTATTCTTTCTGAAAATTAATATTGTACACACACTATTGTTATCTAAAATAAGCTACAGGGAGTTAAAATTTATTAACTAAAGTGTGATAAAATCATTGAAATACAAGGTGAACTGCAGGTTGTCAAACATAAACACCTCGAGTTTAAAACAAACCTTAAAATTGCAATATACATATGTATATTCAGAATATTTTAAGAAAATATGTTTTTTTTTTTAATAAAACACTTGTTGAGTTCAGAATTTAAGCTTTCAGAAAATTACTTATATACACAGCCTGTTGTAATACAGGGTGACGAAGTTGAAGACCATCAATGTAAACAAATTAAATAAATGGCAATGAATCTGTATCTTTTAAACTACTAAACCGAACTTGTTGAAACTTGGAACATACATAGAGGAGGAGATAGGTATTCAAATTACTGTTATGAATCGATTTAAAGTAAGTAGTTACTTTTACTATTTTGAATTCTACTAAGCAAAACTATTACTAAACTACACTGTCGGACAAAATAAAGTGCGGGTTTTTTCTCTTGCTATTTACTTTATAATGGGCTATTTTTTTCGTGTCCAGGTATTTGTGGTCTTATATTGTTTAATTTAATAAACAAAAGAAGTTCTTCAAAATATTTGCATTTCGAATTTGGGGTAAAAGTTTTGTGTTGTTCGTGGATTTTGTTCGATAAAATAAAGTGTTTAATTTGGAGTCCAATCTTCGAATTTTTTGTTTTAAAATGGAATGCAGATGCTTAAAAAGTGCTACATTTTAATATTCTATTCATTAAATTCTATTCAAACTATTATAACATTTAAAAAATAAGGTCAAATCTGCCCATATTATCATGAAGTCTTCGACCACAATCCAGAAAGATTTCTTGATTCCAAATCGGTAAAATTAATATATTTGACTTTAAAGTGCAACATTTTAGAATCTGAGGCTAAAAGAACTATTTCGTTATACAAAATAATTATTTAGAAGAAATTGAGGTGTCAGTGACCGTAAGACTACGAAGTAATATCGTAACAATGTCACATTTCACGCCAAAAGAGAATGAGTTTCATAATCTAAAGAGATGAAAAAAGAAGTAATTATTACTATACTAACTCTTACTATCAGGAGAAAGATCAAATATATGAGTTTTAGAAGTACTTATTCTAAACAAAAAGTCATTTCTATATCCCGCTAATATAATAAAGTGATTCGTAATGAAAAAATAATAGTTAAATCCACAGAATCATTCTGAAACAAAGTTATTTGGATGAATTAATTCAAAATTTTATAAAAAAAAATTCAAAACCGAGAAATGTTTGTCATTTCAGTCACTGAAAAGGCTGAATTTTTAACTTTTAGGAGCTCGTATAAGTAATATTTTATTAGCTTTGGTACATTTGAAACCCATTTGTTTGACCTAGTCTGACAGAGTAGTTATAATTAAAATTGCTTCCTTCTTTGTCTTTCCGTTTAGGTAAATGAGTTTCTTTTATCGAGAATTGCTATATAGTTACGATTTTACTTTGTAATTTTACTTTGTAATACCTTCTAATTTTCATTCTAAATTGTTAATTTGAATAACTAAATGGTTCTTTTAGCCTTAGATTCTAAAATGTTGCAATTTAAAGACAAATATTGTTATTTTACTTATTTTTCCCATCGACTTCAATTTTTTTATACAATAGATCATTTTGTTCTTTAACTAGTTAGAAAAAATAAATAAAATCGGTCGGAAATACTAAGATATATATGAAAAAAACTGGACCAAGAACATGCAAAATTGAGGTACTTAAAAATTCAAACGCAAATAACTCGAAAACTATAAGAGATAAATAGGACATAGGTCTTATCGGACAAGAAACAAAAATTTGGAATGAGATTAAAAATTTTTTATGTCAGAGGTACCCTACTTTGAGCCTACTTAGCTCTGCCCCTGAGGGGTCTAAACTTAACATTGTGCACCCCTTTGCTACGCCTATACCAAATTTCACGCAAATCCAACCATCCGATCAGAAGTTACAGATTTATTTCCAAAAATGTTCGATTATGCTCCACTGTGCAGTGTATATCATGTCTTGTGATTTAAAAGATATTTGACTTCAAAATTTAATTTTTTTATTTTTGACTTTACCTTATTTCATTATTATCCTATACATTTTTGAATAAAAATTCGAGAATTTAAATAAAAAATAGTAAAATTCCTGAAGATTTTCTAAATAATATTAAAGCACAAACATTTTAATTATCTCTATAAGTTAAAACAAAATCTTTAAATTACTAATTTTAAATAGGGATAAAAAATAGTTTTACTTTTAAAGTTAAAATCAAAATATTTATCAAATGATTTCGGAAAATTTACTGAAAGATTACTTTACCCTACACCTAGCAGTTGTTAGAAATCTGAAGTTTCTAATATTATTGCAAAACTACTGCTAAATTTGGTCACACGAGCTAATTTTATAATAAATTAACATTAACATTTTCACAATACCATTGCTTGAACTTAAATAAAAAGTATAGTAAACTTAAATAAATTTAACAACACACAGAAATTTTAAATTTACTTCATAGTAAAATAATAAAGTACTCGCACATCTACAAAAACAAAAATTGCTTGTATTTTGTTATTGTAAAACTACTGCCCACAATGTCAGAATGCTTTGAACGGAAAAATGAGAGAACGAAAGAGAGCAAGAGAAAAAAACTCAAAAAATATTTTACATGTGAATACAAAAACAATTTGACAGTACCGCGAGGTTTGCCAATGAAAAAATTGTAAAACAGCTGGTCTTACGAGTATACTTTATTATTATACTATGATTTACTTTTGAATTTTACCCTGAAGAAGAAGACAAATATTTAGCACTTCTTTCCATAATGCAACTTCTCGTTTATTATGAAAATATTATTACTTTTTTTAACTAGAGTCTTCTATATAAAAAATGACAAACAAATATTATCACTTTTCTTAATCTAGAGTCTGCTACTGACATTATTATTTATTGCTACAATTTTATTTTATCATTTTTTTCCTTTATCAGTTTTAAAAATAAAAGTTATTGAACCTAAAAGCTTTTACTGCAAATGTAGGTAAAATAATTATAATTCAAACGATAAAGTAATATTAAAACTCCTAGTTTAAAGTCTAAAACCAATTTCTTTACTGGCCGTCTAGACTAGACATTTTTTTTTTTTTTTTTGTCAAGATCTTTTTTAAAGTTACTATTTTTTTTATAATCTTTATACCCTACCCCACCATAGGTGGGGTGGGTATTATGCGTCCGTCTGACCGTCTGTCCGTCCATGTAAACTTTGTAATCAAACTACAGGTCGCAATTTTGAACCAAAATTAATGAAATATGGTACACAGGTTTCTTATAGTCCAGGGACGAAGCCTATTGAAATTGGTTATGATGGGTCCATTATTTCATCTAGCCCCCATACAAATGTCCTCCCGGAAAAGGGTTTAACGATCATAAATCCCTTAAATATAACAATATTTTAATAAAATTTGGCACATATAAGTTTCATATAAGTTTAAATAAGTGTGCCGATTTTTAAAAAGATCGGTTCATAATTAACCATAGCTCCCATATAAACCCCTTTTCAGATATCAAGTTAATATTCGATACAAATAAGTTTTATATGAACATAAATGATAGTGCCAAATTTTACAAAGATCGGTCCATAATTTACCATAGCTCCCATATAAGGCCCTCTTTCGGGAATCACCCAAAAGTGAATAAATTCATAACGTAATATTCTGTATTCGTATGTTTTATTTTACACTTATGAGTATCGGTCCACATTTGACTCCAAGTCTAATAAAAGACCCCTTCCCGAATTATAATCTACACAATGGTGTAGGGTATCATATGGTCGGGCTTGACCGACTATATCTTTTTCTCTCGTTTTCATATCTTTAATTGAATGTGCGTGATATTTCTTAATCACGTTTCTTTTAATGTATGACACTTTTATTACTAATTTAACTTATTATGATTAGAAACTTAGCAAGGCATAGAAACAATAAAGTAGCGAAGCTTTCAATTGATAGCTTAATTTGATAAGTTAATTTAATAATAATTCTTCAAAATCATAGTGGTTAAAAACTACAAAATTAATATAATTTTAGTAAAATTGCATATTGTGTATTATTAAAAAAAAAGCTATTACAGTAATTTATTAAAAATAAAATGCATCATGCTATCATAAAACACGAATGACAATATTAATATATTTAGGCCAAATTAAAAGATCGATTGCATGTTAAAACATATTTTATATTGATCAATTTAAATTTTTCTTTTAATCTGTATAGAAAAATTTATTAGATTAGTCTGCAATTAAGCTTTCTGAATTACATATACATAAATCTCTTTATCTAATATATTTATTAAAATCAGGTCCATATCTATAACGACAACAATTAAAGACTGAAATCTAGATTTACGCATCGGTAGTGAGACCAATTCTGACGTATGGGTGTTTAGTTTGGTGGGAGGCAATGAGAAAAGGTAGTCGTAGGAATCTTCTGTCTAAAGCCCAGAGATGTGCTTCGATTTGCATCACAGATGCCATAAGAAGCACACCCCAGGCGGCACTTGACGTCATTCTGCATCTCTTACCCATTGACGAATTTGAGATGGGAATGGCTGCAAGGAGTCTGCTTAGACTTAGTGAACTAGGGCTAATGGGATCAATTAGAGTAGGATATTCCAAACTTCTTAACGAAATCAACCTCAGTGAAGATGCTCTAGCTCCCTCTGGGTCCACGGATTACATGTGCACTGATATTGATTTCGGAGAAACTCCTACACTCATTATCCCAAATAGTTATCAATGGTCAGGAAAGGAGAAACTATTTAGTGGATTATCAGTATTCACTGATGGTTCCAAAATAGATATAGGCACCGGCGCAGGTGTTTATCTTTCTGAGAAGAACGTCATCGTATAGGCTTTTGGCTAGTTGTAGCGTGTTCCAGGCGGAAATTCTAGGTATTTATAAGACCACGGAATTGATAGCAGGGAACATTGAGAAGAATACAGAACTAACACTGTATGTAGATAGCCAGGCGGCGCTAAAGGCCCTGAATAGACATTTTTTCAAGTCTAGATTAATTATCGACTGTATTGATTGATGAGAAATTATCATATTAGACTCTGCTGGGTATCGGGTTATTGCGAGATAGCTGGCAATGAAGTAGCTGATAAATTAGCTAGAAACGGATAGGCTTTGAGTGGAGCTGAAAGTGAAAGTGGTGTGAAACCATCCCTAGGCTTTTACTTCGGGATAATTAGAGAGCGAATTCGAGAGAGAACCAATCATGCATGGAATAGCGGAATGGACTGCAAAATATCAAGGGTCCTATGGCCAAAACTTGATATAGCAGATACAAATCTACTATTAGGCATGAAAATGGGAAACCTGAAAACCAATAGGGAAAATGACAGGCAATTGGGAAATAGGTTCCTCCGGTCTTTGCAGAATGTGCGAAGATAATGTAAAATTTGGCACTGGAAACATTCTGTTATACTTTTGGTACAGCTTCCACATGTTTCATGTATAACTAACGTGACCAGACATCCCGCTTTTGGAGGGATTATCCCGCTTTTTAAACTTCGATCCCGCCTAAAATATTTGTCCCGCTTTTTATTAAGAAATCCCGTTTTTCTAACTCTAACAACTACTTATTCGATTTCCTTATTTACATTTTCTATAACATTCTTACCAATATTTAAGTGTGACTAAAAATAATTTTTTCCACTGGAGAGTTGATAATTTTTTGCAAATCGTTTTTGATAATTAAAAGTTTTAAATATTTTATTACGCTGATCATTAATTTTTTAACGAATTTTATTTACCAAAATGTCCCATTTCAAAAATTTGTTTTGACATGAACTTTGATCTCAAGGTTAACATGGATATTTTCATATTGAACTTTTAATAACTATCTGGAACTATATAAACGATGTGCCTTTGTTTCGGATCGGATACTCTTTTTATTATTATTATAAAAATATAATATTGGCAGCCGTATTATTATTTTGATAACGGTTTTTTAGAGGTAACGGTATTTTTAGTTAATTCGATAACGGTATTTAGCGTTATTGGTATTTCGAGTTATTTCGGTAATGGTATTTTATGGGTAACTGTTGTTTCATAAATTTCGAAGTATCGGTTAAGAACTATAAAATATAATTTGTAACTTTATTATAAGTTTTATTTCAACTTTATTAAAAATAATAATATTTCTTAAACCCAAAAATAAGGCTAACGGTATTTTAGCTTATTGGTATTTCGAGCTGTTTCGGTAACGGTTTTTTTAGCGTTATATATTTTAGCAGTAACCGTATTTGCAATTATTTCGGTAACTGTATTTTAGGGATAACGGTAGTCAGGTTGAATGTTTTTTTTTTAGCGGTAACGGCTACCAACTTTAGTTTTATTGTTAACGGGTCTAAGAATTATTTAAGAAAATCTATTGCTATCAAATTCAAAAATTCAAAAATCTGTATTTGAATTCATTCTTGAAATTTAACTAGGAATATTTTGAAAACATTTAGAGAAGCACGTTAAAATTATAATTTTTAATGTTTCAGTTTGTAGGGATATATTTACTTATTTCAATGTTCTAACATTTTTATGGGTCGTTCTCAATTTGTAACGTCTCAATTAGGTCGTGAACAAGGTTCTTGCGAGCTGATTCAGATTTTTAATTGAGATATAAAAATAAAATCCCTCTCTTTTTACAACTTTTCAAAATCCCGCTTTTTTCCATTCAATTTTGTTCAGAATCCTGCTTTTTAGTCGTTCAGGTCCCTCTTTTTGACAAAAAGCCTCTGGTCACGTTATGTATAAATGCACTTAACTTTTGCATTTCTTAAGCTTTATGGCTTGTTTGAAAGCTTTTATCTTGTTCTTTCCAAAAATATATAATACTTTCCCAATGTTTCATATGCCATTGCACTTAACTTTTGTATTTCACCAAGTATATCAACCATTTATAGCTTGTTTGAAAGCCCATAAATTGCTCTTTTCAATGGTGTATAATACTTGGCATAAAAAAATTGGGACACTGTCCATGTCTACAACTAAGTAGGCAGAAATGGCAGCCGATTCGTCGACGAATTGGATAGTATATCAAGAATCGATCTGGGTAACATGATAGGATTCGTCATGGAAATAGACTGGCTAAGGGAATGCCGTTGGCTTAGAGTGAACGCAATAGGGTGGTAGATTTTTTCCTTCATATCTTTCTGTTGTTTTCTTGGTCTCATCTTTTTATCTGCTACTACTTCTACTCTATCACTTCTATGAAGTGACTCACAATGGACCTCTATGAAGTGACTCACAAATGTACCTCAGACACAATCTGACTACTTCTGTAACCCTTCTCTACCTACCTACCTACTTACCTACCTACCTTTATAAATTGTTACCTACCTACAATTAAAAGAAGATACAATATCTTTGTAAATTATATATCGTCTCCGAAAATGCAAAACAACTTAACATCACTTTTCATAACTTTATAGGAGGCACAAACAACTTTCTAAAATCAAACCTAATTGTCCTACAAATAAGATTTATAGGTTATTACATCCTTAAATATCGCCTAATATATTGGTGATGAATATTTTTATATTTTATTAAATATTTTTTTAAGTTATGTGGTTTACGTTTTAAGATTTTAGTTTTCTGAAACCAAAAAGACGTAACATCAATACGAATTTTAGTAAAAATTATAATTAAAAAGATTTCTTATAGCTTTGGCTTTAAAATTTTAATAGCTATTATATATTTTAAATAAATTGCAATCTAAATTCGTAAAAAAAAGTAAATTTTTTTTTAATTTTTTAACAAATGTGATGTTACGTTATTTTGACTTACGAAAACCATTGCCTTCGTTAATATAATCGTTATGTATTTGAAAAAATAAACTATATTTCATCAAAAACACGTTTGAAAATTCTGATTTTACATTGTTTTGTATTTTCGGTGACGATATACACTGTCGGAAAAAAATATTGTGTTATCTCTCTGCAGTATGTGTCTATGGGCGCCTTAAAGCACCCCATAGACACATACTACATAAGCTCAAGCAATACGTATGTATTAGTAAAATTGACAGACCTTTTGAATGTGTGCGTCACACCGACACACAGTGTTCGATTTTCAAATTTAGCTGGTCAAAACCCCAAAAATGAACTTTAAAGGAGGAAACAAATTATATTCGGGTATTAAAATAGACAATTCAGTTAAGACATTTCCGTACTCATTTTAGCTGAAATCGATCAATGAATGCTTCTAACGATAACATGAATGATGGGTAAAATATACAAAAGAAAAATATTTTTTTTTTTTGCTCGAAAATTAGTCAAATTTTGAACATGAATAAAAAATTTTCTAAGGCATATTTTAAAAATTTTTTTTTTGTATATGAAAATATAATTCCTTTAAAATATAAAACAGGTATTTTGTATACATTTGAATGAAGATAGTATTAGATATTGAAAGATATAATAGGGAAGCTCTTAAAAAAAATTGTAAGTCAAAAACAAAAATGCATAGACGAATACTTTTTTCTGTTATCAGCTGGGGTCCAACTTTTGATTGTTTTGAAAACTAGGGATACTCCTTTAATAGAAACTAAAAAAAATTTTTGCCCGAAACTGCCCCTGCCGAACAAAGTATTCAAAACAAAGATACACCATCCTTCTAAGTGGAACAAAAAATTTAATACCATTTTATTTGTAAGTTGCTTTTAAAGAATGTATGTTTTAAATGAATACCTTTGTTTAAGTTGTGAGCTTACAAGATCGTGGGTGAATAATTCCATCTAGCAATTAACCGTTATAAAGTGGAACTTTTCTTTGCTAGAAAAGGAAGTTATTTTTGTTTAAGATGTCACAAAAGTAATTCTTTATTTATAGAACGATTTACAAGAATTAAAAAATTAAAAAAAAAAAAAAAAAAATAGCCGAAGCCAGGAGTTGAACCCACAACCATCCGGATGCTAGCCAATTGCTCTACCCACTATACCACTGCAGTGTAAGTGGGTAGAGAGGGACTTCACAAAGAAGTCCCGTTTTCTTTTCTTTTTTTCTAAAAATAAAATAGACATGCCTAAACAGATATCGGGAAATACTAACGATGGCATTACAGCCAGGCGATTTTTTAGAAATGCGGAAATATCTGCGCAAATAACTGGGTTAAGTTTAGAACTTATTAAACGTTTTCATGTTATATTGGAATGCTTAGCATCTGGGTATACTATAAACGTGGAAGCATTCGAAAATTATACATTTGAAACAAGAAATCTTTATTTGAAACTATATCCCTGGTATTACATGCCTGTCAGTGTTCACAAAGTTCTTTGGCACGGAAAAGCTATAATTGATCATTGCATCCTTCCTATTGGTCAATTATCTGAAGAAGCTCAAGAGTCCAGGAATAAAGACAATAGGCGTTATAGACTGCAGTTCACGCGGAAAACTTCACGGACCGAGACTAATGCAGATTTAATAAAAAGGCTATTAATATCATCAGATCCTTATATTTGCAGCTTCAGGAAAACTCCACCAGTTAAAAAACGAACTTTAACGCCAGATATATTGAAAGTACTAAAAAACGCATGTTATAATATACAAAAGTCTGATAATGAAAATGACAGTGATATTGGTGCAGATTCCACATGATTTTATTTTTTTTACTAAACTTTTTTATACTTTCATTAAAAAATTATGATGAATTATGTAATCTTTATTTTGTATTTTTAATTAAACTTATTTTCAAATGAAAAAGAATTATAAAAGAAGCTATTTTTAAATTTTGATTATTTTTCATAATTGGGTAATTAATAGTGGGCGTGGCGGTAGGCGGATTTGTCTAATTTTTTGTCCAATAATTCTTCAATATGTAAGTAATCACTATGCCAAAAATCACTTTTGTACGATTTATAGTTTTTGTGTAATTAATTTTGGCCACCTAAATTTGAAAATCGAACACTGTGCGACAATGCAGTATGAAAAATCAAAATCGTTTTGATTTCAAAATGAACTCATACTGCAAACAAATATTTTGAAGTTTTCTTTTTCTTTTATGAAAAATTCAGTTTGTCTTTTTAAACTGAAAGAAGAAATAATTAAAATATTTAAAGTTGTTTATTTTTATTAGAAATTTTTAACAAAAATAAAGATTTGATTGGTCAATGTGTAGTGAAATCATCAATCACACACGTATAGGAGGGTTCATCGGCAGTAGCTCTCTGCAGTATGTGTCTATGGGAGCCTTAAGACTACGAATTAAAATCGTAAAGGCGCCCATAGACACATACTGCAGAGTGATACTGCCGATGAACCCTCGAATACGTGTGTGCTTGATGATTTTTCTACACAATCATCAATCAAAATTATATTTTTTAAATTTTCACAGAATATTTTTATAATATTTATTTGTTTTTCTTTTAAATTGAAGTATAGAATATAAACTTTCATAATTGACAAAAAAAAATAAATAAATTCATTCGACACAAATGTCTGCAGTATAAGTTCATTTAAAAATCAAGAAGTACATACTTATTCTAAGTAAAAGTCTCATCATTGTTGTGCTAATATAATAAAGAGACCCGTAATAGAAAAATAATAGTTAAAGTCCCACAACCATTACAAAATACAGTTATTTGGATAAATAAGCAAAAAATCTTATTAACACTTTAAAGAAACTGAGAAAATTTTGGAAACTGCCATGGAAAAGTCTGAAGTTGTAAATGTTTGTTATAGGAGATCGTATAAAAAATGTTTTCTTAACATTGGTACATATGAACAGGGCGATTTTTCGCCAAACGTGGCGATTTTTAATTGCTCTTGGCGACTGAATTTTCCGTTTTGCGACATGGCGATTTTTAACAAAGTGGCGATTTATTTGGCTAATTTTTAGAATTTTATTAAATAGGTATTCGCGTAGTAAAACTATTACGTTTTCTTACTAGCCAACGTTTATTTTTAGTATTTTTCTATCCAAAAACGGCGGTTCTCAACAAGGGGTCCATACAAAGATTGTTAGGTGATCGCTAAGACCTTTAGCTTGAACATAAAATTAAAAGTATTTCTTTAAACATATAACACACACACACATATGTATATTAATTTCTCCATACTTATAAAATAAAGTTGCAAAAATATAGAGTAAAAATTCAAAACTATTGTTTGTGCATGATTTTTATTATCATTCTGGTAATTTTTGCAAATTGTAAAAAACATTTAATGATATTTCGTCCTTGGCATAAGACATTTATTAGTAATTTTAAAATCCATTTTTAAATACAAAGGTTTTATCTTAAATTTATAATTAATTGAAATCAAATGTTTTTCTTATTTTCTTAAATATAGCCTGATTTAACAAAAGGATTTGGCATAAAATAGAGAATTTGCCATTAATTTTTTATCTTTAAGTATTAATTTATTTTTGGATTAAGAAAGTATCACTTTTTTTCAAATGAATATTCATTTTTATTCAAACTTGAAATTCAACATACATATGTATTATCAGAAATACCTTTAAATTATCAAATTTAAAGGCATGAAGCAAGAGTTTATAAAAACCCCTGATCTAAGTCGGGGACCACACACACAGCAATTTTTCCTGCTGCAATTCTGATTTCGTAGGAGAGAGAAGAGAAGGGAATACTAAACATTTACATTCACTTTACCGCTCTCGTCTACGAATTGCAGCAAGAAAAATTGCTGTTTATGAACCCCGACTAACAAAATAAATATCCTTAATTTATAAATATCTTCAATAAATGTTTGACTTGACAATTTGTTTTCCATCATTTTTCAAATATGAATATTAAGAATAAGTTAATACTTCGAAACAATTTATAAGTTTAACAGGATAATTATTCTGTTAAAAAATATAATAAATTTCAATAAATTTTAAAAATTGTTGACCTAAAATTGAGCTATGTATGTCAGAAAATTGTGTTGAAATTAATATTTTTTGTTTATTCAATTATTATTAGCTATTGAAATTATCATTGACTTTATTGATGCTGAATTTACATTTTAAAATTATATAAAATTTGAAGCACTAAATATTTTAGTTGTTTTTAGTTTTTCTGAAAAAAAAATATATAAAATTTAATTTTGCGATTTCTGATTAACAATTTGGCGACAGAGGCTCAAAAAAATCTGACAACCCTGCATATGAAACCCATTTGTTTGAACCTTGTCTGGACAGTTAGGTTAGTAATTACTTCCCCCTTTATCTCTCCGCTTAGAAAAATAGATTCTTTTTGGCGAGAATTGCGATATAGCTACGATTTTACTTCACAGTGTTAGGGTTTCTGACCCCAGAATTTCTTCTAATTTTCATTCTAAATTGTAATTTTGTATAATGAAATGGTTCTTTTGGCTTCAGATTCTAAAAAGCCGCAATTTAAAAACAATTACATTAATCTTACTTCATTTTCTCTATCTGGAATCAAGAAATCTTACTGGATTGTGGTCGAAGACTTTCCGATATTATAGTCGGATCTATCCTTATTTTTCAAATGCAATAATAATTTGAATAGAATATTAAAATTTAGCATATGCCTTTCATTTTGTATCAGAAAATTCGAAAATTGGAAGCCAAAGTAAAGAAATTAAGCAAAGTGTCACCTTATTTGTCGCACAAAATCCATGATCAATACAACACTTTTACTCCAAACTCGAAATGCACATATTTTAAAAAATTATTTTGTTTATTAAATTAAAGAATATAAAACGACAAATACCTGGACACCAAAAAAGTATACCATAATGAACCTAGATTATTTTGTCCGACAGTGTATATAAGCAGGTATGTCACAGAACACAAATTCGTACGAAATCACATTCCCAGCAAAAACTTTACTTACCCGGTAAGTCGAAATATTACATTGCTAAAAGGCGGTAACTACTTATAATTCGGGTGAAAAACTCATTACATTTATAGGGCGATGTCCACGAATTCATGGGTCCCCATTATTAAAGTACTTATTTTAAACAATTAAATAAGTAAACACAGAGAAATTGACTTGTTTTTTCATATATTTCAAAGCCAGAAAACATCTCGATTCGAGTTGTTTAATTATTTAACACAATAAAAACATACTAAATTTCCATACAGGGAAGAAATTTTTAGTATTTTTAGTACATAGAAAATTGTTGAAAAAAGAATTTGTAAAAATTGTCAAACAGTTTAAAAACAAAAAATTAAAAATTATGAATGAAATTTATATTTGTTCAAAAATTTTATTTGTTTGAAAATTTAATTTTGTTAATTAGAAAGTGTCTGTGCGTGTAATTTTTATTTAAATTTAAAATTTGTGAAAATATTTTGACAAAAGAAAAACAGGCCAAAAGGAAAAACACAATAAAAAAATATGTGAACAGTGATGTTTAAACTCTTTATGTTTTTTAAAAAACAAGTCGAAAACTAGTGTATGTGAACATAATATTAGTCACTACGCCATGTATATGTTAAAATTTCTGTGCGCTATTAATAGTTTCAACATACCAATAGAAATTAAAATAATTTACTGAAAAAACGTTTGGGTTTAGTTCGGGGTTGAACCGACAACCTACTGAGTGCTACGCTGTCGCTCTAGCGAACTGAGCCATTGCAGAACTAAATGAAATTGTTGTTTACTGGTAACTAGTTATTCCACTACTCGAAGAAATGAGAAAAATAATGACAACTCATTACCTGGTAATGAGTCTAGTAAGTAGTAGTCATTACCAAAAGCCAACAAGTTTGCTGGGTTTTTGTTAAGTGAACTAGTGCTGACAAATTCTACTACTTTTGAATACTCGATACTACTCAATTCATTTTTACTACTTTTCAGGAGACCGTTTTTAAGGTTCAAAATTGAAATTAAAGGTCATAGGTATACAATTTTAAATCACCTTCCGTGTAAATATATCCGCAATTCGTATGAAAAATATTTGATATATTTTTGGAACCGATGTGTATACTGGTTATCGAATAATATAGCAATAAAGTAATGGTGTTATTTTTCCTTTTATAAAATTTATATTTTGTTTAAATAATATCTCAAGTTATACATTTTTTCAAAAATGGAATTTTAAAATGTATTATGAATATGTTGAATTATGTACTTTTTCAATGACCAAAATGTTATAAAAATAAAATTTATGTCTTAAAATAGTACAATTCAACTTTAATAAAAATCAATAAAATTATTTTCATATATTTAAACATATTTAGGCTTTTTAGAAACAGGGCTAAATGAAACAGCACTGCAAACTGCCGCTGACCAAATGTAATCAACACCATAACAAACAGTGTATTCTAAATGATCAGCTGATTATGGCAGCACACACTGCTGCTGACTACGCGCTATTTTAATTTGGGCTTTAGTCAGCAGCAGTTTGCAGTGCTGTTTCATTTAAGCTCAAATTACATTTACGTTGTAATTACAATTCAGCGTAGGCAGCCACAATTTACAACCACCATCTAGCTTTATTCTACTTGTGTATTTTAGCCTGTCATTTATTTGCTCACTCTCTTTGTCTCGCTCCCAATCTGAATGCAGCGCAGTAAATTTAGAAACAGGGCTAAAGCCCAAATTACAATTGCGCGTAGTCAACAGCAGTGTGTGCTGACATAATCAGCTGATAATTTAGAAAGCACTGTTTGTTATGCTGTTGATTACATTTGATCAGCAGCAGTTTGCAGTGCTGTTTCATTTAGCCCTGTTTCTAAATTCACTGCGCTGCATTCAGATTGAGAGCGAGAAAAAAAGAGTGAGCAAATAAATGAGAGGCTAAAATACACAAGTAGAACAAAGGTAATTATAACGGCAGCAACATGTTGTGCTGACAGTGATCAGCTGATAATTTTTGCTGATACTGTTGCTGACTACGTGCTATTGTAATTTGGGCTTAAATGTGTATTCTAAATAATCAGCTGATTATGGCAGCACACATTGCTGCTGACTACGCGCTATTGTAATTTGGGCGTAACAGCCAATTTTGATCCGCCGCCGACAATTTTTACAAAAGTCGCGGCCGTCATTAAAATTGTTCGGCGCACATCTCTACCTACAGCTGTTCAATACAAACAATATTTTTTGTTGTTGTCATAGTTGTTTTTGCAAAAAAACATCAGATTTATTAAGTGGAAAAAACGATGTAATATAACATTCTATAATAAATTCATAGAATAAAACAAAGAAAAATACTAAATAGTTAACAAAAACTAGAAAACAATTCTTTAGAAAATAGAAAACAAGCAAATCAATAAGACTGTTCTAAATAATTCGTCCTTTTTTTGTTTAATAAGTGATGATTAAAAATCATTTAAGTGTCCAATGGGAGTAACTATGACAACATTGTTTTGCGTTGGTGGGTGTCATAAACAAATAAAATTTTCTACTTAAGTTCATTTTATACCAAGTTACATACTTAAATTACAATATTCTCGTCTTAAGTGAATGCACAAACAACAAAAAATCTCAAAATGATATTTTTAGATAAATTTTTACCCTTAATATTCGTTTATATACGACCATTTATCAAATGGTTCCTACACACCTTTACCCGCTTATGTGAACTGCAGCGTATTTGCTATGGAGCACAGGCTGGAGCCAGCCGCACCAAACAAGTAGAAAGATCTTTATCGCTCTCCAAACAAAAGGAAATTAAACAATTGCTTAGGGAATTAGATGAAGCAGTAGAACACTGTAATGAGGAGGAATTACGTAGATTTCCTGCTCAGGCCATAGCTGTGGTACAGAGAGTAAAACATATTAAATCACGTATACACCCAGATTTTAGTGCCTTATTTGGAGCTTGTGTTTTGCAAATATGGAGCTATAAACATTTAATGCATGAAGTTGAACGCTTAAGATCGGAGCCATATGATTCAGATAACTTAGATCATGAGCAAAAGTTGTTGGAATTGTGGAAGTATTTGATGCCGGAGGAGCCACTGGATGGTAGAATATCGAAGCAATGGCAGGAGATAGGATTTCAGGTATTCACCACAGATATTTTCTACTAAAAAAATTCACTACACCATTTAAAACTTTGTATATTTTTTCTTTTTGTCACATCAATATTTTTTACCGCAAAATTTATTCACTTAAAAATTGTTCAACCTTATTTAATCATCTCTATAATATTCCCTAATTTTTTTTTAAACTATATTTACGAAAAAATATTTTTCATCTTTATCAATTTTCAAACCTTTTTTTACACAAAAATCTGTCAAAATTCTATGGTAAAAATACAGAATTTTTTCATCCCAGAAATTCTTTACCTCAAAGCAAGAACTCACCTCAAAAAAACATTTATCAAATGTATATTCACTTAAAATATTTTTACCACACATCTTCACCTGAAAACAACTATTTAAAACCCATCATAAATTTATCCTCTTCCAGGGTGACGATCCTAAAACCGATTTCCGTGGCATGGGATTACTAGGTCTCGAAAATCTTCTATTCTTCGCCCGGGAATATAAAGAAGCCGCTCAACATGTACTCCTACACTCTATGCATCCCACCCTTGGCTATACTTTTGCCATTGTCGGCATAAATCTCACTGCCATGGCATATCGTCTGCTCAAAACTGGCGAAGCTAAAACTCATTTTTATAATGTGGCCCAAGCCACCAAAAAACCCTGTTCGCTGATACATTTTCATAAATTCTATTGTTATTTACTTTTCGAATTTGATCGTTTTTGGTTGGAATCAGAACCGGCCAATATAATGGATTTTCGTGAAATTTACCAAAGTTTTGAAATAACCATAATGGAGGCTTTACAAAGGGATACAACGATGTTTAAAACAAATTTAGTGGTAGAACAGGTTTAGAAAAGTTGTGTACAAGTGAAAATTGTAAGTGTTTGTTTTAAGAGCTAATTAGAAAATTAGTTAGTGTAAGGTTTTTAAGCTAAATTATTTAATTTTTAATTGATAATAAAGAAATTAAAATTAATGTAATATTTTGAATAAAATATTTGAATAAAATATTTAATAAAAAATAATAATGAATAGAAGTTTTGTTTATTTTTGGTGAGTGAAGAATATTAGTCACCTTCATTTAACAAAGATGTTTGTCATTCTACTTGTAATTTCTACAAGAATGCCTGGGACCTCACTTGTAACTTACCGCCTATGATGGTGTAGAGTATAAATAGCTAATAACAAACGAAAAATCGCTAAACAAATGCAAAAATCATAACAAATGAAACCAATCTCAAAATATTAGTGCATCTTTACTTTCCTGTGCCAATACTTTTTTCCTTAAAATATTAAGAAATAATTAAAATTTTATTTATTTATTTCTTCTTAACTTATTACATAGTAGTGATCATTATAATATATAAATCTACAATATGATTGATTATTCCTATTGGCTCCCCAGCCGCAACAATATAACAGTAAATTAAATAATAATAATAGTCCTCAAAAGGAACAAAGATAAATACCTTATTGACCCGATAAATGCTCTAATAATTTGCGATGAAAAATATTCAACGAAAAAGAAAAATTACGTAAATTATATGGCAATTGATTAAAACTTCGAGCAACTCGAATCAGAAATGCTTTTCCAAAAACTTGATTTTAGATTCTAGGAATTATTATCTGTGGATTCCTCATAGACCTTGAAAATATAAAGTATCTGCAAAGCGAATTAGGATTACTACTCCTAATGACGCTAAAGAAACGCATCACATTCCTCAACATCAAAAATTGTTCGAACGAACAACCGAGAAACTGTTGAACATAGTCCGAAACATGATGACGCAAACCTATATTATAAACAAAACGAATTATGATGTTGACAGTACGTTTAAGTTTGTTCAAATAAAGTGTAGGTACTCCAGAAAATACCTCAACTCAACTTTCGTCTTAGAGACATTTAATTTAAATGAATTTGACAGAGTCCATTCCACAACACGATTTATGCAGAAATGTATATTATTCTCTAACACATCAGGAAAATCACGTCCACATTTAAACAATAGGAAAACATTATCTGCATAATGAAGTGTTGACAAAATCACCAAGGCTATTTAAATACATAATAAACAACAGTGGACTCAGCACAGTTTCTTGAGGAACTTCAGAGCTAAGAAACCTTACACTTGAATTAACGTTATTATAAACAACGAACTGAGACCTACCACTCAAGTATGAGAACATAAGTTTACATGTTGACCGCAAAAAGTTAAATTCATTTCTGAGTTTCATAATCATTTTCTCATGTTTGATGGAATTAAAAGCTTTAGAAATATCAAAAGAAATTAGTACACATAACTCATTTCAAATCATCTCTTATACTCTCAGTCATAGAGAGAAGTCGTTGTACTATAGCCAGGACGAAAAGCAAACTGAGACTCATAAAGACAAGGTAAGATAGAATCAATTATTTGAAACTTTAAAAGATGTTCCACTACCTTCGATAAAGCCGGCAAGATAGATATAGGCCTAAGGTCATCAGGACTGTGAACAACTTTAGATTTAGCAATTGGAACAACACGAGCGATTTTCCAGCTAGAGGGGAATATAGATGTAGTAAAAATATTATTTATAAATTTAAGTATGTAATTGAAAATGTAAGGATAAACCAACTTGATAGAAGTAATAGATATATTATCAACACCAATAGTAGGGTATCCAATCGATTAACCGTCATTCGGTTATCCGGTTAATTTTTGTCGATTAACTGTCCGAATAATTTAAAACTGCCTATTTTTGAATAACGAAT
Source organism: Protophormia terraenovae (assembly GCA_951394005.1). Classification (NCBI taxonomy): domain Eukaryota; kingdom Metazoa; phylum Arthropoda; class Insecta; order Diptera; family Calliphoridae; genus Protophormia; species Protophormia terraenovae. The sequence continues at coordinate 36,136,012 of OX596073.1, forward strand.
AAACCGAATAATTTGTGTCGAATAATCGGTTAACCGAAATGTAGTTTTCTTGAGTTATAAATTAGAAAATTTTTTCATTTTTATGATAAATTTATGTAAATTACATTTTTTTAAGAGGTTTTATTACAAAACAGGATCCAATATATATAGAAAGTTTTAAATTAATTGTTCTGATATAAAGTGTTGATATTCGGATGTTATCTTTACAAAAAATATAAAAAAATGAATCAAATGAAAAACAATGTTATGCATAATTTTTTGTATTAAAATAAGAATAAAAATTAAAACTGATTTCCTTGAGACTTTTAAAAAAAATTGGATGTTCATTGCAATTTTGCACAAAATCGTGAACATGACATAACATAACACACGTATCAAAAAATTCAATTCATTGAAAATTATACGAATTTGTACTATTTCTGGATCACAAGTTCAGTATCTTACTGACTTCCTTGGATGCTTTTTTTGGGATAGAATGTTTTCTAAAAAGCGACAAGAAATGGTAATAATATTATATCTTCATAAATAATTAAACTTGTATCAATAGAAATCCTTAAAATATTACTTTGATTATTAAAGTCATAACAATTATCATCTAAACGTACACAAAAAATATTAATTTGGACTCTTTAACAAAATATCATTCTTACACGGAAAATATGTACACTTAAATGAAAAATATATTAAATAAAGCGAAATTAGGAGAGTATTAAAATTTTTCATACAAATAGGAGAAAATAATTACGAAATTATCTCCTTGTAAAAGAATTTGATCTTATATTATGTTTCTAAGTAACCATTTCAATAGATTAAATGCTATAATTTGTGAAATTTACGTGTTTTACATGTATAAAAAGGTTATTCGGTTAATCGAATAATTTGTCAATAATCGGTTATTAACCGATCAACTTTAAACCTCGAATAATTATTTGTCGAATAAACCGATTAATATGAACACCCGAATGGATACCCTAACCAATAGCCTTTGATTTAACCTTATTTTGAGCATAAAGAACTGCATCATAAGTAACGCAAAGAAATGAAAACCTCAAACCAAAATCAATAAATTCTTCAAAATCAAGTGAATCGCCATTAAACGTATGATTATGACAAGAAAAGAAGTCATTCATAGACTCAACATTCAAGACATGATCCACTAAACAAATTTTTATCAAAAATTCCATGGAAAAGTCCAAAAAAAAATTCTGATCTTTTGATACATACATAATATATCTATATTATCGGAAGGCTTCATAAACCCCATTTAAACTATTTTTAAGTCGAAAAAAACGGTGTTTTTAGACATATATCCACCATTTATGAACCGATCTGTCTGAATTTCGTAGATTTATTTAAAAGTTCTGTGCACGTAGTGATGTTGTCGACAGACAATATTTAAGTCACCGTTAACGATTTACTCGTGAGTATAAATGTCAAATACTTCCATCAAAGTTGCGCAAAAAGGAAGCAAGAATAGACTCTAACGTTGTTAAAAATAGTGTATTTGATTGTAAGTAATTGTTAGCAAAAAGGAGCTAACAAATCTAACTTAAACAATGTCGCTTTATGCAAAAACAATAACAATAAAAAAAGTTAAATTAAATTAAAAATCTCTGAATCTAAAAAAAATACTCTCTTTTAGTCATCGATTTTGGGTTATTTCTTAAAGGAAAATCCTGCCTTTCCTTTCCTTTAGTTTTCTTTTTCTTAATTTCTATAATAAAACAAATATTTCAAAGAATTTTTATTTGCTTTATGGTTTTTAAGTTTTTATTTTTTTTACTTTTTTGTTTTACATTCGATTCGATTTTAAATAGGTTTATAATATATAAATATGTTTCTGCGTTATATGTTTAATTTTCATGCAAATATGCGCTTTATTTTTGTCAAATACGCTTTGAAATTTAAACGTAAATTTGAAATATTTTAAGATTTTTTAAAGAGTTAAAGACAAAATTTATGCATTAAAAGTTTTAAAAAATATTAATTAATAATAATGATAATAAAAACATAAAAAACTTAAAAAAATATCCTTAAAATTTTATTTAAAATAAAATTTAATAAATTAATACTTTTTATTATTAAAAAAGGAAACATAAGATTGAGCGGCCATTTGTAGAGAAAACTTCAAAGATTAAGCTCTACATTTTGTTTTGAGTTTTTTAAAAATAAGTCTTTTATTTGCATTAAAATTAAAACAAAAAATAATACAAAATTTCTTGAAATTAGAAATGTTTTGTTAAAAAAAAAAAAAAAACAAATTGGCATTTCTTTTAAATTAAATTCGTTATTAACACAAATTTTAAAAAAATCACTTATAAATGCAAGAAAGTTGCAGTAAAAAAAATAATATAAAAAACTGAAAATTAAAAAATATAAATAAAATATCACTGTAAATGAGATTTATAAAAACAAATCATTAATTAATAAATTAATAAACAATATCAGACCTTTTCCTTTTTAAACTATCCATCATATAAGAAAGTTCATAAATCTTTTAGCAAGTTTATCAATTATTCTTTCTTTCCTACTTAACTAAATATATTTTTTCTTTTTTTTTATTTATATATATAAATTATTTTTTGTTAATTTTTAGCATTAAGCCTTGTGGTTTGCATTTTGTTTTTTAAAGACAAGTGTGTTATCGTAAAAATCTTAATTTTTCGTCAAGTATAAAAAAATCGTTTTTTCTTCATCATCACATTAATTCCTTTTATCTTCATTTAATTTTTGGCCCCTTTTAACGATAGAATTTAACCTCAGCCTCTACACAATCCTTCATCAATTCATCCAATTCCTCATTGACTTCAGGATGTTCTGCCAAATAGGCAGAAACTTCTTCAACACAAGCTGCCTCTAAAGCTTTCAAATGTTCCAATGAAGCCGGTTTACGTTGACCATGTAATTTATGCAATAATGTTATTTCATTATCAGCTGGCACTTTAGTGAGTGGTGATATTTTGGGTTGTGGTGCAAAGACAAATGGTTTAAATACTGATTCACTGGCATTGGGGGTGGCGGTAAACCAATGACAGGAAATACCATTATTACATACTACAAATACGGTAGCCGAACGTGAAGTGGCCGCATTGGCAGCAGAGCGTAGAGTCTCAAACATGCTGGTTAGAGAGTAAGAGCCATCGTCTGAGGGTTCATCGCCACTCCAATCGGTGGAGGAGTTGGGAGAACATTCAAAACAGGCGGCGAAATTGATGTCACCCTTGAAGGAAGTAAAAAAAATTAATTATTAAATAATATTATTTGGAGTAATTTAAAGATTTACAAAATAGAGGGGTGATTATCAGTCCTATATTAATTAAATCCAGTGTTTAAATGTGTAAGGTATTAGGGTTATGAAACTTCCGGACAAAAAAATAGAGTCTGACAAAATTTTATGCAAAACAATAAAACGTTTTGCGCCAAATCAATGTGAATATATTAAATTATAAACCTATAAAAATTAATATCCTTTAACATTATCCCAAATACGTTACATTGTCTCAAACGCAAATATTCCTTCTTCAGTGCAGACCAAAAAATAGGGTCAGAAGTAATTTTGTCAAATTTTTTTTTTTTTTTTTGAAACTAGGGTTATTCAATCTAGTATTCCTTATATGCTTTGTGCTCAGTTTTCTTTTTCTCATTCTGTCAGAAAACCTCAAATTGTTATACCTAGAATTAGATGTGGTTTTTTGAACGATATTTTATTTTAAGAGTGGCTCGATGTTGGAATTCTTTGCCTCTTGAGCTTCGCGTATTTTCTCATTCGAATAATGCTTTCCGATTAAAACTTTTACCACATTTATCTTCACTCTAACAAACTGATACATTTTGTGTTTAATGTTTCACACATAAGGAGTGCGATCGAAAAAATCTTAGCACACGTTTCGCCTCATAACTTTTTTCGGAAGCAATATTTAATTTGTTTGACCTAGTTATTATTTTTAATGACAACCATGTTGATTTGTTGTCAGTTTGATCAAAATGAGAGACGGAAAAGATGACGTGCTATAAATTATTAATAATTTTCAAAAATCCAAATTGGTCCTAAAAAAATTGGCGAACTGTTTGCAATGTTATTAAACAGTATCAGAAGAATTTTAGCATTAATGGGAAACCAGGCTCGGAAGAAAAAAAGGTCCACATGATTTTGGGAGGCCAGAAAATTGAAAGCATATTGAAAAGAACTCCAAATACATCTGGTAGTTAAGCAGCCCGTTTATCTCAGTGCTCTTTTTGGTGCGAAAATTTAAAGCTAATTAATAAAGCCCAAAAAGTTAAAGACAGGAATGCTGCAAAAAATTTAGAAACCCTTTAATGCAAAAAAAGTCGATGCAAAATTCTCTAGGAATCTAAATTTCTTCTGAGAATATGAGAAGACAATTGGTGAAAACATAAATTATTCCAAATACTATTCTGGAATGAATTCAAATAGTATAAAAGAAGTATTTAGTTTATAGATGAATATAAAATATAGATTTGGAAACATTTAATACCACCTATACAACTAAGCATAACGGTGTGGGTTACTACCATTTCAAATTATCAGGTCTCCAGAATGGTCTTCCAAAGAAATAATATATCCCTCAATTGTTTTTTATTTTGCGATTTTTTAAATTTAAAGTTTATTGGAAACTTGAAAGCGAATTTTTTTATAAGGCGTTTTTTCTTTATTTGAGCGTTTATTTATTTCTTTCAAACTTGAATTGTTTTGCAATATTCGTATTTTTTGGTAAATTTGTGATTTGTTTTTAAATGGGAATTTTCGATACTCGACAAATTGTTTATATTTATGTGCTTAAATAAGCTTATTTTCTTTATTTGAGCATAAATTTGTAATTTGGATTTTTTTAAGCAATTTTTCGGTTTTTTGTTATTTGGTGATTTTTTTTAAACTTTTTGTTTTGTATTTATTAGTTTTTTCTTTATAAATTTGCGATTTTTTTTAATATACTAAAATCTTCATGCTTTTTATAAAATAGTATACGAAATATTAACCCAACTTCCCCATTCCAAACTTACCTCACCATCCCAGCATCCCAATGTCTTCAAAGCATCACCCAAACCCTCAATAGATTTGTCAATGCTAGTGGTCACTGCCAAACCATCACTGGGCAAATGATGATAGCCCGAGGTCAACTGCTGAGCAGCCCACAATTTGCCAGCACAACTTAGCAGCCAGACTTTAGAAGGATCACAGATAATTAAACTGAATTTACAGTCATCATGGCCATGTTGGGCCACCAAATCGCCCACGCGATCCAAGGCATTATCTGCCGAATCAGCAGAGGCCAACACTAAACGCACCGCATCGAATGCCGACAAATCACACTCAGCATCATTGCTCCAGGTAATAGCGACACTGACATCACGTTCATTCGAGCCACAATCACCTCCCCAGACACCAGGTTTAGGTTTTTGTAAAATCACTCTCAAAGGAGAAGCATCAGCCAGCAAATCAGTCTAGGAATTTAAGAAAAATATTAATAAATTTTTTCTTTGCCTTCTAGACAAATATTTTTATAACTCCTACCTTTCCCTCTAGAGACTCGGAATTATCATAAAAGAACACTTCTTGGGCCACACCCACCAACCTTTCATTTTCGCTATTACGACCCAGGATGACAGTATCCGCGGCGCAATGTGGTGGCATGACAACAAAACAATTACCTTGAGAACTCATGTCGTTTATACGATTTTCAACAAAATTTTCTTGCACTTAAAAAATTGAGGAAGAAAAAAACTTTCGCAGAAAATTGATTTTTCTCAATTCGCCAGCTTTGCAACGTCAACGACCCAACGATAATAATGATGACACACAAACTCACCAACACTCTTACAAATAACAGACAGGAAATGCAGTAAAATTTTTGTTGTTTAGAGATTTTTCTGATAATTTATTTGGCCTCTGTTAGGAATAAATAAATTTTATGGAAAATTTAATTTTTCTAATTAATAAATAATTATTTTGAGAGAAAATCACCCTTCTTTTCGTCACTTCTATGCGTCTGTATAATGACAAATTTTTTTTCTACTTTCAAATCTGCGGAAGGGTGACAGAGACCTGCGCCGAACGATTTTAACGGCGGCGGCGGCTTTGCTAAAAATTGTCGGCGGTGGCAATTAACTTTTTACAACTTTTTATTTCATAGTCGGGGTTCACACACAGCAATTTTTCTTGCCGCAATTCTAACTTCGTAGGCGAGAGAGGTAAAGATAATGTAAAAGTTTATTATTCCCTTCACCTCTCTCTCCTATAAACTCAGAATTGCGGCAATTAAAATTGCTGTGTGTGAACCTTGACCTAGTTTTCGCATCGTCTTATAGAGTACATTGGTTCACAAATGTGGTTCCAAGTATCCTTAGATGTAAGGGGATCCGAAGACCGTTTGTTTGAACATTATTTTTTATTTCCTAAAAGATTTATAACATACATTTTTGTATTTTTGTACTTCTAATGTGTCAAAACAGAAGACCGTTTGTTCGAACATTATTTATATTTTTAAAATTATTAAAAAAAAAAAAGTATATATGATCTTGACACGGATCTTCTCCCTACACATGTGAAATTTCAAGCTGGAGCAGTGTTGTCAGTGGAAATTTTTTAAAATACCTACAGCTGATGAAAAAAAAAACGATTTTTCCCTACGCGAGCAAAAAATGTTAATAAGTTCTTTAAGATTTGTTTCTAATCTTATCGTATAAAAATGCTAATTATCAACCTCCAAAAATTAAACTTTAGAAAATTATATTTTACTATATCTACTGATATGTATATTTTAATTCATTGCGCTATTTTATTAACAAAAAATATCTGATGAACGAGCTAAGTACTAAAGATTTTTCCTAAAGTTAGCGGGTTAAACTTTTCCTGTTAGATAGATCAAAATGATCCAAACATTCTATTTAATTTCTTGTTTAAAAATTGTTCTTCAGGATAATATTTTCATAATAGGGGATCAAATTCTACATTTTAGTGCATAGAAAATTTTTTAAAAAAGAATTTGTAAAAATTGTTGAAATGTTTACAAACAGTTTATAAACAAGAAAGTATTTGTGTGTTAAATTTTTATTTAAATCAACAATTTGTGAAAATATTTTGGCAAACGAAAAACAGGCCCTTTTCCTTTGAGGAAAAACAGTGATGCTTAAACTTATTGTGTTTCTTAAAAAACTACATTACTTTCAGCGGTATTTTTTAAAAAATCAATTAAAAATAAGATTTTCTATTTAAATTTTAGAAAAGAACTGTTGAAATTTCTATATTTCATTAATATTATTAACACACGTTTTGCTTCAAAACTTTTTTCCGAAGCAATTTTTAAAATTATTTTATCATTGAAAATATGTCAGTTATTATTCTTGAAGACAACCTGTTGATTTGTTGTGAGTTTGACCAAAATGAGTAACGAAAATGATGTATGTGCTATAAATTATTAAAAATTGAAAAAAAAAAAAAAAAAACAAATTGGTCCTACAAATAATTGGTCAAAGAATTAAATGTCTGCTGTCATACTGTTTTCAACGTCATTAAACAGTATCAGGGGAATTCGACCATCGATAGGAAACTTGGTTTAGAAAAAAAAGTCCACATGATATTGGATGGACAAGTAAATTGAAACCATATTGAAAAGCACTCCAAACACATCTTGTAGTAAATCACCCCATTCACTCCAGTTAAGAGATGATTTTTTTTTTTTTTGGCGTACGAAGAAAGACTAAATTTAAAAAAGTAGTTTTAGAAAAATGGAATGAAAATGGAGAGAAGCGAACTGTAAAAGAAAAGAGAAACCACTATCACCGCCTATGGAAGCTTTCGCTGTATATGTAATTTCCTATAGTAGCTTCTTGGCTTGAGATTAATGTTGAATTTTTATTATACAAAAAAATTGAGTGAATGCGTCCATAATATGGATGAACAAATAATTCATATAACCATCGACGATTTATGATGAACACGCTAAAGTTGTTACTGACTCCGGAGAGAGAGAAATGAAATGAAATGTATTCTGTGATAATCTTGAAGACATACATGTCGTTATTATTCTTCCTTTTAAAGTGAATAACAAATTACAAGACTCTTGAGATTTTGCTACACACTAACATACAGTGGCTCATCTGTGACAGCTTAAATTATGCAGTATACAATTATATTTTTAAAGCTCCATGAAAAAAGTAACAGACTGGAATTAAAAAATAAAATTTGGTATCATTAGAAACATGAAGATTTCTAGTTGAATATAGAACCATTATATAGTGTTAAAGTTTACCTTTAAGCAAATTAAAGATATGAAAACAAAAAATCCAATATTTTTATCTCACAGATTATTTTAAGCACCCACATATGACATAAAAAAAAATTGAAAATTACGACCGATAATTACATTCAGTTATGTGATGAAATTCGATCGATTTCAAAAGTAAATTGTATTCTTAAATCGATTAGGTTGTGATGAATTTCGATCGTTTTCATTTTCCATTTTTGTTTCTGTTCAATGTGTTTCTTGTCAAATCACAACAAATTAATTTTGAAATTTGTATTATTTAAATTAAATAAATTTTATTTTAATGTTTTTATGTTAATTTTTTAATAAAAAATCATCAAAAGTTGCGTGAAGCTGTCACAAAGGAGATATTCCTTGCTTCTGAAAAAAAAACATTCAGTTTTTTCCTTTGTGGTAGATATATCCAGAAACCTTATAAGTTAAATTGTAAAACCCATATGTGAAGTTACCGGTTAATTCGAGTGTCTGATAGGTTTTTAAACAATAAGGTACATCGCCTCACCACAAGTTCCATCACAAATTACAAAATATATTTTAAGTTTTAAACTTAAAATTCAGAATTTTAACGCAACAGAATAAAAAATAGGATTTACAGAATCTCTATACTTTTCTTAACCTCTGCCTCAATATATATTCTTTAAAAGGTATTATTTATTTTCTTTCTATAATATAGCTTTTATTTTTTACCCACATGCTTAATGATGCTTAATGATTCTAATTCTTTTGTAACAGTTTTAATCAAATTCAATTTTAAAACGAGTAACAAAATTTGTTCGATTTGAAAACGATAAAATCATGTCAATTTCGCTTTTATCACAACCATGATCACAACTTAATTTATTGTGATTTTCATAAAATAAAATGGAAAATGAAATCGATTTCGATTTCACAATAAAACGAAATTGAAATCGAAAATTTTATATATATCACAACCTTTTTCGTTTTCATTACATCGAAATCGATTTTCATTACATAATTGATTATTTTTTATGTGGAATGGTAGTCTTAATTGTATGCAACAGATTAGAGTAATGTAATGTAATATTAGGCGAAATGTGTTCATAGTGCATTTTTAGGGCCTAATACCTATTTTATTATGAAAATTTCCAATATGGACCACAAATTTTCAATAATATTGAGGTCTGGCGACTGTTTAGAGAGCGTCGTTAAAATTTGGCCTTTATATATTAGCAAATTGTACACAATACCAAGTTTATTATTCGAATCGTTATGTTGGCAATATCAAAAATATGATAATATGCCCTGATTTTTTGCACTCTGCAACAAATTATCCTTTGCGATATAAAGGTATCTACTACTGTCTAGGGAAAGGTAAATTGATTTCGATTTTAGTCGAAAATCGATTTTCAGGAGGAAAAAATCGGTTATTTGCAATCGATAATAATAAAGTTATGTTTAATCAGTTCTATGACAATCTACAAAGGACTAAAAAAAAATAAAATTTAAATTAAAAGTGAAATTTAATAAAGGCCCAACTCGAGTTTGCCAATGTTTTAGGAAAATGGAAAAAATCCCAGTAAGTATTTAATTTGAAAAAGATCTTACAATTTTTACATATTATCCCTAGCAGGGCATTTGGCAAAACAATCTTCTAAATCCTCTGAAAGAAAAACTATCCAAATATTAATCAAATAGCTCCAGAATATTAGTAACGTTTGAACGCCTATTCTTGAAAGATGGCCTAATAATAACACAACAAACAAACATGCTTAGTAGTGAGCATTGATTTAAATGTAAGGCTTTGTAAGCCTTGCTGAAGAAGATTGGATTGATGGATAAATTTAATATTTACAGATTTCTTATATTTTATATACATAACTTTTACACATGTATTACTTGTGACCTGTAGTGCGATTCAGTAACTTTTAACGATTCGACAATCGCTAGACTTGTCAATAGCATTTTTTGTTTGTAATATCGATTGTATGATTCACTAAGTATTCTTAAACGATTTTATATAACTATTGTTGTCATGTGGCATCTCCCTATAAGGAAATACTAAAAAAAAGTAAAGTTCCAAACCAAATAAAAAAGAAAAACAAAAAAATTTAAGACAAATTGAAATTTTTTAACAATTTTAAGACGGCGATCGATTAAATTATGCCTTTGATATAGATTAATATATGTTTCAGTTAATGGTTTTTTTTAAAATGATCACTACTTCCAAAAAACGTGGAAGCATGGACTATAACCTTGGAAGTACATATTACATCCGCAAAAGAGCGACTTAGTCGTAGGGTTGACTTCTTGGCTACTTTTTGTTTTTAATATAACAACACAAAAATTTTTGTCTTTAAGTTAACCCAAACAAGTATCGTTAAAAGTGTTACAGAATAACGAAATCGACAATTTTGTTGTTTACTATTTTTAATGAACGTTTAAAATCATTGTATAGGTTTATTATTTTCAATTTTTAGTTGTATTTGATACACTTTTGACTTTATCAATAAAAAAATCGACTTCAAAATTAATTTTGATTTTGGGGACCGATTAATCGATTTTGAAAATTGAAATGAAAAAAGTTGATCGTAAAATCGGAAATCGATTTTTGGCATTGTTTACCATTCTTTACTACTGTCCATTGCTGATCCAATAAGTTTCAACTTCCCACCACCATTAACCGACATACCAAACCATGAAACTGCCACCAACATGTTTCACTGTTATTTCAAAATTTTCTTGGTTCAGCTCGGTATTCGGTTCTCGCTCAAAAAATAACATAGTATCTGAGCCTAATATGTTTATAGAATTATAACTAATTAATAAAAAACAATAGAATTCCAAAACATTGAATCCTTGGAAACAAATTCCTTGGTAAAGTTGATTATGTAGCTCTTTTTTTGTTTAAATATTCGTCTTCTTGCATGCAATAATCAGCCAATAATCGGCCATCCATTGCGGACCATATTTTTATAAGATTATCAGCTCTTGTTATAATATAATGACCTATACGATCAAATAGAACACAATAAACTGACGACAAATGACCCACAGTTCTACGAAGAAGTTTAGTTTTGCTACCTATAAAGACTTATAGGCACTAGAAGTTTTCTACGAGCCGGTCCTCCGTATTCCCGTCCAATAAAAACTTTTTCTATTTACCAAAATTAATTGAATATATTAATATGATAAATATTCCAATAAATTTGTAATACGACTACACTTACGAATGGGTTTTGTGAATCCAGAATCCGGCAGTGATACGTCATGAAGACGAGTACAATAATCCAGTATTTGCAATGTATGGCAAAAAGTTTTGACGCAACATTGTTTGAACTCCGGATGTCAGTTTTGGTGCTGAGATCTGTAGCTTGTCGCAGTCACGATTGTATAAATATTTATTCGGTACTTCTTCAATGCCTTTTATTGTCCAACCGATTTTCATGAAAAAAACTGAATGATTTCTTGTACCATAGAAGCATATATTTTAACCATTTAAAGTGACCATTTTAAAATGGTTTGTAACCAATACTCCTTTATATAGCACTGTGCGCCACGCATGGACCCTACATGGAAGTACTTTTCCAAAAAGAAGTAGTGGCTGTGAGCCACTGTATGTTGTTGTTGAAAAAATAAATTTCGTTGAAAACGAAAAAAAAGTAGTCAAAGCATCATTATTATCATGAACATCCCAGCAAAAACTTTACTTACCCGGTAAGCCAATATATTACATTGCTAAAAGACGGTAACTACTTATAATTCGGATGAAAAACTCATTACATTTATATGGCTATGTCCACGAATTCATGGGTCCCCATTATTAAATTACTTATTTTAAACAATCAAATAAGTAGTCAAATGCTACAAAACTACAAATATTTCAAAACTACAAAATTGCTAAAAAAAAAAATGAAAAACAAAAAGTTGACTCAACTGAGATTTGAACCTAGGCAAAAACATTCGTTCATGTTTCAAAGACTATTGTCTTACTCACTACGCCATGTATACGTTAAAATTTGTGTGCGTTATTAATAGTTTTAACATACCAATAGTAATTCTAATCATTTTCTATAAAAATTTATGGGTTTAGTTTGGTGTTGAACCGACAACCTTCTGAGTGCTACGCTGTAACTAGTTATTACACTACTCGAAGAAATGAGAAAAATAATGACAACTCATTACCTGGTAGTAAGTAGTAGTCATTACTAAAAGCCAAACAATTTTTGCTGGGATGGTTCTTCAAGTGTTCAATGAAGCAACAAAACATCTCGAAATCAGGAAAAATAGAACATAAAAATCATGGATTTCGGAACAATTTGTATTACAAAAAATATAAAAGGCTTATAGACGACAATAGCGATTTTATTTTATTATTCATTTTATTCTTATTATTATTTATTTATTTTTTTTTAATTCCATATATATACACTAAATAAATCCAAATTTGTTTAAATTTAATTTTATAAAAAGAAATTCAATTGAATTATATTGTTTTTCAAGTTGTTTACATTTGTATTTACTATTTTCTGTTTCTGCTGACTTTACAGTTTAAAAGAAAAATAATACTCCTAATACGTTCTCCGTGAAATCTAGTTATAAATCCTATCATTCATAATAACCTAAGTAAATATAACAGATGAAATTTAATATACGTTCAATACAGAGCTAATAAAAGTACTCGATATCTGATATTAAAAGAAGTGCACGCCACGAAACATGTGTGTACGTAAATATGGCTTACCATACATCGTTTTTGCAATTATATAAACTTGTTCAAAATATAAAGAATTAAAAAATAAGACTTTCATTCAATCTAGTACAAATTGAATGATTGAAAATTTTTATAATTCAATTTGTAATAGTTTGAATTTAAACAAATTTGAATGAAATCAAAAGAATTAAGCATTCCCAAAAAATTAATTCACAAATGAATTAATTCCATTTTAACAAAAGCTTTAGGAATTAAGCTTAAGAATTAATTACAATGAATTTATTTGAAAGAATTAATAATTCTTTATAATTTAATTCCATTTTAAAAAGTGAATTAAAGAATTAATTCTTTCGAACCTTTGCCAGCGCCTAACAATTTTTATCGGCGGCGGCGGGTTTTTGTAAAAATTGTCGGCGGCGGGTCAAAGTTAATATAAAGCAAGGGTTCCCGGATAATTGATTGCAGTCCTCAATCCGAATTATCTGGATTATTGATTCTTTATTCTGACATGTTTTTTATTGAAAATTGTATACATGCATATGTATATTGGTTACTTAATATTTGTAACAATAATATTACTAATATTTTTCACCCCAAATACAATTTATATTAAAAAATTTTCAAAAATTTTAACCGCCATATACAAATGAGGATGTACATATGTACTGAAAATTATGTTGGAACAAAATTTAACTAAGAACGTAGGTACTGAATAGGAAAAATCTAAGTTAATTTTTATTATAAATTTCAATTCACATTATTTTTTAAATAAAAATTACTATTTTCTTACAAAATCCAGATAAAATATACAATCAATCCGGATTATAGAGTATGTAATGAGTTGGGAAATGGTGTCCGGATTACCGAATAATCCGGATTATAGAGTTTATACTGTATTTCTTAAAAGTCGTGGCTGGCTAGAAAATTCATTCCATTCTCCCGATAATCCAATAAACTTTTACAAAGTATTCTTCTAATTAATACAATTGAACTCGAGCCTGAATAATTTTTAAAAATTTTAATTATTTAAAAAAATGTTAATTTCGTGGTCCTCACCTAACATAACATATTTAACATTAATACAAAAATTACGTTAATGGTGAATGTAGACCGTTCAAGTTGATGTTAAATTTTTGATGTTTACGTAGTGTTTACATTAGACAACTTTTTTAAATATTTTATAATTTCCAGTGCAAAAAAATAAAATTTGTGCAAATATGTTTTCTTAATAGTCGGCCTTCGCACAGGCCTAAGGATTATAACTCTATGGTATGTTCAAAAAGCGGCTTCGCTAACGTAATTCTTCCTTTTTACTCAACTTTATATATATATTAATTTCACCATTAAAAGTGCTATCAATGGCGAAAAAAATGAAACAAATCGGAGCTGAATCAGGGTGGTCTATTTATAACTAATTTTTTAATAAAAAAGAAAAGGGTTATAGGGCTTTGAAAATCGAATTTCCCTAAGAAACTCGTAACAAAAAATTTTCGTTATAAAAAAAGTTTGGACATACCACAGAGTTAAAAACCCTTCCGCACGGCCGAAGGCCGGCTATTAAGAAAAATTATTTCCGCAAAATTTTTTTTTTTGCATAAGAAATTTCAAAATATCGTACTTAAAAAGTTGTGTTTATGAAACTTTTATATTATTTTTATTTTTTTAAATCTTAATCTTTACAATCGGATAAATAGTATAGGAAATATTTACGATTTTAAGTGAGTTAGGAAGGTAAATGAGTACTCTTAATTTCTTTCTATAACTTAAAAAAAATTATTAATCTAACTTTTAATTTTTACCAAAAGTATTTCACTAGATTTTTTATTTCAAACAGCAAAAGAAAAAATATATAGTACATAGTTTAATCCCTGCTAAATAAACGCCACATGTTCCTTACTTTTACACGGTATCTCTGAGTGAAAGAGAAACAATGAATAGTTTTTCATTTTTCATAAACGAATAAAGTGCGTTGTGAAAATGGTGCAAAGAAATTTCTATAAGTTCTGCTAAAAACAATAATTTAAACAAAAAACTAAAGAAAATATAAAACTAAATATTATTTTCAACAAATACAATAAATTTGTTAAAGAAATATAACAAATTGATGGTAAAAAATATAAAAATATCTAACTATAAAATAAAGGAGTTGAAAGAAGAAAAAAGTTTTGCTAAAGGGGTATGTTCAGTGAGCTCTTTTAGAGTTAACTATAGCCATCTCTTTTCTTTGTATAGAGAATCCAATAAGAATGCCGAAAACAAAACAAGTTGATTATAATTATATGTGTTGGTGTGTGTCTATGTGAAAATGCAAAGTGTATTTTTTGTGAATTGTTTTTGATTACTGTTTTTTTCTTTTCGTTTTCTTTCTTGTTCTTTTTTTATTCTTTATAAAATTCTTAACGTCGTCTACGTAGAAATAAAAGAATTTTAAGAACATTGACGTTAGTGAGTGTTGGTTTTTTTCAATAGATATTTTATTAAAATAATTAAAATAAGTTAAAGAAATTATAAAAAAAAGAACAAGAAAAATTCGTTAATATACGATTTAAAGGCAAAAGATTTTAAAAAAGTATAAAGAACAAGTGAAAATTTTGTTAAAATTGCCTTTAAGTACAGTGTGTGTGTGTACGTGAGTGCTTGTGTGTTTGGTGTTAAGAAAACCTGGAGAAAATCAATAAAAGTTTTTGAAAAGAAAAATATTTAGGACAAAAGTGAGTTATATATTTTTATAGTAGTTAAGTTTAAATTATAGTTTTTGTTCTTTAAAATTTAACAGAAATTCTAAAAATATTTTCTTAAATAAGAAAATTTCGAAAAACAAGTTTTTCACACTTGGGTGCTTTTTCTTCTACAAAAGGCGTGTTACGTTTTTTATATTTTTCTTCATGCCGTTTTTTCATTTACCCGCTTAGCAGTCAGTTGAAGACCACTTTTTTACAGAAAGCGTTGTTTGACCACTTTGGTGTTGAAAAAATATTTACGCGCATTTTTTGTTTTTTACTTAACAAATTATTAATTTTATAGAAATGTTTGTTTTTATTTTTTGTAACAATATTTATTTTTACAGAAAAAAATCAATAGATTTTTAGTATACCAGAAAATTTTCCAAATCTGTTTTTTTTTCATATTTAAGAGAAAAAAGCGCCCTTTTTTATTATCATCATCACCATCATCATTTTCATTGCATATTTGTGTGTAACAACAAAAACAACAAATTTCCTTGAGCTTACTTTACGCCATTCAACCCCCTCTTTCTTTCCCCCTTAATTATACAAGTTTATTGTTGTTTTATTTTTTTGCATTTCTTGTTCTTACTATTCACAGTTACTTGGTAGTACACAGTAAACATCTTCCAGTAACAAAGATGCCAGATAAATTGCTTAAAAATCAACAAATTTGAGACAAAAATAGCAAATCAAAAAAAAAAAATTTGTTTTATTTAGTTTAAATCTATTATTTATATAATTTGGAAGTTAAATCCAAAAATTGTCATCCGCCACTTTTCGTTAAAAAAATCTTCAAAATGTTTTCTATTATCTAATCCGGCAGCTTTGTTTTTAACATCCTCCCTCATATTTTCCTCTTTTTGTTTGAGATTTTGTTTTTGTATTATTTTTCTCTCTCTTTTATTAGTGTTTTCTTTTATTTTGTTGCTATTTTCTAATTGTCATTATATTTTCTTATTATACTTTTTAACATGTCATTCGTTTTTTCTTTTTAATATTTTTGTTACTACATATTTCATATTTATTTATGAAAAAAATATAAATTGCATTCATATATGTATATGAGTGAGAGCGTATGTTTGTGTGTATTTTAATGTTATGTCAGCATTTTTTGTTTACAAATAAATAAAAAAAAAAAAAATATATGCTGTGTCCTCATTTTTCTACTGTTTTTGTTTGAAAATTAAAAAAAAAAATTTTATTGGGGTGCATTAAAAAACAGTTTGCTTGTACTTTATCTTTATCTAATGTTAATTTAATAAAAGGTTTATAGAAAACAATTTTGAAATAATTTCAGATTTATTAATTATGTTTATGTTTTTTAGTCATAGATGTATGTAAATGAAAATGAAAATTGAAAATGTATTTCATCATGCACTATGGGCTATGAAGGTGTGAAAAGTATAGAAATACATTGTATATACAGTTACGGATATAAAAATAGGGTCAAGTATATTTATTTGAAATTTTCTGAGTTTTCGACAATATTTTATGCAAAACAATAACTTTTAATACCAAATCGTTTCGGAAATAATGTGTTATAAACCTATACAAAATTAAGGCGTAAATCAAGATCTTCGGCACAGTTGATTTTTAAACAATTTTGATAGTGATTCTATAGTACTTTTACTTGTGATTATAGTGATTATAGTCCGCTCTTGCTCGGTTTACGAGTTATAGGCCTTCAAATGTATAAAAATGGCGGAACTTAAAAAAATTTTGAATATTCGAAAAAAGCTTATTTAGCGAAGCCGGTGCACAGTGGGGTCAAACGCATATTTTTTGGTAATAAATCTGTATCTCCTAAACTACTGGTTGGATTAAATTGAAATGTATGGAAGAGTTGCAAAAGAGAACCTAAGCTTTGCGAAAAACTATCTTGCAGTCACCCTGTGATAATACAAGAAAATCTACAGGGTGTCAAAATTGACTACCTCAAGTATGTAAAAATGTAAATGTAAAAATGAAGTCCGATTTTAAAGATTTTTATATTTTTGTAAAGTGTTTGGCAAGATAAAGAAAAAATAAGCTTACTCACCTATGTTATCTCTTACAGTTAAAAAGATATTTACACTTGAATTATGAATTTTTGATTTTTTGCCTCGACTTTCTTTGGTTTTTCGGAAATAAGTCCTGGGATATATGAGGTAAAAATTTTTTAAAAATATTTTATAATTTGCTATAGATTTCAAAATAACATGCTGAAAGAATTTTTGGATTATCTCAATGCGTCTAGACGTGAAAAATATTCAAAGTCAGCACTCTGAAATTGGTATGAAAAATGGTTATTTTTTACAAAAATATAGTACAATTCTTTCACTTTTTTCTCAAAATTCCTTTAAAAAAAATTTTTTTTCTTTATATATTTCTAAAGACAAGGCTTCATAAATGGTTAATGTAGAAATTTTGAACTAATTTAGGCTTGCACCCTACATCAGGCATTGGTCGAAAATGGTGAATTTTGGAAAAAATTAAATTTTTGTCGATTAATAAAAAAAATGTATCAATTTATCGACGATAGTTCATCAAAAAATGGATTTAGAACGATAAGACACTAAACTGCTTCCCGCTCGGCCAAAAACGAATGCAGGAGAGCAGATTTCATGAAAAAAGTAAATTTTTTAAATGACTTTTTTTTAATTGCATAAAAAAGCATATTAGAATGATATTTTCGACTTTATTTCTTATGTAGTGTATAAAATATATATCGATCTTTCACTCCTAAAAAAATCATTAAAAAAGCTTTACAAATAAATTTTTGGCAATTTTTCAAATTTGCGTTTGAGACGATGTATCATTATTGGGATAATGTTAAATGATATTAATTTTGGCACTCATCAAGATCTTCGGTACACTTGAAATTATTTTATTTTTTTCCGCCTTAATAAAGGTTTGTCTGTGTAGATTTGCTTGTGTTATCACAGGGTGACTACAACATAGTTTTTCTCAAAGCTAAGGTCCTCCTCTGTAACACTTCCATACATTTCAATTTAATCCAACCAGTAGTTTAGGAGATACAGATTTATTACCAAAAAATTTGTGTTCGACATACCCAGAGGAGGAAGCCCTTAAGTCCGGCCGCAGGCCGGCTACACAGACAAACCTTTATTAAGGCGGAAAAAAATAAAATAATTTCAAGTGTACCGAAGATCTTGATGAGTGCCAAAATTAATATCATTTAACATTATCCCAATAATGATACATCGTCTCAAACGCAAATAGTCCTATTTCAGTAATTTTGTTAAAAAATTTTATGCAAAATTTTTAAGAAACTATTTTTTTTTAAATCTCAATAACGATATTAAAAATAAAAAACATTAAAAAGATGAGAAATATCGATGATCTTCAATTCCGAGAACTATTCGTATCAGAAAGGATCTATACCCAGTGGTAAAAAGAAGGGGTAAAGAGCCCTACTAGAAGGCCTTTTTTATGTCGAGAAGACCTTCTCCCTGCATTCCATGTTCATTTCATTTTTACACGCGATGTCATTGGGAGGTAGGCCTTACACATTCGCGACCCGATCCAGCCCTTCTAGAAGACCTTTTTATTGAAAACTGCAAGCAGGCCTTCTGTAGAAGTACTAAAAAAGCCTTCTACACTATTAATAAAATATTTTTTTATTTATATAAAATATATATTATTTTTATTTTAAATTATTGTAAAATGTTTAAAACTTAAAAAAAACAAAATTCAATACTAAAAAAACATTTCTGTTAACTTTTGACAAAACATCTTAAGACAAATTATTTGAAAATGACATTTGTGTAGAAATTGTTGATTTTTTATTTAATATTCCTGAAAAAACTTAAAATTTTTGTTAAATTATTTTGTCAAAAATATAAAGATATAATATAAACGATTAAGTTTTTAATAAAATACTTATAATAAAAACCATAAATAAAAAATATAATTAACATAGAAAATCACATCCTATTCAAACAAAGAATTGGAGACAACTAAATGATTTATCATTCTTTTTTTGGAATTTCTGCTTTGAATTTTGATATTGTTTTTGTAACGGTTTCTGCATGGTTTTGCTTTTTCAAATACTGTATTCTTTCTTTCCTTTCTTTCCTGCTAAGAGAAGGGAATTAAAACAATGTACTTTTTATAAATAGATTTGTTGTTGTTTAAAACAATATATATTTAAAAAAATACAACTTCTTATGGTCCTTCCAAGAGAAGCGAAGTCGGAAGGTCTGTCGGATCTTTTAGAAGGCAGGGATGAGGCATTCATGCAGGCCTTATTAGAGAAGGCGTGTTAGCATGAGCAACTGCATCTGAAAAAAGGCCTTCTAGGAGGCCTGCGCGGTAGAGGCCTCGCAAATTTTACCGCTGGGTAGCAGTGATGCGCACACACACTACTATACATTTGCGCTTGTGTGTGTGAAGCAGCAAAAACGATCCCAGCGGTAAAAAGAAGGGCTAAAAAGTTTCCAGAAGACCTTTTTTAGAGCCGGGAGGCCTTCTTCAAATATTCTACTTGCATTCCGTGTTCATGTATTTTTTTACACGTGATGTCATTGCAATCAAGGCCTTACACATTCGCGACCCAATGCATTCCTTCTAAAAAACCAGATAAAGCATTTAACATAAAATGATTTTTGTTTTATTTTTTTGGAATTTGATCTTGTTTTTGTAACGGTTTTGAATAGTTTTGTTGTTGTTTAAATAAAAAAAATTTATATTCCTACTTTCCTTCTAAGAGAAGCGAAGTATTTGTATTTTTCAGCAAAGTTTTGTTGTTGCTTAAAACAAAATCTATTAAAAAAATGCTGCTTCTATCTCGCCTTTTAAGAGAAGCGAAGTCGGAAGTTCTTTTGGATATTTTGGAAGGCAAGAATGAGGCATTCTTGTAGGCCTTACTATAGAAGGCATGTTAGCATGAGCAATTCCATCTTAAAGAAGGTGTAAATAGGCCTTCTAGAAGGCCTGAACGGTGGAGGCCTTACAAATTTTACCGCTGGGATATTGATTGAACGCTGCTCAAGTTTATACTGAAAAAGCTCTTCATTTGTGGAAAGAAAACACCCAAATAACGAAACGAAATTTCTTAAGAAATTTGGTTTTCTAGTTATTTCTGTTCAAATACACCGCCTGTAAAAAAGAGATATGATGGCAATTAATTGTATAAATAAGAAATTAGTTTCCCATTTTTCATCAAACATTTTGCTTAGTATATTTTTTTTAAGTTGCGTAGCGAAGTATGTTGAGAGATCAGCAGTCGAACGAATTAGTTTATAGTGTACGTGTGAAGCAACGCTGCGTAAGCAGAATTATTAGTCTAACCTCGGGAGTCTGGAAATTTGAAAATTGCGCATCTCTGATCTATAGATTTGGTATTTTGGCAAAAGTGCTTTTTCATAACTGATTAAGTTTTTAGGTGATATCTTCTTATCATCAAAAGTATAACTAAAAGTAATTAATAGTATTAATTTATGATGAATTTATTTAATGTAATGAAGAATAAAAAGTGTTAAAACTAATTTAGTTTTTGTAAAAAATTAAAATGTTTTTGAAATAAAAAGTGTTCAGTTTTGTACCACTTAAAAAAAATTAAAACAATATAATACTTTTTTTTCGCAAATTTGTTTCATAGTTTAACAAGTCATGATGTTAATAAATATAAAGCAGCAACACAGTGTCATTACAGTTCCTGGCTGATGTTCTAGGATTTTTAATTTCACTTTTATGTATATGTTTCATACTTTTAAGTATGTTTTAGTCTGGGTTTCTTACACATCCCTCCAAAACTATCAAATCCTTATTTTAAACAATTTCTGAGCATGATTTTCTACAAAAATATTAGTATTAAACTGTAATTCGTGGTGAATATTATGACGTAATATCATATTTTTAATATATTCTTCTCAGAATCTGAATATATTTTAACGAAAAGTTGAGGATATTTTTTTAAGACATAATTCCTCTAATTAATCCAATCGCACCGATATCTAGGTGTGAGATACCTCCCTAATTCGCTATATTTTAATGTTTTTAGAGCGTAGCAATAAAAGTCGAACATTTATTTAGAAACCTTAAAAAATCATTATTTTCTAACCCAATTTAGTTTACCATTGTCCATTTACTATTAAAACGCGTTTCCAGTTTACCATGACCCAAGGTTAATAGATTTCAAGATATTGAAAAGGGTCATAAACTTTCAACTTTCATCATTTGTGGTTTTTGTCAAATATTTTCATGTTTCTTATGTTATGTGCAAACAGTTTGAATACTAGCTCTACTATTAATGAATTTGATAGGTTTTAATGGAATCTCATATTTCCGATCTTAGTTATTTTCCAAACAATTTTCAGTATCTCTATTAATGAATTTACATAATCGATGATTTTGCCTAATAAAAAATATTTTTTACGTATTTTTGAATGAGAGAATGTTTTAAGTCATTGCGATTTTATTGTTAACGATAATCTTTGCAAAATTCTTTATTATTTATTTTTTTATTTCCACTACTACAGGATTTTATCAAGGTTATTAGACATTCTTCATTGAATAATATATTTTTCAATTTTTATTCATTTGCAAATTTAAACTACAGAATAAATCATGATTATATACCCAATCAGAAAATTATGCAAAATTGAACACTTTTATATTTTAAAGTTTTATTTATTTTTTATATTACACAAACGAATGTATTAATATTTATTATACATATATTTAAAATTGGATCTTGAGGATTATATTCTACTATTTATATTTTAATTCCTATGGGATGTTAAGAAGATACGGCCGAAAAAATTAAATTTCACCGAAAAAGTGTTCACTTTTGCTCTATAGTGCATACATGGGAGTAATTCATTAAATCGACTAATGAATTGCCGATTTCATTACCATTAAATTAAACAATGGTACTTATAATTTTTTTCATTACCATTATTTTAAATAATGGTAATGTTTTTTAATGATATCTTTTCATTAATAATTATTAAAAAATAAAATCATTATCATTAAATAATGATTTAATTTTATAAATTCATTGTCATTATTTAGCAGAATTTTTCGTACAATTCTAGCTACTTTTTTAATTATATTTAATTTGTATTAATTTACTCTTCTATTTGGTACATATATTTTTGCATAATTTTTAAAAATACTGAATTTTATAATTGTTAAATCATGCTGTAATTTAGATTTATATTTAAATGATTTAAAATTTTGTATTAAAACGATATTAAATTACTCCACAAATACTAGAAACACATTTGAAAAAATTGTTTTTTTTATACAAACAATGCTTTCTTCAGTAATGATAATTAGTATTTGAGCATTTTTGTGTAATTTCATTAACATTACTTAAAAAATTGTAATTAAAAAAAAAAAATCAGTATCATTAAATGGTAGTTAAATTTTCTAAACTATCATTTTTTTTAAGTAATGGTAATGAAAATTCAATGTTCAATGAAATATTCCCATGTATGCTATAGTGTACATAGTTGGTTGGTTAATATTATAATTGAAGCGAGGATTTATTAACAAAAGAATTAAATATGTATTAATAAATTTGGTATAAATGGCTATACCAAATTTCATTCAATGCTATCTTGAAACGGATAGTTTCAAAAGACTTTACCAACTTAGACCAATGATACACTTTTAATCTCAATAAATGCAGAGCTTTGAAGTCGATGTTCCTGGGTGGCTGAGCTTTATATACTTTTGCGCTTAGAATTATTATAATGAGTTATTTTATTTAAAAAACGACTCCGTGTTGTTCCATTGAAACGATTCGGCACACGATTTCGTTGTTTTTGGTTAAATTCCAAATGACTGCAATCAGAACTGTCAGATGTGGCGATATTTCGCCAAACGTGGCGATTTTTTATTACCCTTGGCGACTAAATTTTCCGTTTGGCGACGTGGCGAATTTTTTTGATTTTATTAAATTGGTATTCTTGGAGGTAATTATTACCTTTTCTTACTAGCAAACGACTATTTATAATCTAACACAACGGTTCTCAAATGAGGGTCTACAGTTCTCAACAAGGGGTCCGTACAAAGATTGTTAGGTGTTCGCTAAGATATATTATCATCCTGGTAATTTTAGCAAATTTTAAACATTTATTGATAACTCGTCCTTGGCTCAAGACATTTATATTAAGATTTTATAGGTCACAATGAAAAGAAAACGTTTATGAATAAATTAATTCTTCGGAACAATTTATAAGTTTATTATGACAAATATTCATTATATAATGTTAGAATTATTCTGTTAAAAAAATATGAAATTTGAAGCACTAAAAATTTTAGTTCATTTTTTTAAATTTTCCTTAAAAAAAAAAAAAAAAAAAAAACAAACAAAATTTAATTTTTGGCGATTTCTGATTAAGAATTTGGCGACAGAGGCTCAAAAAAATCTGACAACCCTGACTGCAATCATCTTTAAACTTATACAGCTTTCGGTGTTGCTCCTTACTATGGATATTGATATTGTTACTTTTAAATAGTCGAAACAAATTACGAGAAGTCTAAAGTTTTAGTAAAAAAAAAACAATTGTAATCAGCAATGTACATAAATACTTTTCCAATTTTTTATTTTTTACCAATTTAAAATCAAAATCTTCAAACTACATGAAAAATAAATAACATAAAAATGAAGTTTAAATACAAAAACAAAAAACTTGCGAGTTTACACAAACTTTTTACTCTCCTATAATTCTTTAAATCAGAGAGACAGTGTTCCCAGATTTTTTTGGAAACATATTCCCAAAAATCCTCAAATAACTACTTATGTTATCCCCAAAAATCCCCACTCAAATAATACCTTAATTTTAGAGATTAGTATAAACTACATTATCTTTTTTGTGCTTCAATACATTTTCTTTCTAAATAGTCAATAAAAAAATGTTATAAAAATATTTTATACATTTTTATAGTTAATGCAAAGACCGAAGATTTTTATTTCTTCTTCAAAGGTATGAAAATTCGATTAGTCAAATTCCGCTGCTTAAATTATTTTTGATACACTTTCTTCAACTTTCAAACAACTACTTGTTGAAGACTGAAGATCATATTATTTAAATTCTTGTTTACTAAAGAGAGAGGTCGTAAAAATCTTAACAACAGTGTAGAAAATTGTGTATGAAAATTCAATTTTTTTATTTTTATTTCATTAAATTATTTATATAATATAACAAAACAAAAAAATATTCATGTATAAAAACAAAACAAACAAAAAATAAGCTGAAATTTCTCGTAACTCCACTTTTTTGCTCAGCAAAAATTAAGGTACCCTTTAAAAAGAAGAAACTTAATTTAAAACAAGCGCGAATCTTATATTCGACTCGACCGTATCTATATACCCACCATCAACTTTTACGTTGTAATAGAGGTGGGTGATAAAGTGGGCGGACCACGCCCATTTTTTATTTCCGAGTTTACATTGGTCCTTGAACTATTTGAACACAATTTCGTTGAAATTTTACCTTATATGGGAGGTAAAATCGGCAAGAAAATAGGCTTTTTTAGAATGATTAGAAATCAAATATCAACAATCACTGCAATAAATATATACAATACAATAATTAAACCACATTTTAAATTCGGGTCAACCGTTTTATACACCTGCTGCACAAACATACAAATAGAAAGGTTACAGAAATTACAAAATAAAGCTATGCGATCAATTTTAAAATGTAGTAGATATACTTCGATACAATATATGCTTGACACATTGAAATGGATGAATATCAGACAAAGGCTCCAGTTTAACACGTGTATTCTTATATTTAAAATGAAAATGGGTTATGCACCAGAATACTTGACTCAGGAACTATCATATGTGAATGAGGTCCAGCCATATAGCTTAAGGAATGGTAATGATTTCCGGATAAATAGAGTAGCAACAAATAAAATGAAGAGATGTTTGTTATACAAAGGACTACAATTATTTAACCAACTTCCGAATTATGTTAAAAATGAAACAAATATTAATGCTTTTAAGATAAATTGTGTAATTCATGTAAAAAATGGTGTTTATCAGAGCATTTAAAAATGTAAAATTTAATGTATTATAGTCTTAAGAAAGTATTTAAAATACTACTAAATAAATAAATAAAAATATAAAATATAAGTGGGCGGTCCACGCCCATTTTTTTCGACCCCCAAACTATTCATACAAAATTTCGTTGTCGTACGTGTTTTTGTTGAATAGATATCAGCAGAAAAGTATGAAATGGACACCCAATGTTTTTAGTTTTTAGCCCATAACTTTTTTTATTTATTAACCGATTTTGCTCATTTTCAATAACAAACAAACCTTATATAAGATAAATATTTGTCCCCCTACATTGCTCCGTTCGTGCCCTATCCTCCTTTCAACAGACAGACAGACGAACAGACGGACGGACATAGCTAGATCGACTCAGAATCTAACCAGGAACCAGAAAATATATACTTTGTGGGGTCTTAGATGATTCCTCCGACATGTTACACACGGAATGACAATATCAATATACCCCCCATCTTTTTGATGGTGGGTATAATAAATTAAACTAATTTATTGTAATGTTGTACCTAGTATTTAGTTGGAAATCCTTTGAGACGAAGAACTTCATTTAATCGATTTGGCATTGAATACACGAGTTTTTTTGTATAATCCGGTGATATTTTCTGCCATTCAGTCAAAAGCAAGTTTTTAAGTTCAGTTTTGTTGGAAATATTGTGACTACGCAACCGTTTTTCTAAATGGTCCCACAAGTGCTCTATTGGATTCATATCGGGACTTAGTGGAGGGGTATTAAGCATGTGGGGAGTGTTGTATGCAAGCCACATCTTGACATCTGCAGCAGTATGCTTAGGATCATTGTCCTGTTGGAAGTAGTAATCGCTACGAATTTGTAATTTTTCCGCACTTTAGTTAAGATTATTCTTGATAATATTTAAATACACTGTTTTGTTCATTGTTTCCTCTATAAATACCAAATTACCCACACCTGCAGCTGACATACAGCCCCATAAGATGACACTACCTCCTCCATGCTTAACTGTTTTGCGCGTATTTTTCGGATTAAGCTCTTCATTTTTCTTCCTTCATACTAAGGCTCGTCCGTCCGAACCAAAAATGTTATACTTTGACTCGTCCGAAAAAATTACTTTCTCCCAGAAGTCATTTGTTTTTATTTTATACTCATTTGCGAAATCTATTCTTTTCTTTCTATTTACTTCGCTTATGTAAGGCTTCTTGCGTGCTGTGCGAGCGTTATACCCGTATAATTCCTTTTAATACATTTTTGTAAATCACTTTGTTCAATAAAACAATGTATTGTTGCTACTTTTACTAACAAGAAATACTTCATAAAGTATTTTAAATATACCGTTATGAAAGTTAACACATTTTTATAAAAAATAATAGCGTTGCCAATACTTTTTTGTAAAATATGATAAGAGGTACCAAGACTTTTGCTGTGTAAATTTTTGGAGTTACCAGAAACTTTAGCATATTTTTCGTTTGTTTTGATAAACACAAGAATATTTTTTTTGTTGAAATGTTGTACGTAAGTAAATTCATACAATTAAAACTAAAAACACAAATTTTCTTACATATTTTTTTAACAAATACAAGATATTGTACAAGACAAATTCAATAATTTGGAAACGGTTGATCTCAGAGATTTCATTATTTTTTTATTTAATTGATATTATATTACAGATAACAGAAGAATATAACTTTTATAGTTCTAACCACTACTTATGAACTCGTGGACCTTTTTTGGTAACTCTTCCATTATAGATTTTATAGTTGTTTTAGTCACTTTTTTGGAACAGTTTGCACATCTTTTAAAATCTTCAATATTTTTTGACACCTTTTTTGCGCTCTTCAATTCACTTTTCACAAGAGCCCAATATCTCTCCACTGGTCTTAGATCCGGACAATTTGGAGATTTGACGTCTCTTGGTACAAAAACTAGGTAATTTCTTTGGTACCACTCCAGAGCTTTCTTACTGTGGATGCATTGTGCTCTCTTATGTAAGAAAGAAGCCTTTTTTGCAAACATTATTTGATGTATATTTCGTTATTTATAGAGCCGACTGTAACAATTAAATTTATTGTTTTGCAGCAACTGCATAAAGCTTATCATACCAGGAATTTTTGTCTGCTTTTGGTTCCTAAATTATCTTTAACATTGCCTCGTGCAATAGCAACATACAAATGTTGACATATACAGTTAGGGACAAAACTATTTGTACACCCCATGCATTTCGTATATCTTCAATAATTTATAAAGAATGAAAAATTATTATATGTAGTTTTAATTCAGGTCCATTTTTATTGAATTATTTGATAAAAAATAAATCAATATATAACACATTGTTAAAAAAAAGTACAATTTAAGTAAAAATCTTTGGGACAAAAGTATTTGTACATCTGTACTTTGTACAATTATTTGTACGTTGGACTCTTGTATGATGATTTTTTTTAAATACCGTTATATTTTCTTCGTTAATCGAGTTTTATTTTACAAAATAAGAAGTTGGTTTTAACGTTTTGAATAATAAGCACATCAAAAATGGGAAAGCGAAAAGAGTTGAGTTTGGATATTAAAAATTTAATTATTGATGAACATAAAAAAGGAAAATCTCTCCGGAATATAAGTAATTTAGTAAATTTGCAACATTCCACAGTACAATACATTGTAAACAAGTATAAAAACAGCGGATCTGTTGAAAATGTGCCAAGAACTGGACGGCCAAAAAAGGTTTCCAGACGGGAAGCGAACTTGGTGATAAAAGAAGTGGCAAGAAATCCAAGAGTAACTCGGGCAAAATTAGCGGAACAAATCGCAAATACTACCGGAACAATTGTTCATCCAAAAACAGTAGGGAGGATCTTACATTCTGCGGGATATGCAAGTAGAATTCCCCGCAAGAAACCGCTGATTAGTAAAAAAAAACCAGCATTTGCGTTTAGAGTTTGCCAAACGATACATTGATAAGGACGAAGAATTTTGGAATAGGGTTTTGTTTACTGATGAAACCAAAGTCAATCTTTTCGGAAATGATAGCAGGGGAAAAGTGTGGCGCAAAAAAAATACAGCGTTAGATTTTAACAATTTGACCCCAACAGTGAAACATGGTGGGGGAAGTGTTATGGTATGGTGGGCAATAGCAGCCAGTGGGGTAGGGCGAATGGTATTTATAGATGGTGTAATGGACCAGCATCAATATAAACGTATATTGGAAGACAATTTGAAGGATTCCGTAGATGGTTTGGGTCTTGGCCAAAGTTGGATATTCCAACAGGACAATGACCCAAAACATACAGCGCGTTCAGTGAAGGAATGGTTGCTTTACCATGCACCAAGACAACATAATTCTCCTCCCCAATCACCTGACTTAAACCCCATCGAGCACTGTTGGGATATTTTGAAACGTAAAGTCGCTACAAAGCACGTCGGAAGCAGGGATGAACTTAAAATTGCTTTGGAGGAAGCCTGGAAGGAAATATCTCCAGATGAAACGAGAAATTTGGTCCGATCGATGCCCAGAAGATTACAGGCCGTGATAGATGCAAAAGGAGGACCCACAAAATATTAAATTTTTCCAATATAAGTATTATAAGTAGGTGTAGATTATATGTACAAATACTTTTGTCCCAATGAATTTTCATTATTTTGTATTTTTATACCCTTCACCACAGGTGTAAAGGGTATATATAAGTTTGTCATTCCGTTTGTAATTTCCACAATTTTCGTCGGAGAGCAAAAAAGTTTATATTTTCGGAATCCTTGTAAGAAGCGATGACGATTGGACCATGTCCGTCCGTCCGTCCGTCCGTCCGTGTGTCGGTTGAAATGGCGTTTATGAAGCCCACCGATAACTGACATATATAATATGTATGTCAAACGATCGGAAATGCTTTCGAGAATTTTGCTATTGGAATTCAGCAAGATAGGTTCATACAATGCGGAGATATGTTCAAAAAACCGGTTTTTTGAACCGGTTTTCCAGTTTCTGAAGCCTCTGTATACACTACGGACTTCGTTTTTACAAAGAATTCTCGGACATTTTTTTCTGAATTTTTGTTCTGAAAAAATGAAATAAATCGGTTCAGTAATAACTGAGATATCGGACAAAACGCATTTTTTATTTTTTGAAGCCTTGGTTTAAGCTGTAGATTTTTATTTTTATACAGATCGGTCACAAATATTTTTATAAAATTTCGGTTTTTTGAATCAGGAAGATCGGTTTATAAATGGTGGAGATATGCTTTAAAAACCGGTTTTTAGAACCGGTTTTTTAGTTTCTGAAGCCTCTGCATATACCAGGGACTTCGAATTTTTAAAGGGGGCTCGAAAATTATTTTCTGAATTTTTGTTCTGAAAAAATTAAATAAATCGGTTCAGTAATAACTGAGATATCGGGGAAAACGAATTTTTTATTTTTGAAGCCCTTGTTCAAGCTACAGATTTTTATTTTTATATAGATCAGTCATAAATATTTTTATAAAATTTCGGTTTTTTTAATAAACCAAATTCGTTCATAATCAACAGAGTTATGGCCCAAAAACAAATCTGTTAAGAATATAAATACACCAACAAACATGTATATTAAGCATTGTAATGACTATTAGTGACGTTTTTTGTTTTTTGTATAGACAAGTAGTTTAGTTATCAACATCAGTAATATGATGAATAACAGTGTTGTTGTTGTTCTTTGTATATGCAGTCTGTACAAAAATAAATAGATATGGAATTGTAGTTGTTTATTTTTAAAAACTAAAACATATCTGTTAAGAATATACATAAATACATACACAAACATGTATATTAAGCATTGTAATGACTATTAGTGACGTTTTTGCCTATAAGACAAGTAGTTTAGTTAGCAACAGAAGTAATATAATGAATAACAGTGTTGTTGTTGTTCTTTGTGTATTCAGTCAGTTTGTACATACAAAAATAAATATATATGGAATTGTTGTTGTTTCTTTTTTAAAGCAAAGCCTGTTATGATTGTTTTTTTTTTCATATTCAAATTTTCGTAGTTTGAAAAAAATTTAGATTTAGAAAATATGCAAGCATACGTTAAGGCGAAAATTTTATTAATTGTCGGTAATATGGTAATATGATGTCGATAAGATGGTATGATGGTAATATGGTGAAGGGTATCAAAGATTCGGCACAGCCGAATCTTTTTTCAATTTCATTTTAAATAATGTGTTGGATATTAATTTTGTTTTTATAACTTAATTAAATAAATATATATTAAAAATACCTCTGTCAAATAATTATATGTGCAATATTTTTTTTCTGGTTTTTATATATTCCAAGAGTGATATACATTTCTTTGGTTTACAATTTTTTTCATTCTTACCTAATGTCCCTATTTGCAAAATTTTAGGTTCCTCTTGGCATTGTATTTAAAGTACCGTTAAAATAAACATATCATTCTCTAAATTTTAATAGAAAATAATTATATGTGTATATTGAAATTTTTACTCAACAGACTGATATGAAGTCCACAGTTTGAACCGTTTAACCAATTAAAATTAAAATTAAAGTTATTTGGGGAATATTTAAAATGATTAGACCTATTTTTTTTTTTTTTTAATTTATAGCCAAAATATGTCACCAGGTCATGAACTGTCAGTTGAAGTGCTGAATTCATTAAAGTAAGACGACAATTTATGTAAAATTAAAAAAAAATGTATACAGAAAATGTTTATCATAATACTGTTGAAAATTTTCAAAAAATCTGAGAAATTGCTATCATTCTAGGAGCGATAACCCATAATCAATTGCTGATTAGCGGGGATTAAGGACATTTTTCGAAGAAAAACAACATGTGTTACAGAAAAATAACGGCCAAATGAACTGGTTTTAATAATTGGACGTGAGCATAAAATAATAAAAGAGGTTTTAGATTAAAATTATGACCTTTGGGTGGCAAAAACATAACTAATAGAGCGGTACAAAAATCCACACGCAGGATTTTATGATAAATATAATTTTTTGGTTAAAAACTTTAATTACACCATGAGTTCATGTACATAAGAGATGAAAAATATTATATTTAAATTATCCAAGTGTTTATCAAAAATATTACATGGGTATTCGACGTCTACAAAAGACATGCTTGAAGCGTAATCATAGTGTCGAATCGCACATAATATAATCCAATTTAGGTCTAGATAGAAGTTGAAAATATTTATTGGACGTAGCTAAATTAATTCACAGCACAACATAAATTTACTGGGCAAAAAATCCAATAGCTTCGTTGATGAATTTCCTACAAAAATTAGATTTTTCAGTAAATTAATGTGACGATGTTACTATATCGGGCCTCAAAATCGGTTTTTAAGTCACAAAATATTATATTTCTGCAGCGACCAGTAATGATCCTCAGACCTTCATGACATAAGGATTTCCAAAGAATACTGTATGCTGAGATATATTTAGATTCAGAGCTATATGACAATATCAAATGTTTCAAATTGATTTTGTATAAGTATACTACAGTTTTGACCTATATATATGTAAAGCAAAAAGGACGAATCTGTATAACGAAGGATGCATCTGGTAACGTTATATTAGGATAACACAATTCCTTAACAACTTTCATGAATATTGAAAATTAACTTTATTTAAATAAAGGATTTTTATAAAATTCTTGTCGTGCACATATAATTATTTTCTATGAACAATTTTAAAATCAATTAAGTTTTGCTACAAAATACACAAAAGAAATAAATTTTTCATTTGACTTATAAAGCTCTAATAAACATTAAAAATATAAAAAAGATTTGAATTTGAAAAATCCTATTTTTGAAGAAAATAAATTACTTTATAGGTATGCACATATAATTATTTGACTGGGGTAATACTGCATACGACAATTTTAAATTCTTTATAAACTATTGAAGGTATACGAAATATATGAGGTGTACAAATAGTTTTGTCCCTAACTGTACAACAAGAGTATTTTTGTATAAAATTTGATTTTAATTTCCGTGCCCTATTCTTGGCTTCTAAATATTTTGCAGCATTCCTGTCTGGAATTTTTTTGGACTTTAAATGTTTTCAACTCCACATAAGCTTTAACTTTTCGCACCAAATAGTCAGAGCACTGAGCTAACCGGGCTGTTTTTCTACCAGATGTGTTTGGAGTTCTTTTCAATATACTTTAAATTTGTTGGCCTTCCCAATATCAGTTGATTTTTTTTAATTTTGGCATTTTTTTGTTCGTTTTTTCCGTTTTTTTTTCGTTTTGGTGTTTATACCAAAGGTTCGAAAGGCTTAATTCTTTAATTCATTTTCTTAAATCGAATTAAATTTATTATCCTAGTCATTCTTTTAAAGCATTCAAATTAATTTAATTCATTGAATTAAATTCTTTGTACTTCATATGAGTTGAATTAATTCAACTATGAATTAATTCCTTAAAGAATTCATTCAACAATTATACAATTCAAGCTTAAAAAATATATTGAATCATTCAAATTTTCTTCACTTCAAATCTATTACAAATTAGCTTTAGAAAATATTTTCTAATTCATTTTGTAAAAGATTAAAAAACAAAATATTACAAATTGAATGAAAGAAAAATATTTTCATTCATTTTGGAAAAGATTTGAATTAACAAAAATTTAATGAATTCTTTATGAATTAATTCAATAAGGAATTAATTCTATTCAAACAAAAGCCTTTGAATTAAGCTATTGAATTATATTTTTGAGAATGATATTATGGAATGAAAAATTCATATTTCTTAATTCAGAATTAAGATTTAAGGGAATTAAGCTAACATTAAATTAAGTCTTTCGAAGCTCTGGTTTATACCCTACACCACTATAGGTGATTGGGGTTTATGTGTTTGAGCAAATATTGTAACGCAGAGAAAAAATATTCGTACCCCCACCTTAAAGTATACCGTTCGACTCAGAATCACTTTCTTTAGATCGGTCCATTGACCATAGCTCCCATATAAGACCTAATTGCAGGAATCACCCAAAAGTGCATAAATAGATGTGAATGTTAGTATCGATGTAATATTCTGTATTATTTTACTCTTAATACAAGTATCGGTCCACAATTGGTCCCTTCCCGAATTTTGGTAAACATAAACAATGGTATAGGGTATCATATGGTCGGGCTTGACCGACTATATCGTTTTTTTTTTTTTTTTTTTTTTTTTCATTTTGCTGGTTTATTATTTTTTTTCTTTTTGTGATTTTATTTTGTTTTGTTGATTTTTGTAATTTTTGTTTTTGCGAGTTTTTTTCCTCTTTGTAAATTTTTTCATTTTGTTATTTTTTTTCATTTAGGTGACTTTAATCGAGTTAAAACAAATCAACACTTTTTCCTCTCTTAAATTTTTTTTAGCGATTTTTTTCTTTTTGTGATTTTGTGAGAGTTTATTTTGGCGATCTTCTTTTTATTATTTTATTTTTTGTTTTTGCGATTTTAATTCTGTTTTGTGTAAGTTTTTTCCCTCTGGCAATTTTTTAATTTTATCGATTTTTTTCTGTTTAGGTAATTTTTTCGTTTAAACAAAACTTTTAAACTTTTTCTAAAATTCATGAATAAATTCTGAGTGTACCAATTTTCTTCCGTTTTGGATTTTTTTAATTTTGGTGTTTTTTTTTTTCGTTTAGTAGATTTAAACATTTTTTTCCCTCTCCTAAAATTCTTTTAAGCGAGAACGAATAAAACTTTGAATAACTGTAACAATTATCTTCCGTTTTGGAGATTTTTTTTCGGTTAGTTGAAATTTTTATTTAGGCGTTTTTTTCGTTTTGCCTATATATTTTTTTTTTGTTTTTGGCGATTTTTTTTGCTATTTTTTCTGTTGTATAAACATCCAACTTATACTCAGATTTTTTCTCTTATATATAATTTTATTTTATGTTAGAAGATCACTTAATAATATTGTATTAAAAGAAATTACAATAGATATTTGAAAATAGTTTTTTAACAAATATTTATGTTGGGTAATATATAAAATACCTCTACATACAGTCATAGTCATATTTATTTACACATTTTGAAATTTTTCGAAAATTTGGAAAAGAAGTAAAATATTTTTGTTGTTATAAAATATTTTGAAAAAGTTCTTTTGTTGTAAAGCCTGAAATGTGTAGAGTAGATTGTGGTAATTCATTTATTAAGAGCTACGATGACATTTAAATGAAGGTTTAAAATGGTACATCGTCATTATGGTTGATATATTTGGCGAGAAAGTATGATATTTAGATAAGTTATGATGTTCGCATTATAAAAAGTGTAATTAATTCATTGGTTCCACAATTGTTTTCCTACAGCAAAACTTGCAGTTTTAGAAATAAATTTAAGTATACAATTTTATTTATTTTAATTACATAGAAAATTCAATACAAAAGTAAAATCAATAATGTAGTCTAGTAATATTTAGAAATCGCACATTATATCACAGAAAAACGATTGTGCAAATATTTAATTTCACTTTCTGTGATGAGAACATAATAACCTTAATAGAAATCATAAATTCTCGCTAATCATACCAACGATTGCAGAAATTTTTGAACATTTTCTAAGTGATGTTAAATTTTTCGGACAGATTTTTCCTAAATTCCTTTTAAATTGTTTTTATTTTTATGTAATTATGTCTTTTAACTAAGGACTACACCATCTTTTAACAATTCCCATTCCATTTTCCAAACTATAATGACGATGTAGCATTTTAAACCTTCATTTAAATGTCATCTTGGCTCTTAATGATTTTTTCATAATTTTTGCCACTATTTTTAAATTTTTGCAACTTATTAAAGTTGAGTTTGTTTCAAAAGATTTTACACTATCTTATAGACAGGATTCATCTTTAGCAAAGTTTAGGGTAAATAACTGATTTTTTTAAAGCTGTGTAAATAATTATGAAGTATAAAAAATGTGTGTAAATACAATCTACTCTACACATTTCAGGCTTTACAACTACAAAATAACTTTTTCAAAATATTTTATAACAACAAAAATATTTGACTTCTTGTCCAAATTTTCAAAAAATTTCAAAATGTGTAAATAAATATGACTATTACTGTACATTTAATATTTTCAAACACCGCAAACAATTATTGGGGTACTGGGTTTTGTAATCGATTGTGTAGTTTATTTTTTATTTCTTACGATTTTGCTATTTAAGAAAAATTTTTATTTGAATTCATAAAAAGATTATAATTTTGTAGGAATACCCCTCAAACGATGCGTAAAAATTAGCTTAATATGGGAAAAATATTAAAAAATTTTTTAAAATTTTTCTTCAGTTCCCTACCAGCGATTGAAAGTCATGGGTCTAGAACATTTCGTCCAAAAAATAGTATTGAGTTTTGTCTTGAAATGGGTATCAAAAAAGTCGAAATTTTTAGCCAATTATAAAAAAAAAAAAAAAATTTAAAAAATTTTCGCAAAAATTTTGGTCCATAAACCGTCGTTTTAGTACATCAGGCAAAACAAATTTTCGATATTTTTCTTAAAAAATGGATAAGAATTTTATAATTTTGTTCCCTTTATGGCTAAAATATTAAAAATTAAAAATTTGGCTAAAATATTAAAAATTTTCATTGTAGTAAGTACTGTTGATAATAAATAATTTTCCAATTTTTTCCAAAATATTGTTCATCAAAATGCCTTAAAAAGTCTTCTAGCAAAACAAATGGGAAAAATTTTTAAATATTTTTTCCATAACCTGCACAAAATTACGAATTTTTTGTTACCCATTTCGATTAAAAAATCGAAACTTTTTTTATTTTACCAAAATGTATGGGACCTATGATTTATCAATCGCTGGTTGGTAACTGAAGATCAATTTAAAAAAATTTTTTAATAATTTTCTCATATTAAGCTAATTTTTACGCATCATTTGAGGGGTCTTCCGACATCGAAATCTCGAAAAAGGCTTACCTCGGGACACTAATGTACATATTGATTTCCTCTGTATTATAAATAAATTTCTATTAGAAAAAACATTTTCCTTGCAGCTTCTACAAACACTTTTTATATTCTTTGATATGTTTTTCTCTCTATATTTGTCTACAATTTAGTGTTTTGTTTTGATTTGATTTTATTGCAGCATTTGTATTCTCTTTTCTCTGTTTTTTGGCTGTTATGTATTTTGAATTTGAAATTAGAAATTTTATTTTATTTTTGTTTCTTCTTTATAAAATTTTCTCTGTTTGTTTATTTCTTTCAAATAAAATTTGTTTTTGGTACATATTTTTTTTTTTTTCTGATCAGGTCATTAAACTTCAATTTATTTTGTATGTGCTGTTGCTTATTTGTGGCGTATGTTCACGAATATATTTTCAAATTCAAAATGTGTAAATTTAAACCGATTTTTTATTTTATTTTCGAAAATCAGAATTGTATTGTTTAAGGGAGCAGCACAAAAAAAAAAAAAAAAAAAAAACAATTTAAAAATCTACGTTTTTAATTTTATAAGATTTTTTTTATTTAATTTTATTTTCATTGCATTAAAATGCATTAATTGTAGTTTTAAGTTGTTGTTGTTTGAATTATATATAACCCTGACATTGTGGAATACATATCTGTTTTATTATTATTTATTTTGTTGTTTTTCTTTTCTAATGCTATTCGTTTTGCATTGCATTTTTAAATTATTTGGCATTTGAAATATAGCGGGAAAGCATTGCGAGGGTAGACAGGTATATGGCAATGGAGTTTAAATTTAGAATAATTGTTAAAATAATTTATAATATAATGAGCACACTAAAGTCATATACCTATAGTCTATATTCGTACATAGACTAAAATCTTATAATAGTTTCATTATAACTAGGTTATACCAGGGGTGCTCTGCTACACCATATCGTATTGAAATAAAAAAGTTTAGTATGAATTAAATTTATTTTTGTAAACAAGATTTTTTAAAGAAAAAACGAAAAAATCGCAAAACTGTTGTAAAAAAAAACTGGTTTTAGCATAATTTTCCGTTTTGTGACTTTTATTTTGGCGTTTTTCCGGTTTTTATTTAAGATTTTTTCCCGTTTTGGCAACATTTCTTTGTTTTGGTGATTTTTTTATATTGGCGATATCTTTCATTTTACCGATTTTTTCCCCGTTATGGCAACTTTTTTGTTTTAGCGTTTTTGGCTATTTTCTTTTTAAATTTTATCGTTTTTTTTCGTTTTAGCGATTTATTTC
Organism: Protophormia terraenovae; assembly: GCA_951394005.1. Lineage (NCBI taxonomy): Eukaryota > Metazoa > Arthropoda > Insecta > Diptera > Calliphoridae > Protophormia > Protophormia terraenovae. Next base: position 36,173,852 of record OX596073.1, read on the forward strand.
ATTTTGTCGATTTTTATACCCACTATCTGAAAAGATAGGGTGGGGTATCGAGTTTGTCATACCGTTTTTAACATATCGTGAAATTCTAAGACGACTTGGGGCAGATTACCCAAGGGGGTTAATTGGGATGAAATATTTCTGTCATAAAAGGTTTGTTTGGCAATGAAAATGGACAAAATCGGATAATAAACAAACAAGTGTGAATGTTATATTCGGCTCGGCCGAATCTATATACCCACCATCAACTTTTAAAAATTTTACGTTATATAGAGGTGGGCGGTAAAGTGGTGCCACGCCCATTTTTTTCCGAGTTTACATTAGTCCTTGAACTATTTGTAATATATTTCGTTGAGTTTCACCTTATATGGGAGGCGGACCACGCCCATTTTTGGTTTCCAAGTATATATCGACCCCCAAACTATCTGTACGGAAACATGTACGTTATCGTACATGTTTTTGTTTAAGAAATATCAGCAGAAAAGAATGAAATGAAGCTATAACGGACACCCTGTGTTTCTAGTATTTAGACCATAACTTTTTTGTTTATTAACCGATTTTAACAATTTTCAATACCAAACAAACCTTATATAAGATAAATATTTGAGTCAAATTTCATCTCCCTAGGTTGTCCTGTTCGAGCCCTATCCTGCTTTCAACAGACAGACAGACGGACGGACATAGCGACTCAGAATCTAACCAGGACCCCAAAAAAATATACTTTATGGGCTCTTAAATGATTCCTTTGACATGTTATACACGGAATGACAAAATGATTATATCCCCCATCTATTTGATGGTGGATATAAAAAATTATAAATCAAACACAAGAAAAATTGTATGTCCGCCGTGACAACAGTTCATACTTTTTCATACGATATCTCTTATAGAAAAGCATATACGATAACGAAATTCTGTACAAATAGTTCAAAGTTCGATATATAGAGCCCAAACACAAGCAAGCGGTGGCGGATGTTGTTTTCAGCTCTTAGAGAGAAATGCAAATTAAATGAAGACGGCGGCGAGAAGGGGTTTTCACATACATTTTGTTTTTGTTTCTTTATATTTTTTGCATATGGCAACAACAAAAGTACATGGATAAAAAATGTTTTTCTTCCTCTCCTAAACTCCATACATAAAAAATATAAAGCAAATCTTTCTATCTATTTCCTTCTTATAATGTAAACCTATGTGATTCATTTTGCAACGACGGAGAGTGAGAGAATTTAAGAAACCGTTGTAAAAATAAAAAGGATCAACAACATAGAATACTTTCGCTTCAACTGCGACTTAATGTCGGTCCAGAATACGGGAGACAGCGACACTAATTTTTCTCTCTCAAAAAATTTGAGCCAGAATAACAGCGCACGGCGCAGCGCGCTAATACAGTGATGTCTACTTTTAAAAAATTTAGTAAATTGAGCCGCAAAACAAATTAAAAAAATATATTAAATTCAAAGTTAAATATTTAATTAGTTTTGATCAAACTATTTAAATTCTATATAATTTCTAAAGTTTAATCCATAAAAACTACTAAAAAAAATTAAAATAATACAACTTTTCTACTTATACTAATTATGATATTTTTGGTTTTGATTTTTTATTTAAATAAATAATAATTTTTAATATTATTGTTAAATCAAACATTTTTAAATATGCAGTAATTATATAACAATGCATAAATGATATTAACCCAATCGTTGCATTATTTTTTTATTTAAATTTTATATAATAATATATAAAGATGTAAAAATTAAATTATGTTCTCAGTTGAAATAATGAATTGTAATTTAAAATATCCGACTCAACGAAAAAATATTAACATAAGAATAAAACAACCGACAAAATGTATTTACGTAAGGACTGCGCACGAAAAAATCCGTGCATACAAATCTGCTTGTAGAAACTAGACCAATGTGCGAATTTTTCCTAAATTATACTTTTATTAATGACTGTTGTATTCAAGTTCTAAACGTAAAAGAATAAATTATTTCCTGTCGTATTTTAAGAAAATATCTAATATTTTTCAGAATTCTTCCAATTAAAAGTTTTATTTTGTTTCGGTAATTTTTTTGCTCGAATAAGACCACTTATTTTTAAACTCCGTTTTATTTTATGTGGAGCTTTTAACGTCCTTTAAACTATTTTTACTAGAGCCAAATATCTTTCAATTGCACCGAGTTCCAGACTAACAATTTCTTTGTTACCACTGAATTGTTTTGTTGCTGTAATGAAAAGAAGCGACATCAGGCCAGAAAAAAAGCATACACTGTATTTTCTTAGGAAAGGAAGAGTTCTTTTCCAATGGTACTCATTCATGTATATTTCTGTGTTAATGGCACCATTTTTTATGAATGAAGTGCTTTTTTCCCGCATATGCATGTGGCTTCCTAAATCAAGAATTTTCTTGAGAATTTTGAATTGTTTGATACACGAAATTTTTTTGCCATATTCCCTCTAGCATCTGCAACATAAAACTCTTGGCTAGAAAGTTGAAAAAAGTCTGCCTGTACGAACGTTTCATCGTCTATTATACACTAATCATAATTACGAAAAATATTCGTCTAAAGTACTTTCACGTTAGTTTTTTACCTCCAAATTCTTGCTTGCGTTTCTATTAAGATTTTTTTGTACTTTATACGTCTTCAGGCTAGATTTCCATTCAACTTTTCTGATAAAATTTCAAAGCAATTAACTTTTTTGTGACACTTTTCTTCCAGAGATGTGGGGATTTTCTATCAAAATCCTTTCTATTTTGTCGGAGTCATACAGCCTAAAGATACTGTTTTTTTTTGTACTACCGTGTTTCCATTCAGTGACTATGACTTCTTTGTTTAATATTCAGACCAAAAAAGCTATATTTAGTGACACAACTGCATTCCTAGCAATTTTTGTTTATGACCGATGTAAGATTTCATGAAAAATTTGAACTATATATTTATGTGTTTTTTGTTCAATTTCCATTTTGAGAAAAACTATTTTTGCTATTACCATGAAACTTAGCGCATGACTAGTGAGCATAATGACAAATGTAAACCAGTTAACTGAATTATTTATGTTTCACCACATCAAAAATTATAAGAGCATGCACGGATTTTTTCGTTCGCAGTCCATACTTGGGCACTTCAAAGTTGATAATTTTTTTATCTTTGAAGTACTTAACGTAGAAGTTTGGCGTACTGATTTGGTTCAGTTGTTCAGTTGCTGTTGAAACAAAAGTGTTGTATGTAGATTTTAATAGATTTTAATTTTCAGCGGAGTCCGCCCTGTTGTTTTAGTTGCCAAATCTTCATATAAAAAAATTCCGCTTGCTTGTGTTTGGGCTCATACTCGGAAAACAGAAATGGGCTTGAAATATGGAAAAATTTTAAATTCGGGTGGCACAAAAAGTTGCAGATGGTGGGTGTAATAGATTTTGTTTTATATTTTCGACCGTATTGGCATTTTTTGTTTGGAGATATTTGTTATTTTTTAAGAAAATAACTTTTATTATTTATTTACAAAAAAAGTTAATAGTTTATCTTCTGACGTTTTTTTTTTCTTTTTTCTGATTTTTATTTTTTTGTTTTGACGTTTTTTTCGATTTTTTTAAATTATGACATTTTTTTATTTTTATATTTTGGAATTTTTTTTTTTTTTTTTTTTGTTTTTTCGTTTTGGTAATTTTTAGATTTTAGATTTTTTCCATTTTAGCGTTTTTTTTTACGATTTTTTCCTTTTCCCTTTTAGACGATTTTTATTTTATTTTGATGAATTTTGTGCTTCATGATTTTAGAACATGTTCTAAAATTATTAGTTCTAGAACTGGTGTAATCAGAACCACTTCAGATTTTTTAATAACATCCTCAGAACTAGTGGTATTACAACCAATTCCGACACTAATGGTGTAGAACCTTATTCTGATTCTAAATTTGTTTTAATTAATGTTTTAGAGAACTAGTGCTTAAGGACTAATTCTGTATGACTTCTACATCAATTCTGAGAACAAATTACTGGTTCTCGAATGACTTCCTAGGCCAGTACCCGTTCCATAGAATGGGTACTGGCTAGCTAACACTTCCACAGAACTAGTTCTGGAGGTGACAATTTCAAACAAAAATCATTGATCGTAACGCCAAAATAGAAAAAGTACAGGCTATTTTCATGTGTGCTGGAACTAGTTGTAGAACTAATACAATTTCTTCTGGGAACTCTTATTTCTTATTTTATTTTGAAAAATAAAAACCATAAAATAACTGTTATTTGTGCTCAGAAATTATAAAGGTAAAAGTGAAAAAAAAAAAAAAAATTCGAACTCTCTGTTTTTATATCTTTACAAGTTGTCAAATTTGTTTTTGTAATGAAATAACAATTAAACTTCTTTGAATTGAGGGAGTTGTATGTTTGGCACAAGAAATAAAATAGATGAGAGATTATGTATTTAAATAATGTATGTATTTAAATAAAATCTATATATTCTTTAAATTAAAATCGGATGTATAATGTAAGCGTAAAAGGTGTTATAGGGGATGAGATTGTCTATCAATTATATAGATAGATAGATATCATTAAATTTATTTTTTTAAAAATCAGATCTTTATATAATACCATTATATTTTATGTGTTGTCGAATACTCTAAAATTTTCCAAAGAACAATTAACATTTTAAACATTAAGTTTAAAATCATAAAAAAATGTTCAATATTAAAGATATTTCCCTTTTCTTTACAGATAAACTAAAACTACATACAGTCCAGTTTGCTGCAAACTCTTACACCCACCTTTAAAATAAAACATCTTAAAAACACATACATATATACATATATAAATTTCATTTATCTCTCGGTTGTGTTATGAAGCATTTTTGCAAAAATAGATTCACGCAAGCGTAAAAGGCTCATACAGACCACAATGAAGGAGATGGTCGGCGGATGTTGTGTATGTTCAGATGAGCGTGGGTGGCCCGAAAACCCGCTCGTATATTGTGATGGCCAAAATTGTACCGTTGCTGTACATCAAGCTTGTTATGGCATTGTAACCGTACCTACGGGTCCATGGTTTTGTCGTAAATGTGAAAGTCAAGAGCGTTCTACGCGTGTTCGTTGCGAACTGTGTCCTTCGAGGGATGGTGCATTAAAGAAGACGGATAATCAAGGATGGGCTCATGTGGTTTGTGCTTTGTATATACCAGAGGTTAGATTTGGTAATGTAACAACAATGGAACCGATAATATTGCAATTAATACCTCAGGAGAGGTATGGAAAAAGTGAGTTTTTGCAACCGAATTATATTGAAATTTTTATTAATGTTTATTTCGTATTTTTAGATTGCTATATATGCCAGGAATTGGGTAAACCACATCGAGCTACTGTAGGCGCTTGTATGCAGTGCAATAAATCCAATTGTAAACAACAATTTCATGTCACCTGTGCTCAAAGTTTGGGTTTATTGTGTGAAGAGGCGGGCAATTATTTGGACAATGTCAAATATTGTGGCTATTGTCAACATCATTATAGTAAATTAAAGAAGGGTGGCAATGTCAAGACCATACCACCCTATAAACCCATAGCCCATGATACATCCTCAGATTCGGGATCATCACCGGAAAAGGAAATTGATTCCACCATGAGTACAACGGCTTCATCAACATCTGCCACCAGCATTAAAATTACCACCAATCTAACGTCATCATCATCTTCATCCTCAAAACAACGAAAATCTTCAAATGCCACCAAACAGTCTTCATCTTCTAGTTCCAATGCCATGGCAGGAAATCTTTCCACCTCTTCCTCAACTTCTTTACATAATCTTAGCAATACAACAGCGGCAGGTTTGGCAGGCATAACTACACAAACAATTGCTAATCATAAACCAACTAATAATTCTGCAACATCTTCTACAGGTTATAGTGGCAGCGGTAATTCATTACCAGCCACTGGTGCGGGCACCAATTCATCTACAAATTTAAAATCATCAACGGGTAGTTCATCAGGTTCTTACAAGGACGGTAAGGATGGTAAACATAGTAAAAATGTTAATAAAATCTCCAGTTCCAGTAAGGACAAAGAAAAAGATTCCTATTCATCATTTTCATCGCGTGATTCACGCGACAAATCCTCCAAATCATCTAAGAATAAGGATACTAGCGCACTCAACAATTCTTCTAATTCCCAGCCTAACAGCAGCAGCCATCTTAATGCCACCATATCCTCTTCATCTTTAGGTGCTTCAAATCCTTTTGCAGCCGATCATTCGTCAGGTGTGCAAAATCTTTCCACCCACAGTTCGAATAGTATGCCCTTAACACAATCGAATTCAGCCGGTAACTTACATGGCAACATTTCTTCCTCTACTAGTGCTAAGAATCCATTTTCTTCGGCCACAAATCAATCACAATCTTCTAGTTTTCTTAGTGAATTACACTCGGATGGCACTAATCTAACGCCCACACCCATGGATATAATATCAACCGGTAATAATTCCAATACAGCCACAAATTTAGCTACAACATTTAGCAAAAATTCAAATCAATCACAATCTTCATTGGTGGGCAATAACCATAGTAATAGTAATTCAAGCGCCAATTTGCACATAAATAATGCATCCAATTCATCTTCTTCGTCTTTTGCCAAGAAACGTAAAAATGAGTCAAAACTTAATGCTTCAGCGGATGATGTGAATAGGTGGGTATCTTGATTGTTTAGAATATTTTATTTAGTTTTAATTTTATGGAATTTTTTTGTTTGTTTTTCTTTTCTAGTTCCTTTCGCGATATTATTAAAGATGTTACGGTTACTCTAACGCCATTAACAGATTTTGAGAAGGAAATTGAAAAGAGTTCGAAAAAGGTAAGTTAAGTTATTAAATTAATAATTAAGTTATTAAATAATTATTGGTTTAAAAACCATATAAATAAAAATAAAAGGATTGTGAAAAAGAAAATACATAAATGTAATTTGATGTAATTGGCAGAATTTTATTCCTGTGGCACTTAGTGATGCCGGAATTTGAAATATTGGGAATACACTAAAAATTCTGAAAGATAAATGTATTTGTTTGACCAGGTGGTTATGTTGAATAATTTTTTGTTTTTATAAAAATGTTTCTAAGGAAATAAGGAATGTGACTGCATAAACATTTTCCAATAAAACCTTAATAAAAAAAAATTAAAAAAAAAGGTTAATTTGAAGAAAATTGATAATAATAAAAAATAAATGGAAATATAACATCCAATGATTTATTAGAAATTGAGCATTGTAATAGCTAACCAATTTTCCAATAAATTCAAAAATTTTTAAATTAAAATTGAGGTTGTTAAAAATATATATATATTATAATGAAAATTTATTGAAAATGTAAACTTACAATTGTTTCTAGGGAAATATGAAATATAATGGTATACAAATTTTGTAAAAAAAAGTTAAATTACAAAAGAAATAAATTTGAGGTTAGGTTAAACAAATTTTGTTTTTACGAAAATTTAAAAAAATGTTAACTAATAATTAAATGTAAGGAATTAAGAAATGTAACGTCATAAAACTTTTGTAATAAAACCTTAAATTTCAAAAAATAAATTTGAAGTTAGGTTGAAAACAGTTTATTACAATGAAAATTAATAAAAATTATAGAATGTTTTTCTATGTCGAAAGAATGTTTTCTTTCGCTTTCTAAGCGAACGAAAATTGATTTGGGTTTCTCTCTAGAGAAACAGGCAGCAATGGAAAATTAAAATATTTTTGAGTATCAAAATAATTTTCAAATAGAACTTTTTCACCATCAGAGTACTAAAATTCAAATTTTTGATAGTTGGTTCTTCCGGTCTTTGCAGAATGTTCGAAGATAATGAGGAAATATAGACGGTGGAGCATATTATATGTCACTGTCCATGTCTACAATTAAGTAGGCAGAATTGGATAGTATATCAAGGATCGATCTAGGTAACTTGATAGGATTCGTCATGGTAATAGGTTGGCTAAGGGAGTGTCATTAGCTTATAGCGAAATAGTGCGGTAGATTTTTTCTTTTATCCTAAGTTTTTAATATCTCTCTGTTCTTTTCTTGGTCTCATCTTTCTCATCTTAGTTTACTCCTTCTCTATCACTTCTACGAAGGGACTCACAATGGACCTCTAGGTCTCTGAGTGGATACACAGGCACTCATCTGAGTACTGTGTAACCCTTCTCTACTTACCTACCTACTACTTATTTTTAATTTAATGCAAAACTCAAGTTGTGCAATTTGTGTACTCAAAACGAAGGATTATATGGTCGACAAGAATTTTTTTTCGTGCTCCTTCAAAAAAAAAAAAAAAAAAATATGTGGACTAGATGGAATTCCGCATGCTAAACTCGAGAATCAACTTTTACTTTTTTTCTATCACGTATTGATTTTTTTTTGAGTTATAGTCTAAATTTGACAAAACATTCTCGAATTTTATAGTGTGACCGCTGAATAAGGTGATGATATTAATCAAGCCCATAAGAAAACAGTACGTGACAGAAAAAAAGTGAATGCAGATTCTTGTTTAACTCGTCAAAATCCACCTAGTCCATCCATTTTTTTTTAATTTTTAGCTTTAAGACAAAGATGATAAACTGAAATTTTTTTGATGTTTTCATTTATTAAGAGAAATCTACAATTTTGCATGCAAAGGATTTTTTTTGGACACTTATTTCGAAAGTACTTCGAAACTATTGAGCACATAAAAAAATTAAATTTTTTCGTGATTTGAAGATATTTTTACTACGCATCTTATGTTTATCGTACACACCGTTCTTGAGTTATGAGGAAATATACTAAAGTAATGGCCTTACTATGGGCGAAATATTAGACACGCTCATAAAAAATCCAGACCTAATGGAAAAAACAGAAAGCAGATTCGTGTTTAACAAATCAAGTTCAACTATTCGTCTTTGGTAGAGGATTTTTTTGTCGACCAGTGTTATATATGATACCCAATTATGAAATGATTTTATTCAGATTTATTATTATAGTTATTAAAATAAAATAAACTTAAGGAGAGATCAATTCCTTAAAATCGAGCACTTCAGTTTAAGTTTTGATAAAATATAATTTATTAACTGATGTTTTTAAAATTTGGAACATTTTCAGTTTAATTTGATTTACAGAGAATAGAACCTTGTAATTTTTAGTAATGATTGTTTATTTAAGAGTCTAAAACTTTATAAATTAAATCTACAGCTTAAATGTTTTATAAAAAAGTTAATGTTTTTATAAAAAAGTTAATTTGCCCTTACAAACTGGTCTGGCCAGACCAATAAGAGAATTACCGATAAAACCTCAAATGTTTGAAAAGAAAAAATTGTATGCGTTTGTAGACTCAAAACAAGGAGAAGAACGTGAAGTTTATCGATGGGAAAATATAATATCTTGCAAAACAATGTAGTAGTGATGCTGGAATATAGTTATACAAATGTAATAATATAAAGAAATCACCAAAATTTCCATTAAAATATATAGAATTACAGAGCTAGTCTGGCCAGACCATATTTGTTACGAATGTAACAATTGAAACATCTGTATGACGAAGGGTTAAAATTGTCTTAATTACGTATCTAATTTTTTGCGAACTCGACACCCCAGCATTTAGTCGATGATAGTGTTCATTAAAATTTCGTTATTACTTCTGAACACTAAGTGAAAATATGTATACATCAAATTTGTTAAAAACATTTCTATTCAAAATTATATGTTTCCGAAATATATTTTCATTTAAAAATTTATATTTAATTCGAATGGTTGAATATCCAGCTAACCTTTTGACAGCATCAAATGACTCAAGGGAATACTTTGGTACTATTAGATGTTAAATAGTATCAAAAAAAGTACTATAGTATCAACTTTTCCATCCTTGAAAACAGGCTATTAAACTAAAAATTATTTCAAAGGAAATAAAAATTTCAAACATTAAATTTCTTTATGAAAACTTTTAAAGAATTCCAAGGAATATATATAATATAATAAGACCTTATCTTTTAAAAAATTAAATATACTCCTACTGTTGTAGAATTTTTGTTATTAGAAGAAGAGCGCTCAGCGAATGTGACGAGAACATTTTTTGTAGTATGAAGCAATCCAGTTATTGAGCTGTCAGAAGAAACGCATTAACATTTCGTATACTGTGCTTTTATATTTGAAGGTATTTTGTAGATTCGTATCTTATTATCAGTTAAGCTATCCGTATGATACTTGACGCTATTAAACGAAATTTGTAACATTCTTAAATTCCGCCAATATTGCAATTAGCAGCTTTGCGATTTTTAGCTTAAAGATTTTATCAGCGATATGTCAGGAACGACTCTAGCTACTCTGCACAGTTCAGTAATTCAGCCAATGAAATTCTACAGTTGGTTTATCTCTCTGTGAAGCGTTCAAATGTTTTCATTAACCATCTTTATTAAACTTTTTTATCAATACAAATATACTTTTATTTCTATATAATATATTACTATTCTAGGATTATTCTATCAAAATACTCTGAGCTATCGTAGTCAGAATCGTAGTTATGCCAGGTATGAACAAAACTTTGTTCCACTTCTGATTCACTATTGTAATCTGAATCTATTTTTAATTTATTTTTTCCTTTTATTTTAAGGATACCTTTTATTGTAGATTTTAAAATTTATATTTTCGCCTTTTATTCTGGGTACTTAGTGTATTATCCTTCTTAAAGTTTTAAATTTTAAATATACTTTTATTTTTTCTTTTTTAAACAACTTTTTTAGATTAGATACTTTATTTTTGAAGATACCAATTCTTGTTGCATTTGTTGTAACAGTGCTCCACGATTTGGGTTGATTTAATTAAAAAAAAAATATTTATTTAAGATCCACCCTGGATCTTCTTTTCCTTTCACTAATTAAAACACAAATACTTTTATTCTTAATATTAATTGATTTATTTATTATCTTTTACAATAATTATTGACTTGAAGTAAAAAGTTCTATAAAGGAACTGAAGTGCAGTTTCTTCTTTTTAATGTCTTTTATACTAAAATTCTATATAGGCTTTTTATTACTTTATTTATAAACATATTCATTATTAATATTTCAACTAAACACTGATTCCTCATTACTTCATAAAATATACTTCTTTGTTTATTCAATTTTATTACCATTTAATGTATCTTTAAGAATTATGTTTCTCACAAAAAATAACTTTATTCAACAGAAAGTAATTCGAATTTTTGCTTACGCAATAATCAATTGATCGGTTCATCTTATCATATTCCGTCAATATAAACAACTTATGTTGTTGCGTCAACATAACTTGCAAGGATTTACATATTTTTCTATAAACTCCATAATTTATTTTTGTAAAATAAACATTAATTTACTTACATTTTAACAATTTCATTAGAAACGATCGAGGTTATATTAAATCTGATCTTCTAAATTTATAAAAGCTTTCAAAGCAGAAGAGGTTTCTCAAGAAAACAGAGATTTGTTCGATTGAATAGCGTATTCCACCTTCAACCCAAGAGGGGACTGGTTGATGTTGTAAACGTCTCCATATGTGTGAACAAATTTATAATAAATTTTCCTGCAACTGATTAATAGATACTTAATTACTCCTGGGATTATAGTCATTTACGATTTATTTAGTTTATGTCACTATTTACTTTAAATAACTTTTCGCATGTAGATTCCAAAATCTCAGAAGAAATATGATTCAAAAATTTTAGGCGAATGCAGGATATCTACTGCCTATCTGAACTACCTTAGTGTGTTAGAGCCCGTAGACAGGAAAATGTTATGAAATTGTTTGTTTTGTTCTGTACCTGTCCTGAACAATTCTAACAGGTGTTGGTTAGATATTGCTGAAGAAACTTTCTATATAAGAAGTGGTTTCTCATCTATAGTTTTAAACTTAAATGGCTGCCTTATAACGATATGATTTATAAAAGTGACTGACTGACTGAATGATTCTGAAAATATCCTTAAACAAAAGTTTCCTTCAATCAACCACAACTTTTTCTCTTGTTTAGTAACGGAAATGTAAAAAAATGTATTGCGAAATTTTAAGCTTAATCTGGACCAGTAAAAGAACTGCGAAGAAGTCTTCGAGTTTTCAAACTGTACCTGCCACCCCATATGTGCAACAAGTTCTTGAACTCGACTAAACCCTAACAAGCATAAGGGAAAACATTTTCTCATGATTTACGACGAGCATTATTGGCCGCATTATGAAAATGAGACAAAGACACAAAGTCAGTAGGTTATTTCATTTTTGTTGAAATCGAACGTAGCGTCGATTGTTGCTCGATGTCTCAATTTAACTTATATTTAGTGCGATGAATATCAGAGAGTTCTTAAGGAGAACGGCTATTATCGAAAGCCGATTTGGGAGACAGCCAGATTGCCATACGCAATCTTTCCGAAAAAAATTCCGACATATATCCATAGCCCGAATACTGGATGAACCAGTATGATGATGAGTTGGCTACAAATAGCGAATTCAATAGAGTATCGAAAATAATTTTTTGATGTCATTATGACCAAGAGTCTCTTTGTCGTTTTTGTCGAAAAAAAAACTTCGACAATTTTTGGCGGAGTAGAACTCTAGTCGTTTTGGAGTGTAGATCTATGATGATTGAAGATGCTGACATTTTCAAGTGTCAAGAAAATTGTCGACATTTGAAACTTATGCTTAAAGGATCTTGTTAGCATGTTTTACAGTAACGCGGTGGTCTATATTGCAGTTTGAATATATGTATGTACATTAGTGATATAACCAAATTTTGGCCCTAGCACCACGCGAATGCGAATGTTGTGTTATTTACGAAAACAATTTTTTCGGGTAATTTTGGAATAAAAACCTCACCCACAAAAACGATTTTTTAAAATCTACCCAAAAAAGTACATACATTTTAAACAAACAAATTTTAATATTTAATAAATAAATTAAAATAGTGAAGTTAAAAATGTTGTTTTTAATTATTAAACGACTTAAACTTAAAATTTAACGTGGACATTGTTTTGCATAAAGGATAAATGTTCTGTACTAATTTAATACCATGTTGTGTACATATGTTGCTTCGCTGTTACATTGGGATTATTGATTTCCAAACTTTACCGCGTTTTGTGGGTGAATATTTTTGACAACCGCGAAAAAGTAATACCATTTTTTAAAATAATTTTCGATGGCCTATTCGACTATACTAGGGCCATTTTGATATTTGCAAAAAAAGTGAAAAAGTTATAGCCCTAATGTACATATTTGTCTTTACCCATTTACAAATCTCTGAGGTTTTGTAATATGTACATATGATTTTTTAAATCAGGAATATTAGAACAAAACGAAAAAATATTTATTAAATGTTTAATCAGCAAAATTATTGCAATGAAAATGAGCCTGTTGTTCTATTATTATGTGGCTTTAGTGGTAAATAACCAAAAACTAAAAAATCTCAAGTGGTGTAACATTCATAACTTTCACCACCCACTGATTCGGCTAAATTAAAATGTTATCCTACCGTGTTTTTTTGTTGGCGAGTGTACAACATACAACAATGTTGTAAACAACAGCGCTGAAAACTAACAATACATAGTGTTAGCGTTGACAATAATACTAATAATTTTGTTTCTTAAAAAATTTATTGCAAATAACCTTGAAAGCATAACGAATCTATTTTGACATTAAAACTTAACAGAGCATAATGAACATTCATCCTTTTTTTTTCTTTATTATTTTTTTTAAACGCTCATAATGTTGTTGTTGTACTAATAAGGGAAATATTAGTACAACAACAACGTGTAGAGTAAATTTTTTTTTTTTTTTTTTTTTTGGTAAAATTCATTTTATTATTTTTTTTACAACTACTGTGTGACACCTTAATTTAGTTACAGTTTCAATTGAAAAATATAATTTTCTTTTTTTTTTTTTATGACAGTCATAAATATTATGAGTTGCTATTTAGTCTTTTGTTGTTGTTGTTTTGGAAACTCATTACAAAACGGCAGGATATCGTTTTTAGCACGTGTTGGTTTTTTTTATGACATTTTGCAAAATTATTTAGAGAAAAATGAAAATAATGTTGTCAAGGAAAAAAATATAAATCTTAATAAGGGATAATTCGGCAAAAAATAATAATAATGGAATTGTTGGAATTTTTTTAAATTTAAAATTAATTTATAGTTTTCATAAAAAACGGTTAAATGTTTGAAAGATTATTATAAAAGTAAACAAAATTAAAGAAATATTGAATTTTGTGAATGTTGTAGAATCTATTGAATTGAATAAAAATTTATTAAATTCAGATAATTTTATATAGAAATATATAAAATAAATAAATGGATGATGTTAAGCATTTTTAGCCATGTTAGAAATTGATTTAAAATTTTCGAACTTTACAAAAAAGTTTAAATTCTGAGAATTTGATCTATAAATACTAAAAAAATAATAGATTATTATAAAAATAACTTAAAATTAATTGAAATATTGATTTTTGTTAATATTGACAAATTTTCGAAAATTCAAACTTGATTAAAAATGTTCAAATTTAAAGCGCCCCATAGACACATACTGCATAAGCTCATGCAATAAGTATGTATTAGTAAAATTGAGAGATCTTGAGAATACAGTGGTTTCCCGGTTTAACGAATACTCAGTTGACCGAATTCGCGATTCAACGTACGTCGAAATTTTTAACATTGAGTACCTTATATTACGAACAATCTATATTTTTTAGTACTCGATATAACGAATTTTTCTAAAAAAATGTGATTTGAAATCTATAAAAGTAAGAGAAAGTAAATAAAACACATTTCTTATACTATGGGAAGAGTACTATATTGGCCTGACAATATATCATTCGTTAAACCGGGAAACCAATGTATGTGCGTCTTGCCAACAATGCAGTATGATAAATCGAAATCGTTTTGATTTAAAAATGAACTCATACTGCAGTTTTTTTTTCGAATGAACTTCTTGTTTATTTTTTTTCTATTATTTACGAACATTTGTGTTTGTCATTTAAAAGAAAAAATAAAAAAAAAAAATATTTTAAATTTTGTTGTTTTTAACCCATTAAAGCTTTCTCTAAATAATATAAATCTTAAATAATTGTGTGGGAATAAAGATTGAATCAATATCTAATTGACGTGTTTCATATTTTAAATATTTTTTCAAAAAATCAATTTTTCTAACTTTTTGAATATTTTTCCAAATTTAAAAAACGTTAGCAAAATAAAGCATATCATAGTGAGACTTTTATGGAATGTAGTTAAGGCATGAGAGTTTGAATATCTGTACCAATATTGAACTTTATTATACATCTACTATGCTTTTTATGATTGACAATTCAAGCGTTGCGAAAACGAAACTTTTTGTCCTTCAAATCTTAAAGGAGCCAGGTTTTGAAATTTGTATCAGGGAGCGGAGATAATCGGATTTATGTGTCTTTTTCTAAGCATTTTTTTTTTCTCTTTTCAGGGCCTAGGGGTGAAAAAAACTACAAATGGGGTTACTTATAAATTCGTTCATCATACAAATCCTAACGAAGCCAACTTTTTCTAACAGGGAATTCCGAGTTTTTTTTTTTTTTTTTTTTTTTTTTTTTTGAGGTCTGTTTTGGTTTTAAGAAATTTTGATATGGTATACTCATTGTCAAAATGTCAAAACATATCAAAAACTGATTTCACATTTCGGACAAGGAGGCATTTACGTCGATTTTTTATTATTATTATTTTTTTTAAGTTTACTAATTTAATACTTCAGTTATTATTATCCCATTCCAACAGCTTCAAATCTTTAACTTCGATTAGGGAAAATGTTGTTCAGATATTTTTTAAAGATCTCTGGATATTTTTGTGCATATTTTTATTACTATAATATAATTGGGGGATTCACAAAGTTTGCTATCATGTCGTATTGTCATAATGTCATAAAATTTTATAAAGGAAAAGCAACAACAATATTTTTTATACATTGAAATATTTTAGGACATATGACAATACGACATGATAGCACACTTTGTGAATCCGCCAAATTTTTCCTGACGAAGGCAGGCTTATACGCTCTTTAAATATAAATTTTATACACAAATATCAAGAAATTTATGATTTTAATCAATTGCATCTGTGGTTTAGAAATTCAAATTGATTTTAAATGTTCAAATTTTACAAAAATTATTTTATTTAAACAATTATATAATTAAAAATTTAAAAAATAAAATAAAGATATTATTTTAAGCAGTTTCAACATTTGCTGATGATACTGCAGTTCTCATGAAAACCCACAAATAGCATCTAGCCAACTAGATATTTACCTCTGACATGTGGAGACATGGTTGAAAAACTGAGTGAAAAGTGACCATGTTACATTCACCCTGAGAAGAAGAAACTGTCCTCCAGTTACACTTAATTATATAAATATACCCCAGTCAGATCATGTTACATACCTATCTTGGTATTCACTTAGATAGGCGAATAACTTGGCGTCGTCATATAGAAACCAAAAGACTTCATATGAAGTTAAAAGCTTCTAGTCTTCACTGGTTAATTAATAGTCATTTAAAACTAAGCCTTGACAATAAAGTCATCCTGTATAAAACCGTTTTAAAGCCAATTTGGACATACGGCATCCAATTATGGGGAACAGCCAGTAATACGAGTATTGATATTATACAGAGGGCCCAATCAAAGATTCTTAGGACCATGACGGGTGCACCATGGTCAAAGGTTCGAAAGAATTAATTCTTTAATTCCCTTTTTAAAATTGAATTAAATCATATAGAATTAGTAATTCTTTCAAATAAATTCATCATAATTAATTCTGTAGCTTAATTCCTATAGCTTTTGATACTATGGAATTAATTCATTTATGAATCAATTCTTTGGGAATGCTTAATTCTTTTGATTTCATTCAATTTAGTTTAAATTCAATCTATTACAAATTGAATTAAACAATTTTTCAACCATTCAATTTGTACTAGATTGAATTAAAGTTTTATTGTTTAATTCTTTAGATTTTAAACAAATTTATATAATTGTAAAAACGATTTATAGTAAGCCACGTTTATGTACACACATGTTTCGGGTGTGCATCACATTTAGTATGAGATATTTATTATTTTTATTAGCTTTGTATTGAACGTGTACTAAATTGCATCTGTTATATAACTTAGGTTATTCTAATTCATGTAATTTTTCCCTAGATCTCACAGAGAACGTATTACAAGTATTATTTGTCTTTAAAACTCTGAAGTGCAGCTTCTTTACAACGTTTATTTGGGCACAATCATCTTCTATTTTATATGGAGTTTAGCTGGATAGTAACATGTTGATTTTGTATTAATTTTAGCTAAATACCACTGATTTTCGTCTCTTTTAATACTTATTTTCAAAATATATAAAAAATAGAATTAAAGAAAAATGTGGCCATTCAATTTGTAGTAGAAGGGAATGATAGAAAAATATATATCATTCAATTAAATTAAATTTTATAGGGAATTAATTCTACATATTTTTCATTCAATTTCTAATAGAATGGAATTAAAGAAAATTGAATCATTCAAATTGAATTTTCATTCTCTAAGGAATTAATTCTCTAGGGAATTAATTCAATACAAATTTAAGTCTAAAGAATTAAGCCTAAGAATTAATTTCTGAGGAATGATTTTAAAGAATGCTAAATTAAATTTTTATAAACTGAATTAAATTTATACGTGAATTAATTCTAAATAGAATTCATTCTTTCGAAGCTCTGACCATGGTAAATAAGAAATGAGAATATCCATACGGACTTAGAGGTACCATTTGTAAGAGACGAGTTTAGGAAGCTCAGAGAAAAATACATTCTTAAACTAGAGACTCACCCCAACCCACTCTCAAGATTTCTTGCTGAAGTTCAGTCAGTTACAAGGCTTCGCAGAGCCGACTTTCTTCCACCCCGTTAATAGTAGGACCATGGAATAACCAATGATCCCAATAGAGATTGAATAGTGTTAAATATTTAGTTTTTAAGATTTTAATACATATTGTGACGTCTAAAATAAGACAGATTCAATATACAAATAAAACGTAAAAAAAAGTTTAATCAGTTTTGGATATATTCGAAAATTCAAATTGATTTTATACCTCCGAACTTTAAAAAAAAAAAATTAATTCTGAAAATTTATTACTGAAATATCTAAAAACTTATTTAAATAAAGGTTTTCATAATTTTTAGCTTTGTTCGAAAATTGGAAATTGATTTAAAATTTTCGAACTTATGAAAAAATTATTAAATTTTTTAAATTGTATGGGAAATTATCACAAAATTAAAGAAACTAACGATTTTTATAATTTTTTAGCTTAGATCAATAATTTGAAATTGATTTAAAACTTTCAAACGCATTAAAAAATACAGAAAATTTTATAATGAATTATCAGAAAATTAAATAAAATAAAATAAAATTTCAATAATTTTTAGCTATGTTCGGAAATTCAAAATTGATTTAAAATTTTTGAACTTAACAAAAAATGATTAAATTCTGTAAATTGTATGCGAAAATATCGAAAAATTAAATAAAAAAACAATTTTAAAAATTTTTACAGATGTTCCAAAATTCGAAATGATATAACATTTTCGAACTTAAAAAAAAAGAAACAAAATTTTAAAAATTTATTATAGTAGTATGAAAATATTTAAATAAAGCATCATCAACTTTAATATTTTATAGCTATTTTCAAAGATTTTTATTAAAAATTTCGAACTTGACTAAAAATTTTAGAACTTAAAAAAAAATTCATAAAATTTAGATTTTTCTTTAATAAATGTTCGAAATTTTATCATTTTTTTTAAGTTCGAAAATTTTAAATTAAATTCGAAACTTTTGGCAATGTTCGAAATGGATTTTAACTTTTCGAACAACAAAAAAAAAAAAAAAATTTCAAATGTTCGAACTTAACATAACTGTTTATTGTGAATATTTTCATTCAAAATGTTTATTAAAATTAAATTATTTTTGTATTTTATTTATATTTTTAGAAATATGATTTTCAATTACTTGAAATTAATTTGTTATAAAATTATTTAAATATTATTCCATTTGTTAACAAGTAAGATAAAATAAAAATTTCCACAGAAGTATTCGAATATACTTTTATAAAATTTAATCAAATTCCAAAGTCTTCAACTAAATTGAAAATATATTTTATTTCCTTATCTTGAATACAATTACTCTTTATTTTATTTTCTATTTTAAAAATTACATAAAATCTGTTTCAAAACATTTAATTTTTTCTATTCATAGAAATTTTTTTAATAATTTTATTCAACATAAATTTGTTTAAATATTTTTAAATTTATTTAAAAAAGGAAAAATAAGAAATATTTTCTTTTTATACCTTTCAGCACAGGTGTAAAGGGTATATATAAGTTTGTCACTCCGTTTGTAATTTCTACAATATTTATCTAAGACCCCAAAAAGTATATATATTCTGGATCCTTATTGATAGGAGAGTCGATATAAAGATGTCCGTCTGTCTGTTGAAATCAGTTTTTAGAAAGCCCCAGTTATTGGTTATATATGTTTTATACAAATAGATTTTGATTATTTTAAATATTAAATTCTAAAAATGTTATATAGAATATAGAATATTAAAAAAAATTTAATAATACTTCAATATCAATAATTTTTGGCGATGTTTGAAAGTTCGAAATTGATTTTAAATTTTCGAATATTACAAAAATTGTTAAATTCTATTAAATTGTATGTAAAGTTATCAAAAAAAAAAAATTAAATTAAATAAAATATTTTTGGTATAATCAATTTTGGTTATGTTCGAAAATTCGAAATTGATTTTAAATCTTCGTACTTAAGAAAAAAATTATTCAATACTTAATTTTCATGAATTTGAATAATTTTTTATCATTTTTGAAAATTCTGATCCCTTTTTAAATTTTCGAAATTTCCTGTATTTTTTCAACAAATTCTCCATATTTTTAATTAAAAAAAATCTCAAACTGGCAACTCCCCCTTAAGAAAACCTTAATATAAGTATAATACTATAAAACGTTATTGAACTTTAAAGCATTTTTAAATAATTTTTTTCCTAGCTTGCATTAATTCGAAAAAAATTAAACAAAAAACTACTGCATAATATAGCAAAGAAGTAATTACAAATCATAAAAAGAAACGAAACAAAAAATTAATAAAATATTCTTAAAACGTTCTTTCAAAAATACCGTTAATTTGCTGTCATAATTTGCATAATTTACATTTTTTCTTTTGCTGCTGCTTGTTTTATATAATTTATTGTATTGTACTTTATACAATTACTGTTGTTGTTTTGTCTCTTGGTATTTATTTGCCGACATAATCACGTGTCTGGCAATGCAGTCAAGCAGTAGTCAACATGTTTATTTAATTCACCTATACAAATACACTCAATGATTAAAGCATAAATGTGTTTTTTTTTTTTTTTTTTTTTTGTTGTTACGTATTTGTTATTTTTACCTCAATTGTTTATTTTAGTTTTAGTTTTTTAACAAAACGCCCTCCTTAAACACTTTACTTTTTGTTTTACGTTATTTTTTTTTTTTTATATTTGATTTAAGTTTGAGATTTATTTTTTGTTGTTGTTTTTATAAATGCATTTATTGTTGGATATTTATGTAGGTTTATTTGTATTAGTGTTATCAACTATTGCCATTATTGATTTTGTAATGCCAGATTTGTAGAGTAAACTTTATTTTAAAATCGAAAATGTTTTTAAATTTTCGAACTTAACAAAAATTATAAAATTCTGAATATTGTTTACAGAAATATCAATAAATTTAATAAATTAAAGATTTTTATAATTTTTAGTTATGTTCAAAATGTTCGAATTTTTTACAAAAAATTATTAAATTTTGAAAATTTATTTTAGAAATATCAAAAAGTTTAATAAAGTATTAAATTTAAACAATTTAAGCTAAGTTCGAAAATTTTAGATTAATTTTAAATTTTCAAACTTAACAAAAATTACAAAACTTTGAAAATTGCTTACAGAAAATCAAAAAATTTCGTTAAAATATCGATTCTAAAAAATTTTTAGTTGTGTTCGAAAATTCTAAATTTATTTTAAATTTTCGAACTTAACGAAAATCATAAAATTATGAATATTTTATATAGAAATATTAAGATATTAATTTTTAGCTATGTTCGAAAATTCATATTTGATTTTAAATTTTCGAACTTAATAAAAATGAAAGAAATTTTAATATTTTATATAGAAATGTAAATAAATTGTATAAATTAACACTGTTTATGATTTTTAAGCCCAAATTACAATAGCGCGTAGTCAGCAACAGTATCAGCAAAAATTATCAGCTGATCACTGTCAGAACAACATGTTGCTGCCGTTATAATTACAATTCAGCGTAGGCAGCCACAATTTACAACCACCATCTAGCTTTGTTCTACTTGTTTATTTTAGCCTCTAATTTATTTGCTCACTCTCTTTGTCTCGCTCTCAAACTGAATGCAGCGCAGTGAATTTAGAAACAGGGCTAAATGAAACAGCACTGCAAACTGCCGCTGACCAAATGTAATCAACACCATAACAAACAGTGCATTCTAAATGATCAGCTGATTACGGCAGCACACACTGCTGCTGACTACGCGCTATTGTAATTTGGGCTTTAGCTATGTTCGAAAATTCTAAATTGACTTCAAATTTTCGAACTTAACAAAAATTATAAAAATCAGAATTCTTTTTATGGAAATATAAAAAAATTTTAATATTAACAATTCCAGAATTCGATCTTGAGTTTAAATTTTCGAACTTTAAAAAAATATATTGAATTCTGAACATTTTATATAATAACGAGCGTTTGCCAGAAAATATAGCATTATAGTAATAAAAATATGCACAAACAAATCCAAATATCTTTAAAAAAAATATATGAAAAAAATTTTGACGATTTTCCTTTCCCTAATCGAAGTTAAAGATTTGAAGCTGTTAGAATCTGATGAGATAATAGTGACTAAAGTATTAAATTGGTAAATGTGGAATCAGTTTTAAATATGATTTGGAGAACAGACAATGAGTGTAGCAAATCAGAATTTCTTAAAACTAAGCAGACCTAAAAAAAAATAGCGAATCTCCGCTCTCTGATAGAAAAAAATTTGGCTCCGTTAGGACTTCTATGATGATCATATTCATAGGTAAGCCGATTTTAGCACGCCTGAGAGAAAAAATGCTTAGAAAAAGACGCATAAATCCGATAATATACGCTCCCTGATAAAAATTTCAAAATCTGGCTCCGTTAGTATTTGTAGTACGAAAAGTTCTATAATTAAGACAATTTTGATTTTCTACGTCATTCAGGAGCTTCAGAAAGCTCTGACACATAAATATCAATAATACGTATTAATAAATTAACAATTTTAATAATTTTAACAGTGTTATAAAATTCTAATATTTTTTCCAATCTGGCAACTAAATTGATAAAAACAATAAAACAACAACAACAACTACAACTAAAGACATACTCGCAACATAACAAAATCACGTATGCACCTCAAGCCACCACGCATACACACACTCGCTTATACTCATATCATACACCAGCCAAATCAAGCATTTTTAGGCATGAAAGACTAACAGACGGACTTTTAGCCATTTCCAATTCTCAAACATTCAGCCAGTCAGTCAACCCAAACTAAACAAATTATAACCTTTTTATTCTTTGTTTTACCTCTATTTTTATTATTATTTATATTTAAATTGCTACTCTTCCAACATTCACTACCTGTTAATCAAAATAAGAAAAAAATAAAAATATTCAAAAATACTTTTTAAGAAAAACTAATTTAAAGTTTATTTTGTGGGTCTGTCTGTCTATCTGCAATTTTGGACAAGACAATTTTCTTTATTCTTTGCCTCTTATTTACTCTCTCTCTCCCCTCTTATAATCTCTCATTTAAGAATTTTATTTGTTTTTTGAACCTTAAAAAAGAAACAAAAATAATAATTTTACCTTTGTATATAGAAATTAAATTTGATAAAATTTTTTTTTATATATAAAGAAAACACCCGCCCTTCCCAATTTTGTCTTATTATTGCCATTTTTTATGCCTTATCATCCCTTGTTTTTGTTGTTTTTTTATTTGCGCTTAGGCCATTCAAATGTCTGGCAATGTGTCTGGCTGGTTTTTGGTCTGGTCTGGTTTGTTGGCTTGTTGCTATTATATTATTATCCTTCTTCTCTCTCTCTCTTACTCTTACTCCTGTAAATTCACATCGTGTTTAGGTTTTATTTTGAGAGGAAGTGAGTGTGTATGTGTGTGTTTTATTTAGTTGGATTTGTTATTATATGTTTGTTGTTATAGAAAAACTTGCATCATTTTTATAAGCTTTAGTTGTAGAGGTGCGGGGTTGGTGTGTTCTGTGCAAGTTTTTATACCCTACACTAAAGAAGTAAAGGATATTAATATATAAGAAGTAGTAACATATGTATGGACCAGAACCATTATAGGTAGGGAGGCGAAATAACAATGTCTGTCTGCCTTTCCGTTGAAATAAACTATGTAAAGGAAAACGATAACAGAGGAACATGATTTTTCATCAAATATTGGAAAAGAACCTCAAAATTCTGATATTGAAGAAGGAAATAATAGTAATAATGCGTTTTAAAATCGCAAAAATACTGAAATAAATCAAGATAAAAAAGCTATTATACACAGATTTCTCCATATTAACAAAAATTGCTAAAATAACAAACTAAAAATCAGAGGATTAAAAATCACAAAATAAAAAAAATCGCTTCAATATAAAAATAAACGCAATATTACAAAGGAAAACGGCAAAATACAAGGAGTCGCTAAAAAACGCCAAATTGAGAAATTAATTAATAAATAAATCTCAAAAATATAAAAAAAACGCTAAATCGGAAAAAATTACTAGTGTAAAAAAAATCACCTAATTAAAAAAAGAAACGCTACTAAAGCAGAAATACGAAAGAATGAAAAAAAAAAAACGCTGAAATTCAAAAGAAATCGCAAAAAAGATATTTTAAATATGGAGCAGGGTATATAAAATTCTCTGCTTTCGCTTATTCTGTGTAATAAATATTTTAAATTTTAAAAGTAAGGAAAATATTAGACAAAAATGTAGATTAAATATTATTAGAAAAACTTTATATTGTCTATATTGCAAACTTTTCCATTATTTTTTATATTGTAAAATTGTTTTATCTATTTTATCAATAATCATCTATTAAAAATTCTATGAATTGTAAAAATTCCGTATAACACTGATACAGGTATTATACAGTTCTATTAGTAATAAATATTTCCCACTTTATCACTAAAAATGGATTTCCCCCTATAATTTAATGAATATTTAAACAACAAAAGTTTCTATTAGGGGATTTTCCCTTTATCATCAACAAATTGATACCTCCCTTACCCCATTATTGCTCAAGTTTAACTTTTCTGATCTCATAGATTTTACTCTTAAAAAAAGTAAAATAAATAACACTCGCATTTGGAAAAGTTTTCTCATAAGTAATTTCGTAATGATAATAATATTGTTTGTGTATGTGAATTAATTAAATGAAAATTCTTCCCCCTTTCAAAGTACTCTAAACATCACGAATGAGTACAATATATTTACAAGAGAGATCAATCAAACACTTTACTCACCTCAACTACTCATTTATAAAACCCACACACCTTCATTTACATTGCACTCATGTAAACAAGAAATTGCATTAAAAAGTAATCTAGGAATAAAGGTTTGTGAGTTTGATTAAAACACCTGGTGTGAGTAAGTGTGTGTGTGGTAAAATGAGCGTAATTGTGACGACAATTATGACGATAAGATTTAACATTAAAGAAATATAAAATGTATACACATATATTTGAGTAATGATTAATAATACTATTAAGTAATAATAAATAAATGTCTTACTCAGGGTTATTCATACTCTTAGAATCGAAACACTAAAATTGTATTACTCTTTTTCTCTTTCTAAAATTACTATTTGCTTTGAAATTGTATAAGTAAAACGGAAATTATATAAAAAATGTTAACTAAAAATAGTAAAAAACAACTAGTTGTTAGAAAAATACAATAAGTTTTATTAATAAATTTAAACTTTTATGGTATTAGACAAAAACAAAATGTAAGAAGAAAAAAAGCAACAATTTTTTACCATGGGATTGAGCACCTCAGTAGCAGAATGTTAATAACAACAAAAACAGCAATAGTAGCTACAATAATACAACAACAAAAGAGCGTTAGCAGCATTATTATTAACAATAACAGAATGAATGTGAACAAATATAGAAACACAAGCGAAAAGGGCACTGACATTGGTCATACACACACATACACACAAACAAAAAAAACATTTGTACTTACAAAATATTCGTTTATGACTTAAAAAATAAACTTCTTTTGCTGGTTTTTTTTTCAATTTATTTGTTTTTTTTTTTTTTAGTTTTAATTTTAGTTGTATTGTAGTTTTCTGTCGCTGTTCTAATTTACAATGTTTATTTATTTTTTTCTTAATTTTTTTTTTTTTTTTTTTTTGTTTTTTTTTTTTTTTTTTTTTTGTTATGACTTCCTGTTGTAATCTTGATTTTAGCTAAAGTATTTAGTTAAAAAGATAAGATTTTATTTTTTTGTCTTTATAAATAAATACTACTCCAATTTTTCTATTTAACTATAAATAAATAAAATTTTCATAAAAACCTCTATTAAATTATTTTGTAATGCTCTTTTTGTAACTCATTGTTATTTCTCTTTTTATAATTGCTCTTTTTTTAGTACTCTTGTTACTATTACTCTTTGTTACTATTATGGGGCTATTGGTAATTGCCAGATGTGTAATAAGTTTGGGAATTTTTTTGCGATTTTATAAAGTTGTAAATTACTTTCTTTAGAGGTTAGTTATTTTTTGAAGTTTATTGATAAACGAGAAATGTGTTGTATGCATAAATATATCGAGTAGACAAAAGAATTTTTCAATTGAAAATCATTGGAAATATTGTATAATGTTGGATTTTTTAAGCCTCTATATTTAAGGAACTTTATTCTAAATCTTTTACAAATTCGACGATATCCAGAAATGGAAGATTCTAAATGAATACTCATTCTCAAACCACTGTTATGTAATGTTAAAAATTGATTGACCACCACCGAACCCGATAAATTTTCGAAACCAAGCAAAAACAAATTGTTGAAAATTCGGAAAACTATTGAAATCTAGACTAGGGCACTGCGAATGCTTGCTTAAAGGTTCCGTTACTCTACCGTAAATGTTACAAACTTATATATACGTAAATGTAAACGGAACGTAACTGCATGGTTACTCAAAAAACGTAAATGTAGCAAGTACTTTGTTGTTATTTTGTACACATCAGCATCGGCGATGTCAATTAAACATATTTTCAGCGGGATGGGATTGAATTTTCCCGGACCTCGTACAAAATGAGATGGATATAATATCAACTCATCTTGTCGGTACATATAACACCTGCCTAATACAAGCATATATACCGGAATGTTGGTAGGAAGCAAAGGTAGTCTTTATACATAAATCTGACAAGGGGAGTTAAGCGATGTCAAAATCTTTTCGACCGATTTGCCTAACTTCTTTTAAGCTTAAGAGCGGATAGTATATAACATGATAAAAAGAAGGATACCAAATGAAAGGTTGAGATTCAAACAACATGCCTACACCTCTTCTTTGGATTATCTCACAATTCACAGTCTCTTAAGGATCTTCACCGATGAATGACTTGAACCAGTCTATAAGGGGAAATAATCCAAATCAATTATGCAGAAGAGTGGAAGTTGAATATAAACCCGAAAAAATAAAATTTTCCTACAAGGAAAACGAAGATCGCACATTATGGTATCTTGATAAGGGAACTAAAATACCCAAACGGGTAAAATATGTAGGTGTTATCCTGGATCGCAAATTAAGATGGAGACAATACTTAAAAGACAGGTCCAAAAAACCCATACATTTTGGTTCATATATAGAAGTCATGGACTCTAAATGCGGTCTTAATCCGAAAATGTTACAATGGCTTTACACGAAAGAGCTGCCTAGGCATAAGTGGTGCAATCAGAATAATACCTACAAGAGCTTTAGAAACAATTATATATGTCCAGACAATAAAAATTCGAGTACGATATAAAGCTTCCCTTACGACAAATCGCCGGATCAACCGGGACCACAAATCGCATTACCAATATATAATCGAGGCATTTAACGAATATACGCACCATGCGGAAATATCAAATAGGATGCCTATAATGTAACTCTTGCGGTCAATTATATTACACTGATACCAGATTGTCAATCTTGATATATTGGAACCCTGACTCAGAAGCCCGTGGGGAAATTAGGGGTTCTGGGATTCTATATAGAAGAACTAGAAATCACACTATACTTTACCATTACCACCATTTTAAGTGAAAGTACGTGCGATCAGAGAATGTATAAACTGGGACAAAAAACAATTAGATGAAATGGATATAAACATTTTCACGGATAACAAAATTGCAATTAGAGCACCAATTTCAGGACTGTTTTAGACTACAACAAAGCGATTAATGACTTCTACAGTACAGTACACACTATTTGGGTACCTAATTTGGTATCTGGTTGGAAATGAATGATCTGGCAAACAAATCTAGAGAATTACGGTAAAACAGTGGGCGAATAACCAAAATACTCTGGGGAGACCCAGATGAGCATAGAACTTCAAGTCTATTAAGACTTAATAAAAAATATTGGTACGGCAAGCATCAACAAATGTGGATCATGTAGAGAGAACATCGAATCGATGGTATTAAATAGTTGAAGGAAGTAGATAATACGGTTCCCAGTAGTATTTATACGGATATTCAATCGGTTATTTAAAGCCTAAAAACTGACAAAGTTAATTCTCAAAGTGTCTTAAAGTTAAATAGTGAAATAAAGTACTACTTCGGGATAATATGGATTCCATAACATCATAGTATTGTGGAAAAAGTTGATACAAAAATAATACAAAACCCTTCCAAAAGTTTAAAACCCTAAAGAGAACCGGTTCAAAACTAGTCACGTGACAGGTTCTCAGGGCTAGTGACCGGTTCCAGTTCCGGAACTTTGTATGAGAGGAACCTGTCACTTTTACATGGGGTTGTCATTGGGGGTGACTAATTAGCCCCTTGGGACAGGCCACAGGATTGGTTACAGGACTGGTCCAAGAGGATAGGTTCAGTGTCGGTTAATATAATAAAAAGTTGATAAAAATTTTTTTTATTATTATTTTTATTAAATTATGTTTATTTTTATTTTATATATTTCGTTAATGTTGATGGCGGCACCCCGAATCGAACCCATGATCATCTAATCTAACGTATGTTATGTTTTATAGTCTTCAACGCTAACTACTCAGCCACTGATTGTTATTGCGCGCGAGTTGCTAATTGCGCAGTTAACAAACATGTTATAAATTTACTCTCAACTGTTAAATAGTGAGTGTGTTTGTGTCAACTGGTTCTCAATTAGAACTTTGGTGACCAGTTAGGTGTCATATGGTACTCAACTGGTACTGAGGGATCGGTCCATAACTGCCACAAATTTTCTGCAGTTAAACTGAACTGAAAGAATGGGCAAGAGATGAAAACGTCAGATTCTGACAAAATTCAAACACCGGGAGAACGACTGATATCTTATGGGGAAACCCAAACATTGAGAAAATAAAGGTAATTCTTCTGTAATAACTGACCTCACGGTGCTAAAAGCTCACCTAGCTGTTATTGAAATAACGCATGACACATTTTGTGGAGCGCATGAAGAAGAGGACAAAATATTGTAATGCTTCTTATGCTAATGTCCAGAGTTTGATCGTTTAAGAAGCGAAAACTTTGAATGGTATAAAATAAAGAATTTGAAAGATCTCAAGGACATCACTTGGAAATCTCTGAGAAACTATATCGTGAAAACGAGGTTTTTAAACTAATAATTTCCAATAAAGTTGTAATTTTCGAAAAAAGTACCAATCATCTATTTAAAAAACTTGTACTCTGAGAAAAATTGACCGTAAGTATTGAAAACGATACCAGTCAGTGTCAATAGTGAATCTGTTCCGTATGTGCTCAAATTCAACACAACGTGTTCAAACCAGAGATACAAGCCGATCGGCTTCAAGCCGGTTTCGCGCCGCCGCCGTATAATTTTCTAAGTCATGCGCCGACGCCATTTTCATCGGCTCAATATCAGCCGCCGAAATTTTAAAATTTTTATTCAAATTCAACAAAAAACATATCTTTCTATCTTATTCGAAGAAGTGAATGCAGTGGCTCCATCTATTATTATAATTTTACTTACATACGATAAATTTATTAGAATTAAGTATAATAGAATGTATAAAAGTGAATTATAATTAATAAATCATGAAATCCTCACTTTTATTTCAACTACTTTACGTTTTTTGTAGATGAGGAGCACCTGGGCGGCACAATGTAATATTTACTAAATTCCAGCCGAAAATTTAGCTGCAGATTAAAAAGTGCAGCGCCGCCGCCGCCGAAAATTTTGCCTCGGCTTGTTTCTCTGGTTCAAACCACTAACGAAAATTGATACCAATTTTATCAAATTAATAAATTGCATTAAAATTGGTAAACGAATGGTATTAAAAAGCCGATACCTTGAATTGTCAATGTAACCTCAGTCGTGATGGATTTTGAATCTAATTATTTACCTTAGTGTACTAATTTCGACAAATACCAATTTTCTACAAAGATTTTTAACAAAGTATCAATAAAAGAATTAGTACAATTTTCAAAAAAGAAGTAGCAAGCATTTTTTTAAAGTGTCAAATTTCAAGATTTGCTTATATTATATACACTTAGATTTTTCTTTAAAAAGAAATATAAACGCGATTTTTCTCCTATTGCAAGAAATTTTATCTGGCAACTTTATTTTTTGAGGGGGGATATTAAATTTTTCTTTGATGTCTTTTTTATTTTTAGTACATTTCTTACCACAACTGTACAACACACAAGACTTTTGTTGTTGTTATTCTTGTTGCTGCTGCCTATTATTTTTATTGTTATTTCTTTTTGTTGTATAGTGTAGAAGAATAATAATAACAAAAGGTATTGAGGAAAAAAATTTGTGTGTGTGCCTACGTGCAGATTGTAGAAACCGGCAATGTCTGTCGGTCTGTCTATCTATGCTTAGACCAGACCATGAGTTTTTTTTTTTATTTGATTTTATTATATTTTCTGTTTTTCTTTCTTGGCCATGCTTATGGGAAAATGTTGTAATAGTTTTTTGTTTTGAGAGAGTAAGTTAGAAAAGAGAGAGAGAGAGAGGAAGGAGGGAGATGATAAAAGTATTAAAAAAATGCACGTGTATGCGTTTATTGCAATTCTATAATAAAAGAGAATTTTCGAAAATTTTATTAAACAACCACTCTTTGATTTTAGACTCTTTTCTTTTTAAGTAACCACTAATACTAAGAAGTATAATTTTTTTAAGATAATTTGCAAAATTTTATAAAAAAATAGGCAAATACGTAAATGTTGTTGTTTTTAAAAAAAAATATATTTTTTAAATAATGTTATTTTTATTAATTTTAAATTATTTAAATTTTTTAAAATCTTGCACAAATTTTAATATATTATTTAACTTTTATAATTTTCTTTAATTTATTTTTGTGCTACAACTTATCCATCTCTGTTATTAGTATTTATTTACTCTTGCAATTTAATTTCCTCTCTCTCTCTCATTTGCTTTTGTTCTCACTCTCTGTTAATTTAATGTGTCTATTTTTTGCCTTTTGTTTTGTGTTTTTAGTTTTAGGTTAATAAACAGCTAATAGTAGGTTTTTTGTTGTTGTTTTATTTAATGTTTTTTCCCTGTGTTTACTTTAAAATGTATGTGTTATATTGTGAGTATTATAAAAAAAAAAGAGAACATAAAAATTATGTTTTTATAAGAGTGTATGAGTGTTTGATATTATTTTTCTATATTAACTGTATAGAATTAACCAAACAACTTGGCACTATCGCATTTAGTCGTTTAGCCACAGACGCAGTATTAAAACGTTGGATATTTTAGATTTTAATACGCGCGCTCGTTAACAAAAAAAATATTATTTTGATTTTTTTTCTTTACTTTTTTTGTTGTTGTTTTTTTAAATAAAACAAAACCAATTTTTCTTTATGATTTAAACTAAAAAAAGAAACTTACGCGTGTGTTTTAAAGTTTACTTGAAGAAAAAAAAAAAACCTTTCTGTTGATCTCTTAAAACTTTATTAAAAACGGTTTGTGTGTCTGTTTTTTATAACAAAAAAAAAAAAAAAAAAAGTTTAATGTTGGCTGTGATTTTTGGAGTTTTCTTTTTAAACTGATTTTCGTTTTATGTGTGTGTGTTATATTTCTTCTTCGTCATCATCGTCATCGCCAACATAAAAACTCATCAATTGTCTCAATTTTGTTTTAATTTTACGGATTTTTTATTGTGTGTGTTTTCAACTAAAAAAAAGTTATTATTGTTGTTGTTGTTTGTATTGGATACCTTATGCTCCATAATCATTTAAAGGCCATTGAATTGTATATAGTTTTCTTTTGTTGTTGTTTTTATATTTTTAAACCTAAAATATCAACGTCGCCAACCTAAAAAAAAGCAAAATAAAATACAAAAGAGAAGAAGAAAAAAAGAATGTATGTTGTACAACAAAAATCAAAGCAACAACAACACCACAATTTACTAGACCAGACATCACAGATTCTTCTTTTGATATATTATACATGTGTGTATTTGTGTGTGCATAAGTATTGTTACCAATAATACAAAAACAAAAAACATAAGAAAAAAATATAAAAGAAAAACCAAAATAAAAAAAAAAAAAAAATATGTAAAAAGTGTCTTGTCTAACTTAATACCTACTAAACACAGTGTTGCATAAAAAAAGTATTAAAAAATAATAACAAAGAAATTAAAAATTATAAAAAGAAACCTTATAATTAACAACAACAAAAACAAATAAAAATAAATATAGAATTTATAAATATTTATTAATAATTAATTAAACAAAATGAATGCACGTTTAAAAATTTTTTTAAGAATCATATTAATTTCTCTTAAAATCTAAACTAAAATAAAAAAGGAGAGAATAAGAGTATACAAATCTAAAAAAGAGAAACTGTGATATTTTTTAAAACCAACCTTAAAATAAACAACAAAATTCTCAAGAAAAAAAATAAAAGAAAAACAAAAATATCATAACACTGCCCCTAGCTCCCACACTCTATTTCTCTCTCCCCCCATACACAAAATGATGATGATGGATACCACCACCACATCAATTGATCCATCAACTACAAAAAATTCTACAGTAGTAACTGGAATAACTGCCATGGATACAACACCACCACATGATGAAAATGATCAATTGGCTCCCCCCAATAGCCATCATGCCTCAGCTCCTGGTACTACCATAGAAGCAGCATTTACTGTTGTCCCTATGGAATCTAATAATAATAATATTGAAATGATGGATTATAAAGAAAGTCGTAAGCATAAGAAAAAGAAACGTGAAAAAAGAGAAAAAGATAAAAAACATCGTGAACATAGAGAACATCGTGATAGGGATCATGATCGTGAACATCGTTCAGAAAGACATCATGGCAAGGAACATCGTGATAAGGATAGAGAAAGGGATAGAGATCGTGATCATCATCATCACCATCATAATCATCATTCAACATCTGCCTCTTCATCACCTTCTTCAATGTCTACTATATCGGCCTCGGCCTCACCTGCTTCTTGTTCATCATCGTCGGCGGGTATATGTGTAACGGGTGCAACGGCCACAGCTTATCCACATAATTTGAAAATTCGTTTTCTTTTGTCCGGGGTAAATATTTTAATATTTGTTATCTTTTAATATAAAAAAAATACAGAGATACCTGATATTTTTGTTGTGAATATTTAAATTTTTATACTGATCTAAATAAGATTAAATTTGATTATTTTAATATGACTGGTTTGAAGTATTGTTCGGCTCTTAAAAAGAACTTAGGGACAGTTAGCCCCATTCGCCATTCTCATATACCCACGAACGTCGACAAGCCTTACGGACTCAGTAATACTTTAAAATTTGTATATTCTTGCTTTGTGACGATCAATGATTTAAATTTATTCATTATAAAATATATATCTATTAATCTGTGTTGGCTTTCTTTCTAAGAATAACTATAATACTATGCTTTTCAACTAGGCTTTATTGATATTTTTTGTTCTTTAGTCTTTTATATGTTGCTCTGTAAAAACTATGCAATCAGTACTTGACTATTAAATATTTTGTTTGATTTTAGCGCTCTTTATTGGAAAGATTTTTTACAAATTTATTTGTCATTTAGATTTTAACTATAAACATGAGAATCTTTTTCACAAACTTAGCTTTAAATACGTCTATCAGACAATAAGGGGATTCTATCTTTGGACACTGTTCTTTGCTTAACGAAGGAGAATTTACCTCGGAACACATTAATTATGTTTGTTACGCGAATCGAATTGAAGTGGTCCAATCTTTGATAGCAACTACTGGACGTGCGAAGAAATCGGTAACAATGGAGAAATAAAGTTCTTCAATGGCGGCTTTTAACTTGGTAGAGGAGTCGGACGTAGGGTTTACTGTAAGGAAATTGATTTCCGGAAGCGAGCAAGCTGTATATTAGGAAACAGATTTTACGAGAGGCAAACGATCGTTGGCGATGTTTGAACACTTGCCAAGTTGCCTGAACTGAGCTCAGTTCAAGCCGATCTAGAATCTTATCGCCTCAATCTCGAGAGGCAAACTCTATTTACTGGTGGACATTATTTTCGAGTCACTGCCTTATTGATAGGCATACTCTGAGACTTGTGATCATAGATTAGGTTTAAGAGAGGAACACTCGGAATCATTTGTTATCACAAAATGAATTCTCGAGAGTTTTCCATCAGCACGTTTGAAGACCAGCATCACATAACAGCTGCTGTTTCACGTACTCCAGCTATTCCAATTGATAGTATTATTGTCTGACCTCCACTGTCGCCGTAATGTTTTGTTTACACAGTCCAGTTAATTTAACAAATTTCAGCATTTTCATTGGATTCGTTCTACACACAGTTTCTCTAAATCCTGAAAGAAATAGGAATCAAAACATTTAACAGCCGTATTAAAAAAAAAAAAACTAATGTATGTTTGATAACGAGTTACTAACTTTTTTGTATGTAAATTTCCATCCGAATTTTATTTTTATTTTTTTGAATACGGCTGTAAATCTAAAACGTGATAATGCAACACATTGTCAGGAGTGTATCCTCCTCTGCATCATTACACGATCTACATATACTCACTGTACTCAGACCAATGACGTGAAGAACTGCTATGACGTAAAAAACTAGAAGGGGTCTGTCAATCACCTTATTTGCTTATGTAGGTGAACAAATCTTTGATCGACTATATGTCAGGGTAATCATATCTTGAACTGTATTAAAAGTTCAGGATGGCGAAGAGCCCAATTGTTGGTAAATTTACTTGGACTTAAGTCTAATGGCAGTGACTTTGTGAGGAAGTCCAAATCTAGAGGAAACGAAACAGATTCTGAAATTTAATAGGGCAACACTTAGGAGACTAGTAGGCGTAATAACGCACCACACAGGGTTGAAAACTTATTTAGCTCGCTTGGGCTTATCTGAGGATATAACATGAAATGCATTCAAGGAAAAGTATAAAACACAAACAATTCCTGTGTCACGAAAGCGAAAATTATTACGGAGATAATATACCTAAACTGAAGTAAGGACTGCGCACGAAAAAATCCGTGCCTGCTCTTGGTCTTATAATTTCTGATGTGGTGGAAAATTAATAATTCTGTTAACTGGTTTGTATTTGCTATTATGATCACTTACCATGTGCTAAAAAATCCTAAAAAAAATCCTAATAGAAACGCAAGCAAGAATTTCGAGGTAAAAAATAACATGAAAGTTCTTCGGATGATTTTTTCCATAAATTTTGTTTATGTTTAGTAGACGATGAAACGTTCGTACAGGGTGACTTTTTTTTAACTTCCTAGCCAGGAATTCTATGTTGCAGATGCTAGAGGGATTATAGCAGACAAATTTAGTGTTTCAAAGAAATCAAAATTCCCAAGAAAGTTTATGATTTTTTGCGTATACGCAAGAATGAAGCACTTCATTCTTAACAAATGGTTGCATAAACGCAGAAATATGTGTGAATGGAAGCCTTTGGAAAAGACTTCTCCCTTTCCCCTGTTTTCTGGCCTGTTCCCGCTTCTTCTCATTACAACAACAAAACAATGGAGTTGTAACAAAGAAATTGTAAGAGTTTTTACCGATAGAGTCTAATCCATCAAATTGTTCGAAACTCCATGCAATTGAGAGATATTGGAGTCTAATAAAAAATAATTTAAAGTACATTAAAAGCTCGGCATAAAATGAAACGGAGTTTAAAAATAAGTGAAATTATTCGAGCAAAAAAGTGACCGAAACACAATAAAACCTTTAATTAGAATAATTCTGAAAAAGGGCAGATATTTCCTTAAAAACAAACAGGAACTAATTTATTCTTTTATGTTTAGAACTTGAACATAACAATCATTAATAAAAATATCACTTCAAAAAAAAAAAAAAACTCGCCCACTGGTTTAGTTTCTATAAGCAGATTTGCTTGCACGAATTTTTTCGTAAGCAGTCCTTATTTTATACCGTAAGGTCCTCAATACAGTGCTTCTCGATCTGACCTTACATAATTTCTGAATATTCTTAATGGATAACATAAGACTTCATAAGACAGATTTTTAAATTTCTTGCTCTAACACATCTTCTTCAATAACCTTAGCTTTGATCAGCTTTTTTTATGAGATGTTCCTCCCCTTAACTTGAAAACTAAGTATTCTGATCGATTTAATCGTCATTATTGGACTTTTTCTCCTTTAATCCATCTTTATATTTCCAAAACTTTCAATTGATTCGGTTATTTAATTTAAACGTATTTCTCTTTTCGGGCAAAAATTCTTACTTCCTCCACAAAGACTAATTTCCACCTGATAAATTTGCTTATAGAATTGATTTTTGGATATTTCATAATCCATTTTCTCTGGTAGAATATCTTTAAAAAATGTTCTGCCGATAAATTCTGTTGCTATCATTTACATTTTCGATTTTTAGAAACTCTATCCAACAAATTGGATTTGAATTATCTTTTATTTCTTTATTGACTTTGTTCGATATTTCTTAGACTTAATATTAATTTTTTCTGGAATAATTCCTTCTACAATATATTTCATCTCTTATTTTATCTTTGTCAACGTGAAATATATCGGTCTTTTCCAAACAAAGTTATATGGATTAATTTCCCAACGATTTTAATCAAATTAATCAAATTTATTACAAAATTTGGCTAAAGTTGGCTTGAAAATTTTCTTTTTCTAACGACTCATTTTATAATTTGGTTCGATATTCCGTTACATCAGCCTTCAATATTTCTCTACAATATAGATCTAATTGACAGATATTCTTCAACAACTAAAATAAACCATTGGAGAGAAATTCCTTTAAATTCCAAATGCATTTGATTGAATAAAGTCCTATTTCCTAGTATTATTTTCCCTAGAAAATCTCACTAATATGATTTTTGACTTCTGACCAGAAATTGGTTATGTCTCCAATTTGTTCCACTGACATACAAATTTCTTCTTACTTCTGACAAAGAAATTCGTTTATTTTTAAAATTTCGTTTTAACTGTCAAATAATTATTTTCGTATATAAGAAGTAAAGAAGTAAATAAGACTTCTTTCCGATGATTATCTAAAGATATAACAATATTGAATTGCGTTCCCAAAACCGGTAGTGCCAATCGATTTACCTCATCTCGAAGTTTTTTCTTTTAGGCGATACCAATTTAAAGAAATTTTTATAAAGCTCAAGTGTTTCAAGATAATAGACACGACTATTACAATTGAAGGGATTTTTTTTGATTTTGAATAACTTCAATTTCCGAAATCGTATTGGGTGTGTTTGGATTTCCCTAAGGAAATTAAACGAATAAGGATTGCAGTAAAGAAGTTATTCTAAATATACATTTCGTATTGAATGTATCAAGTTGAGGAGAGTAATGATCAAAGTGATACCATTCAGTGTCAATATTGAATCTGCCCCGTATGTGTTTAAATTCATCAACGTGTATTCAAACCTTAACGAAAATCTAAACCAAATTAACAACAAGTTGACACCATTTCTGTATCAAATTATTAAATTGCATTATGTTTTCTATTAAATTAGTTAACGAAAGGTATCAAAAAAGTCGATACTGTAAATTAAAAATGTGATCACAAACGTGGTGGATTTTGAATCGAATGTTTTCCCTCAGTGTAGATAAATTTCAGACAAATTTAAAACTGATAAAGAGAGATAAAAAGACTATTG
The DNA here is from genome assembly GCA_951394005.1 of Protophormia terraenovae. Classification (NCBI taxonomy): domain Eukaryota; kingdom Metazoa; phylum Arthropoda; class Insecta; order Diptera; family Calliphoridae; genus Protophormia; species Protophormia terraenovae. Next base: position 36,211,267 of record OX596073.1, read on the forward strand.
AATTTTTTTTAATAGATTTAAGTTGCAAAGGTCACAGTTATCTGTATTAATAATACTTAACACGCAGGAGAAATTTAATTTCCGATGTACAAAATTATCGTTGTTAATCAGTGGGGAATTATCAATTTAAATTACATGTTTTTTTTTATAAAAATTTTTATTATTTAAGGGGTCGACCTAATTTAAAGCAGTTTTTGTTAATTTTTGTCTTTAATATTTTTTTGTATTTTATTTTTAAATTGTTTTTTCTTTATTATTAAAATTATCTAATTTAACGTATTTTTTTTTTTTTTTTTTTTTGTCAAACAAACTTCACTTTGGTATTTAAAATTCAAATGCTTTTCTTTCATTCCATAAAGCTTTTTTTTTAGGGTTGTTCTTTTAATTGTTTTGTTTGGTTTTAAATTGATAACATTGTTGCTCTAGTTTTTATTATTTCAGTTTTCGGTTACAATTCCCATAGAGATTATAGTTTAAATTCATACTATTATTTTCTAGACTTGATGCAATCTCTCACTCTTTGCTTAATGTGAACGCACATGATTTAATTTTCAACAATTTCTTTTTCATCATTGACCAGTATCATTTATATTTTTTTTTTTTATTTCTTCAATTTACGAAATGTTATTTGGTTATATGAAACTAAATTTAGGATTAGTTTGATTTAATTTTATCGCCACCACCAATTTGTACTTTTGATTTTTTTAAGAAGAGAGTGTGAATTTCATTTTTAAACAGATGGCCAGTTGTTTTTGAAACAGGAACAGATGTTGTTTGTTGTACTTCTATTGTAGCAAGAAGAAAAAATCTTATTGGAATTAGTATTTGTAATTTTTTTTTTTTTTTGGAGTTGAGAGTGGGGAAAATGTTGTAATTGAATAGGAAATAATTGTTGGGAGGATTATTTTTTTTAAGAAGATTTACAAAGAAGAACAAGTTTAAAAGTTATAACATTGAAAACAACAAGTTAGTGTCCCATGGCGTTTAACCTCATGGGACAAATGTGGACTTTTGTTTGGTATTTAGTAATTAATTATAAGACAATAAACAATCCAAATCTGGAGGTGAACTTTTTAAAATCTAAACAAATTATAGATCCATTAAAAACTTTATTGACTCTTTAGAAAGCGTTGAGGTGGCGATTGATACTTTACAGACTCTTTGGTAAGCATAAAAGTGTTGACTGTCTTTTTAGAGGTCAGAAAAAAGTCAAAAATATAAATGGTTCATCCATTGTCAGTACAGGTTGAATTACTTGACTAACGGCAATAAATACATGGTAGGATATTTGGCTCCGATGCATCTTTTTTAGACGTGTGTAGTATCAAATATAAATTTATTGACTCCTTGGTGCTTAACAGAGACTTTAGTATTTTACTTTGTAAGAAAAAAAGTTAACAGCTTTATAAAAATGATTGATTTTCGAATTTATCACAAATCAATGTTACCGGAATGTTTTAACTTTAAATAATGAATAACTGACTCAATGTTGTCACTAAAAAGATTTCCATAAATTGACTTTTTCACCAATTTTTGGTACTGGGATGCCAATAGACTTCCTACAAGGACATCCCCATGTTAAAGTTACTAGTCACATACCTAGTAAAGTAACTAAATAAAAAGTTAGTCAGGTGACTGTCTCAATTTCACCTGTAAAAGGATTCCGATAAATTGACTTGTTCGTACTAGTCACTATATCGCCACTTTTTGGTTCTTTTTTGGAGCCACTTAAAAATTCCACTTTTTTCCGCAGTTTCATAGTGAAAATGCACCTTTTTTCAAATTTATATAATATTAGAACCTATATGGATTGAATCAACTAGTCCTAGGCTACTTACAGTTTCCCTCTTACCCGATTCATGTTTACTCCTAACACCCATTGGAGCCTCTCGAAGATTACATATTTTCATAGTGAAATTATTTTTAATTATGTATCTCTGGACATAAAACATATATGGCTGGAATCTACTTCGCCTAGGCTATTCCCACTCTTTAGCTTATACGATTTATGCAAGTTCCCAACACCCATTGAAGCCACTCGATGATTTCATATTTTAAGAGGGAAAAAACATTTTTCTAAATTATGTCTGATTTCAGATGAAATCTGAACATAAAACATATATGGCTTAAATCTCCTAGTCCTAGGCTACTCGCAGATTCTCGCATGCTCGATTCATGTTTGCTCCAAATACCCATTAGGCCCACTGGAAAGTTTCGATTTTTTGGTCAAAGAAAATTTATGTATAAAGTCCCAAAATTTTTTTTATAAGTTTATATTTTAATATGTTTTATATGGAATTATTTTTCGATTTAAAATTTAATTCTCAGGAAAAATTTTAGAACGTGTTCTAAAATCATTAGTTCTAGAACCACTTCAGATTCTTTAATAACATCCTCAGAACTAGTGGTGTCACAACTAATTCTGACAGTAATGGAGTAGAACCTTATTGTGATTTTAAATTCGTTTTAAGGAATGTTTTATAGAACTAGTGCTTAAGAACTAATTCTGTTTGACTTCTATATCACTTCTAAGAACAAATTACTGGTTCTCGAATGACTTCCTAGAACTGTTTAAAAAAACTTGTATAAAAAACTTCAAAAATTAAAAAAAACAACAGTATTTACAAAATTAAATTCATTTACAAAATTAAATTGATAAAAAAAACAGGTTCTGAATCTGAAAATCATTGATTAAAGAACTAGTTCTAGAACCGTTCCATGGAATGGGTACTGCCTCGCTAACACTTGCCCAGAACTAGTTCTGGAGGTGACAATTTCAAACAAAAATTATTGGTCGTAACGCCAAAGTAGAACAAGAACAGGCTATTTTCATGTGTTCTGGAACCAGTTGTAGAACTAATACATTATATATATATATATATATATATATATATATATATATATATATATATATATATATATATATATATATATATATATATATATATATATATATATATATATATATATATTTCTTTCATTTAAAAACAAATGGATTAACATTTGTGAGGGACGTACATACATATTCCTTTCAAATATGAGTCTTAAAGTGCAATAATAAATGTTTTCTAGTAGATCCTTTAGGATTTTTAAAAATCTAGAGTGGTCAGCTTCCAATAACTTTTAATATTGTTTTACTGTATTAAGCGGAATTGTCTTCTTATTGCACCTGTCATTCGAAATATCATTCTGAGAACATTTTCAAGATGAAAGCGAAAGATTACCTCATCCATTGCCTGGCAGCTAACAGATACCCCACTAACCCATTCATCGTTCTGGACAACTTCTTATCCAGAATGTTACAAAGTTTCACACCATTTGGAATTTTCGAACTTTATACCTGCATGTGTTGAGATCTTTACTAGTTTAACTGGAATTGAAGTTCATTCTTCATTTAAAATATTCCCTCCTTAAAGAGAAAAAAATTATCTAAAACATTTTAATTGTAGGATTATAGTTAAACGTTAGATAAAATTAATGAAGTTTTAAAGGTGTGTGTGTTAAATTCTTTTTCCTGCATTTTATTTTTTATTAGATAAAATTTCGTTTAAAAAAATCCATTATAAAACAATCCTTCTTGTCATTAAAAAAAATACATGTGTGCACTATATATTAATCATATTCAATGAAATTCTAATCCTTGACAACTAAGCAGCTGTAAGGAAAGGAATTTTCTTAAAAAAATGCACAAAGGACAAGAAAAAAAAAACGTTAGCAAATTCACAATCAAACATCTGCCTTTAAAGAAGAAAAAAAAAAAAAAAAAACACACTAGAAAGATCTAGTTATATAAATGATCTTAATAATAACACACACATACTCATATAACAGCATATCCTGTAGCATAACATTATAAAAAGGATAATGGCCTACACATACAATTTAATAATAAAAAAAAAACATAACAAGAGAATAAAACAAATGTACAGCTGTTAAAAAAATACAAGAGTGTTATGTGTGTGTGCGTTTTGTTTTACCTCTCTAACTTCTTCTTAAAAACATCCTGTTTCTTTTAAGAAATATTCAAGTACAAAATAATGTTGTTGTAACATTTATAAGCTGTTGTTAAAGGCTTGTTTCTTGTTTCAGTCTTTTACTGTATTTCTTCTATCAATTTAATAAATAATCACTTATTATTATCCTGGTTGTAATGTTTTTTTCTTTCTCTTTGTTTTAAATTTGTTATTGATGTTTTCCATTCAATTGCACATGTTAAATTATTTTAATATATTTCTGTGTTTGGTTTCCTTTTTTTTTTTTGTGTAGTTGCTCATTGTAAATGAGGGTTTCATATTTGTTGCTGTTGGTTTTAGCAGGTGTTTACATCTGTTTTTTTTTTTTTTTTTTTTTTTTTTCAGTTACAAAGTTATATTTTAAAACTCTAAAAGTCTGAGTGTTTTTTTTTTTTTATTTGTTTGCTTAAGGATTTGTAATTTTCAAATAAAAATAACTGAAATATTGCAGTTGCAGACTCATATTGACAGTTGAAATCAATTATATTAAAATAGAAAAAGAAAATAAACATTATTGCAATAATTTTAAAAAAGAAAAATCATTTAAGGTTTTTGATAATACATTAAAAGGTTTTTTCCTTTATGATATTATCATATTATTTGTCATTCAAATTTTTAATTATTCCACTATTTAAATCTGGTTCAAAATCTACAATATCCAATTATAGAGGGATTGCTAAATTAAGTATTATTCCAAAACTAAAATTATACATGATGTACTGTCTCACCAAATTTCATCCATTTTATCTCCAAAACAACATGGATTCAGAAAATCTTTCTCAACTATTACAAACTTTTTGGAACACACAACTCGTGTAAATGAAGGATTTACAAATCGTCAGCAAACAGATGTGATTTATACTGACTTTAGCAAAGCTTTTGATAAAGTAAACCATGATCTCTTGCTACATAAATTCGAAAAAATAGGATTTTGCTCATCGCTTTTAAAATGGATTGCTTCATATTTAAATAATCGCTGTCAATGTGTAAATTTTCGTAACATATTTTCCAAAACTATAAGAGTTACGTCAGGAGTTCCTCAAGGTAGCCACCTTGGTCCTCTATTATTTACTTTGTTCATAAAAGATCTTCCATCTATAATTAACTATTCCAACATCCTAATGTATGCTGATGACGTTAAAATGTTTATCTCATTTAACAATCCAAACCTACAAACACTTCTCCAAATGGATTTAAATAATTTCGCTTCCTGGTGTAAAGTTAATTTAATGGATCTTAATGTCTAAAAATGCAAATACATGAACTTTAGCAGATCTCGTCCTATAAATGACATCTACTTGATAAATGGTGATATGCTCGAACTAGTAGAAACAATTAACGATTTGGGTGTTCAACTAGATAGAAAATTGGATTTCCGTACCCATATTTCACTAACTGTTAATAAAGCTACTGGAATCCTAGGATTTATCAAGCGCTGGTCCAAAGAATTCAATTATCCATATACTACTAAGCAACTATTTACTGCTTTAGTAAGACCTATACAGGAATATGGTTCCATTACTCAATAGAATCTGTTCAATTTCTGTTGTTTTGTTTCCGTGGTCTCGTTTGGAATCCTAATGTAAGACTTCATTCTTACGAATATAGACTGGCTCTAATTAAACTTCCAACACTAAAAAGCTAAATATATCATTTTTACTTAAATTATTGAATGGAAATCTTGAATCTGAATTTCTTCTTAGCAAAATCTATATAATTAATAGGCAAACACATTTCCTGTAATCCCTTTTACGCTCACATTAAACATTCGATTTTATAGAAAATATACCACTAAAAAGATATTTTCTCATGGATGTGCACAATATAAATCCGTTCAGTATATAAGATGTTATAAGCGGTAAAAGTTACTACTCATACATATAAAAAAAAAAGCATGTATATATTTGTAAATTTTTTTATTTCAATACTATAGGGTTAGCGAAGCACCCCAGGTGTACACTCGTTAATATAAATATTCCATTTAGTAGAACGAGATACTTTGAATTCTTAAATATTAAATATTATTCAATGAATTATGCTTGTATAGAATTTAATAGACTCTATTCATATTAATAGCATTAAAAGAGATATTATATTTAAATAATTAATTATGAATAACTTAATTTAAATATTAACTTAGTATCTTTCTAATTTATATATTTTAAGTTGGTAAATAATGTTCATTGTCTCTCATAGTCTGTAAGGAGTTCATACATAGACTTTATTATAAATAAATAAATAAGTTATGTTAATGCTTTACAAAAACACAACTGTCAAAATCTATTTACAAACTTCGATACTTCAAAGTTAAACATTTTTCATTTTTGACGTACTTCACGCATCAATTTGACGTGTCGTTTTGATTCCGTTGTGTATAAATATATGTATTTTACTTCTGCTGTCAGTTGCAGTTGAAGTGAAAGTATTCTATGTAGTTGAGCGTTTAGTTTTTTAACGTAGGGTCTACACAAGAGATTTTTCTATCATGAGAGACGTCGCACGTTGGGTTCAACAGTACTCAAAACGAGGATTAATTCAAAAAATAAAGTGTGGATATTGCAATAAGTTTTTATACCGGGTGATAGAAAACCAATTGTAAAATTATTTGTTCTATGTTGTTTACTATTTTTATTACGCTCTCTCAAAGTTCAATAATATTTCACAAATAATCTTACAGTAACAAAAATTTAAATTTTTAAAAATCCAAGTGCAATTTTTGTTAGTTTTTGTAAAACTATAATTCTTTATTTAAACAGGTGGATTAAGTTCAGATAGTGGACTATATTCTAAAATAAAATTTATTCTGATATATTTTGCATAAATATTTTTCATAATTTTGCAAAAATTACTCTAAAAATGGGGGTTTTTCGAGATATATGTAGAGTTTTAAAGAGTTATTGGGTACAATTTGGTAAACATTTGTATATAGTGATAAAATATACGTTGCTTGTAGCTTGTGTAATAAAGAAAAACATTTTGCCAATGTATGCTTAAACGAAAAATATTTAATTTTATATTAAAATAAACCAGTTGAAATTATACAAAAACCACAATATATTACACTACCAGATGAATCACAGGAAGTTCAAAATGAAGATTTTAAACAACTGTAGCCATTAAAAGTGTAATAAAAATAATAAATAAATTTCTCGTTAGTTTGGGTCTATTACTTGCCTAAAATATATCTTAAATAAAATAAATCGCAATTTCTTGATTTTCTGCATCATTTTTTCGTTCACTATAAAAATTGCCTTCATTTTTAATACTTTCAATAACATTAATTCTGATATGAAACGCATTTGTCTGTTAATTTTCTTAAAATTATCTTATATAATAATAAATATACTTCAATTTACAGTTTGATTTATTAATCTATAGCTTTTAATTCAAAAGTTTCAACAAAAAGTCTAAATAAAGCCCATTTTCCCTGAAAAACAAAAGTAGCCATAAAAATTAAAAAAACAAATAGTTTTTCAAGATATTTTTATTTTAAATCGTAGTATTTTACGTATTTCTGAATATCCATTAATAAAAAAATATATATTATTTAAATTAAAGCTTCCAGGAATTATTTCCCTTTTTCGCGATAGTTCAACCCACTGTGCGTCGAATCCTTATCATGATAAGAATTTATCACGTGTGGACCAAATCTATTTATATTATTGCAGCGTTATGATATAATTATTAGAGCTCAAGCGAAGATAAATTTGTTTTGCTATCAAACGCCATTTTGTTGTTGTATTTTGTTGACGTTTATATATTTTTTTAAGAAGAAGCGCAATTTTTCATTAAAATCTCAATTATATAATTATTTGGAGAAAAAATAACACAAAATAAAATTAAATTTTAAAAAAATATATATTACCATTAAATTTTTACAACATAAAAGTGATTTATTATAATAAAATTTTATCTACGTGTTTCCATGTATGCTGATATAAAAAAAAAAAAATCCATTAGCTCGGCCGACGTTTTGTTAATTGTTATGATACAAAAATCTCTACGTAAAAGCGAAAATGTTAACCAAAATATGTTTAGACTGAAAAATTTAGAGAAAATACTCACAAAGTACCTCTATGGAATCTAATAATATACAGGAAATAACATTTTACTGTTCAGATGCCATTTTACTTTTAGTCTTATCTTTCAATTTCGTTGATCAGTTAACCAATGTGATCTTAACCTAAAAGACAAACATATTTATTATTACTACGATTTTGTAAAAAAAACATTTGAAAAAAGCTTCGGTTTTTTTTAACAACAAGTTCCTACAAATATTTACACTTGCAATATTTATGCGGGGCTAGATAAAGCAGAAGAAAAAACTAAAAAAAAAAAAATATATATATATTTCAAAGTGTTAAAAAACAAGAATAACACCTGTTGTCCAACCATAATATAATGCATCTAATTGCAATGCCATAAGAAAAACAACATTGACGTTAATATATATTTTTCTTAACAGTTATTTAACATAATTTATTAATGGTCAGACAACAACTGCTGACACTGTCAAAACTAATAGCAACAGTGTCAAAATGTCAAAGTTGTCAAATAAATAGAGGAGAATAATAAAAGCAATAAAAAATTTTATTTTAAATACAAAAAGGTTTTTTGTTTTGATTATTTTAAAAAATTAATTTGACCATTAGAAATATTTTTAATTTTATTTTAAAAAACTAAATGCAGTTATGAATTCCAGTTGTTACGGTAGAATTAGAAAAAAAATGTTGCTAATAACTTTGAGCCTTCTCTAGTCCTTAAAAATGCTTTTGAAAAGTTTTCATTTCTCTTGTTTTTAAATTTTTGACAACTTCCACTTCTTTGTTCAGTTTTTGGTGCATAATACCCTCATCATAAATATTTGATTGAAACAGGGAATAACAAACACACACTCATACACTGACAGCAACACTAACAGGATACAAATTCTGCGCAGATGTTGCTAAAAGTCACGTAGACCAAAAATATAATAGCAGCAACATACATCATATGAAATAATTCTCTTTGTCAGCAACAACTTTATAATAAATGATGAAGTGCAATTCCCAAAAGACCGTAAGGGACATTTACTAAAACTAAATTTACCGAAAAAAGCGATATTAAGTCTAGTAAAAAAACAAGTGTTCAAATGAAAAAAAAAAAACTAGAATTTATTACTAAAATCAACAAAGGATTTGTTTTTAGTTAGAGATTTAATAAATAAAGAGAGTTTAAGAGTTAGAAGGAAAGAGAGAGATTTTACTTGCCTAAAAGAGGGTGTAAACAAAACGTAATGAAAAGAAAAAACTGCAGGCATTTTATGGTGAATAAATGCATTTGCAGAATGTTGCCAGATTAAAGGATTTTAGGGGGTTTAGAAAATTTTTAATTAAAAATAGAGATATTTCTGAGTATAAAGGGACGAGCAATAAATAAAAAATAAATAAGTATAAATAAATATAATTAATAAATAATTAAAATCAAAAAAATAAATTAAAAAATAAGTAAATACGTAAATAAATAATCAAATTATGATTTATAAATAAATAAAATTAAAAAAATATAAATGAAAATTAAATTAATAAATTAAAAAATACACTGAGAGAAAAAATTCGATTGAAAATCCATTACGGTTGTGGTCACATTACTAATTTATGGTATTTGCTTTCTGATACCGTTCGTTAACACATTTAATGCAATTAAATAATTTGATAACAAAATGGTGTCAACTTGATGCCAAGTATTTACCGATTTTCGTTAAAATTTGAACACACAGTGTTGAATTTGAACACTGAATGGTATCGTTTTTATCACGTATGTGGTCGATTTTCTCTGGGTGTAAATATAAACAAATATTGCTAACAGTTTTATTTTTTATCTAAATTTTATTTTCATTTATTTTTATTAATTTAGTATTTTCCTCCCCACTAAAATTTGCGTTTTTATTTTGCATACTCCCCACTTGGTCTGGCATCTCATAAAATGCAATAAAATAACTGAAATAGAGTTGCAAGTAGTTATGCCATTTTACCGTTATTATTATTTTTTGCTTCGCAACTTTTACTTCATTACATTTTATTTTTTCATCCCCTCCCCCCCTTAAACTTTTTGATGATATTGAAATATAATAATGTTTAACAACCCTTGAACGTCTGTTGTAAATTATTTATACAAATATTTTTCAATTCAATAATGGAATACGTACGAAACAAACTAAATTAACAGTGAAAATAAAAGAAGGGGATTGACACAGACATAACGCAAAACCTAACCTCAATATTTTATTTATATGCATGTTATTATTACTTTTTTTCTTTGCTTTGTGATTTAAAAGGGTTGAAATAAATAACTAAAAAAAACATTAGACGAAATTACTAGAAATAAAATAAATAGTTCTCATAAATAAAAAAAATGATATAAAATTACTTTAATTGTTTTAAATAATAAATATCAAATTTCCTATAAAAAGGTAGCAAATAACAAGAATAAACAGTAAAAGGGAAGTTTTTTTTTTTAATTTGAGAATTAAAAAATAGACAAAAAAAGAACGTTTATATATTTAGTAGATCGATTTTAAAAATGTTAGAAAATTCTGAAGTTTTTAACTTTATCTTGACATTACTTGGTAAAAAAAACTCTATTTTTGATTGTTGTTGGTACATTTTACATGGTTTATTATGACAAAGTTTTCCCCTATAATTGATGGAGATAAATATCTGCAATTCAGACAAAAAATTGTCGTTTGTCTTGATAAAAATTTCTCTTGTATAGACGACTCGACAATAAAATCGTCTAATAATTGCATAGAATTGCTCACTTATAAAAATCGCTAAAATGCAAAAGATTTATTTATCAAAAAATATATTCACAAGGTGTGCTATCATGTCGTATTTTCATATGTCCTAAAATAATTCAATGTATAAAAAATATTTTTTTTGCTTTTCCTTTGTAAAATTTTACGACATTATGACAATACGACGTGATAACAAACTTTGTGAATCCCCCAATTGCATTTTTTTTTTTTCTTATCACCTACAAAATTCTAAATCAGTTTTTATTTTTGTCACAAAATTATTATATTTTGATTGTGGGAAAATTTATTATATTTAATTTTTAAAATTTTATCTACAAACCGCAAATATTTTTTAAAACATTTAGATTTTTTTTTTTTTTTTTTTTTTAACTTTAACTTTTTTTAACTTTAACTTACAGCCTGTCCCACGATGTCGAACGAAAAATTCGTTTCGACAATTTATATGGAAAACAACAAATAAATTTAAAATTTTGTTTTTGTTTCCGTTATATTTTGTCGAACGAATTTTTCGTTCGACATCGTGGGACAGGCTGTTAGTTTTCTTAACTTTAGAAACTTATTTATCACAAAATATAGGATTTTTTTGTTATAATTATAAACATTGAATTATTTATAAAAAAAAAAAAATAATAATAATAATAACTAAACCACCACCAACTGTTGTTTATTATTTTTTTAATTTTAAACCCACTGTCCATCAGTGGTCATTAATTATTTATAATTTGCCGGCCATTTCAATCGATGACACAAACATGTTATAATATTTGTTACAAGTCTCTTTTTTACATTTACACACTCTAATTAAATATCGATTTGCTTAAATAAGTGTAGTAAGGCTAAGAAAAATATAAATAACAAAGAGAGGAACAAGAAAATTATAAACATGCAATTTTGCTAAAAAGCCACAAAACAATTTTTTTTTAGCAACAACTAAAAATATGCGTCATCTGGTCTGGTTATTAACTTAAATGCACAGTTATTATAAATGTTATCCCTGAAAACATCATCATCTTCCTTAACCGCATCCTGTTTTATACCATTTCTTTTACTCATTTTTTTTCTCTTTTCTTAATAAACGTAATTATTTACTTTGTTTTTTATTTTATTTCCTATAATTTTTTTTCAACTGTCATTCTTGTCTTTGTTAGTTTGTCTAAACCTCAAAAGAAACACATCAATAACAACAACAAAAATCAACAACACTTATTGATAAATGAAAATCACCAATTGTTGCTGTGTGCACACACTACCAGCAATGGCGGCAGCAGCAGTTTAAAAACTTTGCTGCTGCTCAGCGGGTGTTGTTGGTTGACTGCATTTTTATGTGGTGCGTAACTTTAGCCATCCGTTGGTTTAGTTTCTTTCATCGTTTTTATTATTTTTTTTTTCTTTAATATTGTTTTATTCTTGTTGTTGCTCGACTTGTTTTTTTTTTATTTTTTAGAGGAAAACAAAACTGGAAACAATAAAATCATTTCATTTTCTATGTGTGTCTGTTTTTTTATGAGGTTTTTGCGTTAAAAAAGATTTGTATTTTTTTTTTTACTTGCTTTAACTTGTTTAGAATGTTTTTTTATATAATGGTTAAGTGAAAAATTATTTTCTTGTTTTATAATATTTTTTTCCTTTTGGAGATGGCAATATTACTAACAGATAATAAGTTAGTGACAAATAATTAAATCTGCCACCCAAAACTAATATAAAGAGTAGGGTGACTTTCTCCCTTTTTTTAAGAAAATCTCTTTGCACATACAAGAGCTGTGAAAGATGTAAACAAAACAAAACAAAATGTAAACAAAAAATTACTACAATTATTCTTTAAACTTAACAAAAACGCTTTCACTTTAATAACCTAATACATACTTGAAAAAATTTAATAAAGGAGTATTAGGATCTTGTCTTGCTTCAATTTTAGTTAGATACATGGGGACTTGTTTTTAGTTTTTAATATATATTTTTTTTTTTTTTTCGTTTATTTTTAATTTCATCTGCAATAAAGAATATAAATTATTACCGCAGAGCCTCTTGCTATAGATGGGCACTATTACAACTTGATATTACCCGTGTTCGGAACTACCATTCTAAGACACGTCATGGTCTAAAATCATTATTTATCGTCGAGAATAAACGTTTTAATTAGTTGGTTATCTTTGTTAGCCTCAAAGAAATCAAATTATTGAAAGACAGATTTTAATATTTCTCAAATGGGGTCAAATTATTTCAATAAATTATAATTAATTTGTGTCAATCTTCAAAGAATCGTCAAAGTATAACTTTAGCCAAACGTGAAATATATGGCTTCCGATTTTGGAACTTTCTGATTAGTATGAAACGCCCGATAATTGAAACCTAAATTATTCAGAATGAATTTTTAAACATCAAAAGAGTACAGAAATTATCAAGGCATATTAACTATAAAGTAGTGTTGGAAACACAGCTTACTTTTTTCCTCGCTTGTCTTTACTGTCAAATCCCAGCAAACACGGTGTCAAACGTTTGAAATATGATATCAAACATGTTTCTCAAACATGTGTTAAATGTGGATAGTGGTTTGAATTTCAAGTTTGAATATAAATTGAGAATCATTTGAGAAAAAACCTTTGAAAAACTATATTTTCTCAAATTGATATCAAATGTTATTATCAAATCATTATAAAACCTAAAGATAACTTTAAAAATATTTGAAAAATTGTACGCTCTTATAAATAAATATTTACACCAACTTTAAGTAGCGGTTATTTTGAAATAATTTTTGAGATAATTTTCTTTAAAAAAGGATCTAAAATTTGCGGTTTTTGTAAATAAGTATATATATTTTATATATTCTTATTTAATTTTTTAAACAAAAATATTTATTTAGAAATTACATATTAAAATATTATTTTTACAAACAAATACTCAATAAAATAATGTATAAAATAATAAATAAAATTAAAAATAAATAATTTTTATGTATGTTCCACATTTAGTCACAATCCACATTTGAAAAATATTATAGAATTTCATTTGATAATGATTTGATAATAATAGCATTTCTCAATTTGAGAATTAATTCCCCTTTTTGTTGAGAAAGCTATTATTTTCAAAGCGTTCTCAAACATTTTACGTTTGAGAAAGGGTTTGATTTCAAATCATTCTCAATTTGACATCACACCTTTGTGTTTGCTGGGTGAGAGAAAAAATCGCTGTTGTTTTTGTATTGTTGTATTTGTTGTAGAACTGCTCTATCCTTATAGTAAATAAGCCTTAGTTAGAAATGATCAAAAATATTATATAATATGTGACTTAAATATTTTATATCCATTCTAGTCGAAGTAAACTTGACATATCCAAGTGTAATAGCCAGATTTTTTTTTATAGTTTAGTGCTCTGGGTTCTCTAGCGTTTTCCTAAATTAATTTTTGGACATCAAAAAAAGATACAAATGCTACAATTATTGGATATAAGACTAAAATATAAGAATCAATTGGAACTTAATTACATTAAACCTTTGATGAATAACGTATGCGGAATAAAATTGCAACAAAATTTTCGGCACTAACTAAACACATGTTTTCTTAAAATACTGTCAAAATTTTAAATTAAATCAAGGTCTAAAAATTAAAAACATCGAAATAATTTAAAATTTATTCGATAAATATCTTCTGGAACAATTTAAATAAAGAAGAGTTAGTAGAATCCTTTCGAAAAAATTATAAATTATAATAACCGAAAACAAGGTTCGAAAAGTTCCAACATCGAGTTTTTAAACTCATTAAAAAGTATTCTTTCAGAAGTACTGCAAAAGTGCATCAAAGGCATCCAAATATTGGTCATAAGAAATGTTAGAAAGACTAAAATATTTGAAATATATATATATATATATATATATATCAGTTGAAATACAAGAAAATTCTTCCGCTATAAGATATTGAATCTTTAGAAAGTGTACTGGGTAATTCAAACTAAATGATGTTTGACATCAAAAAAGGTGAGAAATTATTAAAAATTATAGGAACTAAAACTAGAATATTCAATTTCCAGAAGACAATTGAAAGTTAATCAAATCTAGTCCTACAATGATTCACATCTCTCAATAAAATTCATAATATTTATTTGCCAAAATGAGAATATTAATCAATAATAGGTGGGGATTCTTAAATCTACCTTTGGTTTATTTGAATCCCAAACAAATGTAAATCGACTACGAGAGATTTAATTCTTAACTTCGCTTTAATTTTTTTTTTTTTTATTAAATTATGATTTTATTATTATTTTTCTTTTTTTTTTAAAAATACGAAAATAACTAAGTTAAAAAATAATTATTTAGCACACAATTTTAACATTATTGCCGAAATTAATAAAACATTTTACAAATATTCACCGTTATTGTGCATTTTTATACCCTTCACCACAGGTGTAAAGGGTATATATAAGTTTGTCATTCCGTTTGTAATTTCCACAATTTTCGTCGGAGAGCAAAAAAGTTTATATTTTCGGAATCCTTGTAAGAAGCGATGACGATTGGACCATGTCCGTCCGTCCGTCCGTGTGTCGGTTGAAATGGCGTTTATGAAGCCCACCGATAACTGACATATATAATATGTATGTCAAACGATCGGAAATGCTTTCGAGAATTTTGCTATTGGAATTCAGCAAGATAGGTTCATACAATGCGGAGATATGTTCAAAAAACCGGTTTTTGAACCGTTTTTCCAGTTTCTGAAGCCTCTGTATACACTACGGACTTCGTTTTTACAAAGAATTCTCGGACACTTTTTTCCGAATTTTTGTTCTGAAATAATGAAATAAATCGGTTCAGTAATAACTGAGATATCGGACAAAACGCATTTTTTATTTTTTGAAGCCTTGGTTTAAGCTATAGATTTTTATTTTTATACAGATCGGTCACAAATATTTTTATAAAATTTCAGTTTTTTGAATCAGGAAGATCGGTTTATAAATGGTGGAGATATGCTTTAAAAACCGGTTTTTAGAACCGGTTTTTTAGTTTCTGAAGCCTCTGCATATACCAGGGACTTCGAATTTTTAAAGGGGGCTCGAAAATTATTTTCTGAAAATTCTCGGACACTTTTTTCTGAATTTTTGTTCTGAAATAATTAAATAAATCGGTTCAGTAATAACTGAGATATCGGGGAAAACGAATTTTTTATTTTTGAAGCCCTTGATCAAGCTACAGATTTTTATTTTTATATAGATCAGTCATAAATATTTTTATAAAATTTCGGTTTTTTTAATAAACCAAATTCGTTCATAATCAACAGAGTTATGGCCCAAAAACAAATCTGTTAAGAATATAAATACACCAACAAACATGTATATTAAGCATTGTAATGACTATTAGTGACGTTTTTTGTTTTTTGTATAGACAGCAGTAATATGATGAATAACAGTGTTGTTGTTGTTGTTCTTTGTATATGCAGTCTGTACAAAAATAAATAGATATGGAATTGTAGTTGTTTATTTTTAAAAACTAAAACATATCTGTTAAGAATATACATAAATACATACACAAACACGTATATTAAGCATTGTAATGACTATTGGTGACGTTTTTTGTTTTTTGTATAGACAAGTAGTTTAGTTAGCAACAGCAGTAATATAATGAATAACAGTGTTGTTGTTGTTCTTTGTGTATTCAGTCAGTTTGTACATACAAAAATAAATATATATGGAATTGTTGTTGTTTCTTTTTTAAAAGCAAAGCCTGTTATGATTGTTTTTTTTTTTTTTCATATTCAAATTTTCGTAGTTTGAAAAAAATTTAGATTTAGAAAATATGCAAGCATACGTTAAGGCGAAAATTTTATTAATTGTCGGTAATATGGTAATATGATGTCGATAAGGTGGTAAGATGGTATTATGGTGAAGGGTATCAAAGATTCGGCACAGCCGAATCTTTTTTCAATTTCATTTTAATAGCGAAATGTTTTAAACTCTTACCCAATCCATCTGTCATATTCAATTATTATTAAATTTGTGTAAATATAATTTTGTGTTGGAAAATTGAAACAACACTTCCTTCTTTTAAACTTATACATAGATAAACAAAAAAAATAAATAAACAAAATAATTTTATTGTACATACAATTATGTATTATTTTTAGATTTTTTTATATATATAAGCTTTCTAATCACATTATTTATTTTTGGGGTTTTTGTGCGTTTTAATCACCCTCCTGCTGTGTTGAAAAATGTTGAATATATAGAGGTTAAAGTAAATAAAAAAAAAATAAAATAAAAACTTAAATATTCATCAAGACGACAACCATCATAATAAATAAATAAACGTCATCAAATAAAGTGTATAATATAAAAAATGCGTGTGTATGCATATGCATGTGCTTGATGTATTTTTATTCTTGACAACAACCTCCACCTATAATAACACCCTCTTTCTCTTGTTTGTCTCTTCTTTTTTATTTTTATTTTCTTCTCTTAGTGAGTGTTTTTATTTTATTTCTATTTCTTGTTTGTCATTTCCTTGTATGCAGATGCTTGTGTTTTTATTGTTTTAGTTGTTGTTTTTGGGGTCTTAGTACATTCAACCTGTCGCTCTAATGCATTTTTATGTTTATTATTCATGTTTTTTTTTTATTTTACTTCTTTTTTTTTTTTGTTTTTTTATTTGAGTATATATCCAATACACATATCAACAGCAAATACTCTAACGATGACGTTTAATATTGCAACATTTACTTTAGGTTTTTGTTTTCTTTACTTTTGTTGTTGATAGTTGTTATGTTTAAGGCTGCCAAATATTTTGTAACAAAAAGAAGGAAAAATTAAGCAAGACAAAATTTTAAATTCTTATAATATTAAATTAATAAAAGCAATTAATTAATAAAAAAAAGTGTGTTCGTCATTATTATTATTTTTTTTTTTTAAAGTTCCTTTGCTTTAAGATTTTTATTTTTCTCTTAACAAAATGTTTAGACTTTTTCTCTCTTTCTCTTCTATTAAACACTTTTTTTCTTAGTTATAGTGATTTTATTTAAATTTTTTATTACTTTGTAAATTGCATTATTCATCATATTATCCATACACTTCATTTATTTATTCTTCCATACACTATTTGCAATTTCCCCGTAAAGCGGAAGTGTGCATTTTAGTTGGAAATATGAGAAAAAACACAAACACTCAATAATTAACCCAAATTAGATTTAAAAAATCTTGTGAGAAGGAAAACTTGGTTAAATTACTAGGGTTGTGTGTTAAGTATTAAGAATTTAAAATTTTAGTCATTTAAATCTTATTTCAAAAGTTTTCGAACTTAACCTCTATTTTTCTATTTAATTTCTTTTAACAAATATCGATATTTTAGGATTTTTTATACTTTTTATATAATTTTTGGTTAATTGCATAATGTTTAATCTTTCTAAAGAGTTTAATGATAAAAATTCCATAAAATAAAAATATTTTCAACATAACTGACTTTGTTTTTGATTTTTTAATAAAAATCGATATTTTAGGATTTTTTATACTTTTTATATAATTTTTGGTTAATTGCATAATGTTTAATCTTTCTAAAGAGTTTAATGATTAAAATTCCATAAAATAAAAATATTTTCAACATAACTGACTTTGTTTTTGATTTTTTAATAAAAATCGAGTTTTGTTATGATTTTTTAATACAATTTTAAAGGTAATTTTACATTTTTAGTAGCTATATAGGAACATTTATCAAAAAATCTTTTTTTTTTTTTTAATATTTTTCATACAGTTTTTGATCAATTTTATGTTGTTCAATAATTTTTATTAAGATTAAAATTATTGAAGTTTCTTAAATTAAAATTGACTTCAACATAACCTCGAATTTGTTTTAATTTTTTCTGAAATAAAATAAAGTTTTTTATGATTTTTTAAATAAATTTTTTGTTAATTTAAAATTCTTGGCAACTAAATAATAAAATTATTGAAATAGAATATTCTTGAAATTCTGACATAACCGCAAATGTTGATTGATTTCTTTTTTTTAAGTTTTTGATATTTTTATGATATATTATTATAGTTATTGAGCAAATTTATCTTTTACAATGAAATTAATTTGTAGCCATAACCTCAAATTTAAACTGATTTTTTTTTAACAAAAAATTGTGTTTTTAACATAATACTTTAAACGCTTTTTAGGTATTTATGAAATTGTTGGTAAATAAATTATATAATTACACAAATTTACGTTTTATATAGGTTTTAAACAAATTTATATTTTTTCTCTATTATAAATTAAAATAAATAAAATGTTAGGAAATTAATAAAATTTTCGACATAACCTCAAAATAAAAATCGTCGTTTATTCTTTTCCTAGTAAATAATTGATTGTTAGGCAAATTCTTAAAAATAAATTTGATTTTTGAACTTAATCAACATTTTATTATTATTAAAGTGATGTTACTTGGTTTTACATTTTCGGTGACGATATGGTTTACCCTATTGTAGCTTAAAATTATTAAAATTTCTGGAAATTAATAAATTTTTAACATAACCAAATTTTTTGCAAATAAATAAAACTAATTTGTTTTTTTACTTTTATTTTCCTTTTAGCAAAAAACCGAATTAAGTCCTCCCACACATCAATCATTAATCAATGCCGCTGAAACGAATTCACAAAATAGTCGAGATGCTGTATCACTTATAACAACAACATCAAACTCACACTCATCCTCCGCCTCAGCTTCAAACACTGCCGGCAATCAATCCAACTCTTCATCGTCACATCATAAAGCAAATGCCAATGATAGTAAACATACAACAGGATCAGCATCTACTGGAAGCGGACATAAAGCGGCATCAACATCATCAACGACAAGTTCAATAACGGCCAAAGAAAGAGAAGAAAGATATGCTGCTGCCCAAGCAGCCATAGCGGCTGCAAATGGTGGTAATGTAACAACGACGACAACAACTGCAGCAGCATCAGCGGCTGCAAATGCTCCCAGTTTATATGTTTCCGTGCCACTTTCAACAGCAAATGTACCTGGAATTAATATACCCACAAATACAGCAACAACAGGAGGTAAGCAATATTAATGATTTATTTTTAAATTTAATAAAATTTTATTAATCAATTTGTATTATAATTTAAAGAACATTCTACAGCACAAAATACCCGCTCAACTAGTCAACAACAAACATCTGCCGCTTCATCTTCATCAGCTTCTGCATCCAATAATACTTTAGATCGTCAATCTCCTTTTAATGCTGCCTCATCTACCACATCAATACCCTCTCCTGGCAATGCCATTCAACAACATGGTGTCATTTATCAAAGTGGCAAATCACCAAATCCTGCTGGCTCCTCTACTGCAAACTCAGCCACCTCCTCATCTTCAACGGCGGGCATTAATTTAACTGCTTCGACCACAGAATCTGGCAATTTAAAGATCAGCTATGAAAAACAATCCTCCAGAGTTAGTCAAATACAAGAACAAGAATCTGCTCCCATACGACGATCAAGGTTAGTATTAAGACTTTATTGAACATTTTTTTTTAGATTTTGCAATTTGACACTTGAATCACAAGTTTTCTTTGAAACACATACATACACACATTAATACCATTTTTAACGTTTTTTTTTAGTTAGAAAAACTTGTTTTATAAAAGAAAATAATTTTGAGATACTTTTTTGAGAATATTTTAAAATCGTTTGCTTTTATTTAAAAGAAGTTTTATTAAGCATATAAACAGAATTTGGTGGGGGACTATTTTTTTTTTTTTGCGAAGACAGGAATAATTTAAACTTACTATAAGATCTATATGAATCTGATGGAATTTTCCCATAGATAATTCCTAATATTTTTCCAAAAGATAATGACAAATTACACCTTTTTTATATAGGAAATGCACAGATACTATTAGCTTATAGTTTTTTCTACTTTACCCAGTTCTAAAGACATTTCAAAGTTTGTTCCGGAACGTTACAGGTCTCACTCGACATATGTTTAATAAATACTTTTAAAACCCACCTTTTCTGTTTATACACTTAATAATAATGCATGATTTGTTTTCTTATTTTTTTTTTTTATAAGATATTTCTCTTTCTATCTCACTATTATTTAATTAATAATTTTTCCTATAAACTTTTCGCTTTCACCCAATAAAAAAGTCTTTGGTTATTATTGGTCTGTAATTATTTTTAAATCTAAAAAAAATTGCTATTATTTGTTATTTTTATAAAAAAAAAAAAAACGCAAAATTTGTTTCTGGTTGCTGTTTGAATTTGGAAAATTATTTTTGCGTAAAAAAGTCTGTTTCAAAATTCAACAAAAATAAAAATCTTCATTTGTATATATGTAAGAATAAATATAAATTTATATAAACATTATTTTATATCAAAAAGGAAACACTATTAACAATTTTATCATCTAATATTTCCTTACCGAAATTATTTAATTTTTAGAAAATGTTCCCTTCTTTATTCCTATAAAATTATATTTCAAAATTCTTTAGTATAAATCAGCGAAAGTTTTCTTTAAAACTTTGGTAGAATTTATATATAAATAATTATATATAATATCGATGTATATGAAATCATTGTCCCCAAATTTTTTAGGCTCCCTTTACTCATCCATTTAATTTATTTCTACAGTTTAAAAAAAAAAAAAAAAAAAATGAAAATTAATTTTATAAAATTTAATTTCCATAAAAAAACAAACCCGTTTTTTATATAACTTTTTCATACAATTTTTAATGTATTTTAAAATTTTTAGAAACTATTTTGTAAATCTAATAAAATTCTTTAAAAAAAAAATAATTTTCGGACATAATCTCTTTTTTTTTTAATTAATTAAACAAAAATCGATTTATTGATATTTTTAAACCAACAATCGTGTTTTTAATATATAATATAATATTTTAGACCCTTTTTTTTGGTATTTCGAAAGTTGTTGGTAACTAAATGATAAAATTATTGAAATTCATAAAAATAAATTTAAGATTGAACATAACCTAAATTTTTTATTGTATACATTGTATATATTTTTTAAATTATACATTTTTAATTACAAAATTAAAATCCTCCTCAAAATGAAAATAATTTTGGTTTGAATTGTAATAAATTCATAAATTTTGACTTTAAAATCAAAAAATCTAAAAATTCCTAAAAATAATACAATTTGAAAATTTTAATTTTCTTAAAATTCAGCAGGATCTCCCATCCTTCCCTTCTATAATGTTGTATGAAATGTATTATTTTTTATTTTAATTTTCTTAAAATTTGACAGGATTTTCTATCCTTTCTTTCTATAATTATCATCAGTTTTTTAATTATCGTTTTAAATCAAGCATTTGCTTTTGTTTACCACGTCCCTCTACTTGCATTTATGTTTTTTTTTTTCTTTGATTTTATGTGTTATTTTTTTTTTTTTTTAATTTTTATTTTGGACAAATTCTAATAAAACTACATATAATTGTTTTTTGTTGTTGTGTTTTTTGTTTATCATTTCCATAACTTCTTGCCCTTACCAAACGCCTCCCCCTTTCCAAAAACTCTCACAAACATTTTTTTTTATAAAACACACATACACATATTAATCATTAAAAAATTATAAAAAAAAAAAACTTAAGAACAAAACAAAAAAAAAATCAACAAAGAAATATAAATTTTATTTCTTTTTTTCTCTCAATGTTTTTTTTCTCTTTTCACAAAACCAAAATTAAATTAAAACAAAAAATTATTTGTTGAAAAATATTTATAAAATTAAAAATAAAAAAACCTTTACACGCGAAAAAAAAAAACCGATTGGAATTTATAATAAAAAAAAAAATGTAAATAGATCACGCTCAGGTGAAAGTACCATGTTGCAAGCCCAACAACAACAGCAACAACAAATTGCCCAAAAATCTACCTCAAGATCGGGTAAAAAACGGGCAGCCTCTAATAAAGGCCAACAAATGAATACAAATACCGATAATTCGAATACACCACCAGAGAAATTATCGAAATCTTCTACAGCTGCAGCGGTACCCTCATCATCTTCCTCACCTAACCAACAACAACATTATCATAATGATTTAACTACACCTACGCCACCACCTTTGGCACCCTCTCCACTATCATTACCGCCGCCCAGTAGTACACCCACACCCTCAACACGAACTTCTACACCATCATCTACACCAACGGCCACACCATCAGCCTCACCGGTAGTAATGTTGCAAAATATCAATAGTAATGATCACAATACCACCCCAACAGCTGCTGTAACAAGACAACAAGCAGCAGCCTCCTCTTCTGCGTCTTCATCATCATCTTCATCGTCATCATCATCATCGTCCTCTTCACCCTCTACTACTAATGCGGGAGGTGTTAGAAGAAAAAGTAATACAGTCTCACCTTTGCCGGCATCAGCTTCAGCAACAAATTTAGCTTCTGCTGCAACTAGCAGCAATACAGCAGCAACTAATCTAACAATTTCGAATAGCAATAATAGCAACAATAAAAATAATAATATGAGCAACAATGACCAAAGCATTTCCTCCTCTTCTTCTTCAACTACTACTAATTCATCAACATCTTTTAATAAAAATAATAGCAATAATAATTCTCAAAATACAAACACTAATGCTGCAGCCAAAAACACTGAAAATAGTCATATTAGTAGCAGTAGCAATAATAATAGTAACACAAATAATAGTAATTTAGCTACAGATGTTGCAGTTGCCCCTAATACTAATACTAAACCTTTGAATAAGAAAATGTTAAGAGCTCAACAGAATCATTTGCAACAGCAAATGGCTGCTGCTGCTCAAGCTAATAATAGCAATACAACTACATCCACAAATAGTAGTCAATCCTCTACAAATAATAAATCACAACAACAACATGTATCGCCTGAGCGTTTGTCTAAAACGAATCAAAATATCCACAATAATAAAACTAATTCCAATAACAGCAGCAACAATAATAACAACAGCAATAATAATAATAATGCTTTTTCAAACACTACTAATGCTTCAACAACTTTAGCTTCTAGTTCTGCTACAACTACTCTTAATAAAACTAATAATAATTCTACCACCACCTCCACTTCCTCCAATTTAAAATCCTCCTCTAATAATTCCTCTTCTTCTGCAACAACAACTAGTACTAACTCTTCTTCCACCTCTTCTATTACCCCTATTACTACATCTTCTTCTTCTACAACTACTAATGCTTCTTCAAATAAATTAAATCAACAGCAGCAGCAACAACAAAATGTTGCTGCCGATAATAATAATGATATAATAGAAATTTTGCCATTAACCACAAATTCTACAAATTCTCTTTCTTCTTCTACAACTACCAACACCAATACCCTAACTATAACAACAACATTATCCAATACCAACAACAACACCTCCACTACTACTACCAACATAAATAATGGCAATAACAACATCAATCCCAATACCCCACAAAATACTAATAATCAACAACAACATCAAAACCAAACAAATGCTACTACTACCAATAACAACAATTCCAACAATAAACCAAATAACAACAACAATAATACCACAACAACATCTTCATCATCATCAACTAAAACTCATAAATTATCAACTGGCGCCTCATCCTCAACACCATCTTCTACTTCTTCTTCTTCCACATCTTCTAACATCAGAACTCCCGATAGTGGTGTATTCTCTTCGTCATCCTTCAATATCAGCAATGCCAGCTCTTGTTCCTCCTCTTCGCTAATAAGCGCCGCTAGTGGTGCAAGTGCTGGAGGAGGTTTAAAATTCTCCTATGAACCTCAAACGGCTAATAATTCATCTTCTCTACCGCCCAGTATTGATACAAATTTAGCAGCTGCCACTACTACCACCATCAAAGATTCACCACCTAGCTCTCCTGGTTCCGAAGCAGGTTCTCAACGTAAACGTGGCCGCAAAGCTAAGGATTCCTCATCTACAGCTGTCTCCACACTAAATGTAGCCAATGATCTCAAAGATATTAAAGTATTTCAAAATGGTGCTCCACTAACTACAGCAGTAACAGCAGCTACTACTTCAAGTGCCGCCATTGCGGCAGCAGCTGCTGCTGTTTCATCATTAGCTCCCTCTGGTACAACAACAACAATACCATCAACAATAAATGTAACGGCAGCAGCTCATATGTTGGGTAATCAAATAAATCCGAATAGTAGTGTGGCTCAAAAGTTATCGGATCAATTGAGTATGGAGATACAGGATCATAGTGTTTATAGTGCTGATCCGCCAACGCCACAATTTATGGGTGTACCGTTTCCGGGAAAGATGGTAAGTGTTTATTATTTATGTAAATATTAAAAAAATTTACGTCTTGAATATTAGGTGTATGCATTAATTCCCATTATTTTTTTCTTTCTATTATTAAATTACAAAATTGATAAAGTAAAATGGATGTAATGCAAAAAGAAAAACGTTAAATAAGATAATATAGACTGTGGCATCAATTGAAAATGGGTTAAGGATTGCAAGAAAATCTAGTTATCAGTCACATTCGCTTCTAACGAGCAAACATCCCTTAAACAACGAATTCCCAAGAGGAATCTCTTGGAAATATCTTAAGTCTTTGTAGACACAGACAGTATCACCGTTTTTCTATTGCATGCCATTTTATTTATTGGAGAATAACCTGTCAATATGCCTATGCATGGTGCTCAGATTTCTTTCGTCCATGCCTAGTAGATTAGACTTAGACTTGACAAAACGTTCCTTCAGAGCCCTAAGCTTTTGTGCTCCTTCTAATGTTGTTTGCTATTAATTCCGTGAACTTCAAAAAACCTAGAGCTTAGAACACACTACAACTATCAGTCTGTAAGATTTTCTGATATCTCTAACTAAGAAACACATTAATTATGGTTCTGTCAATTCAACAGAGGCAGCTTTTGATGGTGGAGCAGGTTAATTTGCACCCCACTGATTCCAATTTCTTATCGCAGTTCTCTATACAAGTCAATGAAGCTATCAATTTCCACTGACTCGAAATCAGATCCTCGTTCTGGTTGTCCAATACTGTAGGTATAGTTTCCATCAGTTAACCGGTAGCTGGAATCCAGATTGTCACTATTGGCCTTAGGGGCAACTCATACGCAAATATAACTTTAAGTCTCGCCTCCTGACAAAGGTGGACGAACTTGCCAATTGCTGATTTGAGAAGTTCTAACGATTTCTCTTTACCGTAATTGACAGCCTTGACTCCCTTTGAACAGTCTTTGAAGGATAATTCATCCATCCTACCTTTCACGAAGGCGATCTCGTCGACCCTATCTTCAAAAAGCCTCCACAGCTCGGTACTGATCCTCTCATTCGAATCTGCTAATTAGGACGGATGCTTGAAGATTCTTCTTCACGAGAGACTTTCAACCTTCTTTGAGGTTGAAAGCTGGTCGTCACGAGAGAGAGCCAGTGCATGACTGGCCTTCTTTGCAGTCGAAGCTGATTGGTCACCTTGCCCTCTTAAGGCAGAATCTTTAGCGGAGCCTGTCTATCTACATAAAGAATTAACTCTTCATTCACCTCTTGCTAAGTTTGCAGAATTTGAGTCGAAAACATTCGAATATTATGCTCCACTATAAAAACCCTAACACCGGTTCCTATATCCATCTTGGATTCATCTTCATACAGTTTACCTTTTCCGGATTAAGATTATCGTGTGACCTAATGTTTTGACTTAACAATATCTGATTCGGTAAGTATAACTAAAATTCTTGTCGCTGATCCCATTATGAAGTTCTCTATGTCAGTAAATGGAGAATAAGGAGCGCTCCCAAGGGCAACAGTGAATCACAACTCTGTATTTTGGCAAGAAGTTTCCTATAACTGCCAGCTCTCATCGCTACCCACAAACAACATCCATATGTAAGGAATAGTCCTACCTACTGCCCGATAGATCTACAGAGAACCCACGAAATCGGCTGTTGATATTCGGTTGTAGTGTTGATTTTCCTGGTTGTTCGGGCTCCACATTGCAAAATCTTTGTCTTTCGACGTCTCTTGGCTTGAGATCGTGTGGGACCCAATTTTCATGCTTTTGACGAATCATACTTTCAAACATCTGAAACATTTGTTGCTTGATTATCTCCCGATTCTGGGAGCACATCCTGCTTTAGGCGCGAATATTGATCGAGAAAAGCCTTCTAATTTTTATTTTCAAACGCAATCAAATGTAAAACGATAAGAATTATTGCATACACCCAATACATCTATATTTATAACTTTTAATTAAATATACTAAAGCACAAACAATTTTACCTACACATATTTTTTATTCTTCAGCGCAACACTTCCACCCCATCTGCTGCTCCTTCAACTTCAGTGGCGTCTACTGGTCCCAGTCCCTTGGCTTCAATGTTTGGCAGTGGAGCCAATGGTAATCTAGCCATACCACAAAGTCTGGAACAATTATTAGAAAGACAATGGGAACAAGGATCACAATTTCTTATGGAACAAGCCCAACACTTTGACAGTAGGTTTTACAAATAAAAACTCCAAACAAGATCTTATTGAAACTAATCTATTAAAAAATCCCTTTATCTTTACAGTTGCCTCTCTTTTATCTTGTTTACATCAATTACAAACGGAAAATGTACGTTTAGAAGAACATGTTTCCAGTTTAATAGCACGACGTGATCATTTATTAGCCGTTAATGCTAGATTAGCTATACCCCTTAATACCAATACAACACAGAGTCAAGGTAAGTAAATAATAAGAGAGAAATAAAGCAAACTACTTGTTAATCCCTTCAAAACAAAAACAAAAAAACCAAAGAGAATAAAGGGATATTTGAAAAACCAAAACTCTGTGTTTGTTTCAAAAAATACAAAAAAAAAAAAAAAAAAAAAGTTCTTCTAAACTTTCACTCTTAAAAACTAACCAAAACTGGATCCTAAAGTAATACAAAGCGTACAAAAATTTAAATTATAATTATTATAAACAAAAAAATTAAAACAAAAAAAAGATAACTTCTTTTTTTAAAACATTATACATTTTATATTAAGTCTTGGTTAAAAATTTAAATCATAAAATTTAAGTTATTTAATTTAAATAAAAATTATTTGCAAATATTTTAAGAATATTTCTATTTCTGTTTTATATATTTAACACATAAATATTTTATAAATTTTCTTATTTAAAAAAAAAAAAAAAAAAAAAAAAAAAACTGGTTATTGTGTATTTTATTTAGTTTTTTCTCTGCTCCCCTTATTAAAATTATTTGTATATAGTAACTAGTTTAAATCAATCACCCTCACTTACTTTTCCAATTATATATACATACATATATACTTATACTACAATTTTAAATGTATATTATATAAAATTATATTTAAAAAACAGTTTCCTTTTTATTATTTAAGCTTAAAATTAATAAATCTTTCAAATTCATAAAATATTTTCTTTTTTTTTTATTTAAATTTTCTGCCTAATAATTTGTAATTAATATTTAAATATTATTATAACTATAATAATCGTTTTTATTATTTAAACTAATTTTTAAAATACCATTTACATTTATTATTAATTTTTTTATAGCTTATAATTATTTTCTTTTAAAATAAGTTTTTTCTTTCCTTAAATTTTATTTGTTTAAAAAATAAATAAAAGTTTATCTATTTTATTAAAATAAAACAAACAAAAAAACAAAACAAATTCAATTCAATAAAGAATAATTCTTTAAAAACAAAAAAACAAATCAAAGCATTTGTGCTTTTTACTTAATATTTTTATTTATTTTTTAATGGTGGTGCATGTATTTGTTTCTCCTCCTCCTCCTTTCCCCCCTTATGTTGTCACATTTCTTCTAAAATGGCTTATTTTCTTGGTATATTGGATTTATACTTAAATATACATTAAAAATAAATTTAATATGCATTTCATCCACTTTTATACTTTTTTTTATATAAGAGGAAAATCATTTAATTATTAAAGCACTTTTATTTCGCAATAGGTTAGTATTACATATTTTTATAATATCAGGAAATTAAATTGTATTTATTATTCTATATATTATGTGGATATGAATTAATTTAATTTTATTCAGGCTCGAGGTTATATTAATTTAATAATTAATGAAGAATACAGTGAAAAATATATATTAGACACTAGCAGAATGGAATGCATTTTCTGGCCCGCTACGAACCGTCATCAGCATTCTTCGTGCCTTTAATGTCAATTGTAAATATCATCCTTTTAACTTACAAGTTTTCAGAATTAGAATACGTAACTTCAATTATTATTTATCGTCACCGAAAATGCAAAACAACGTAACATCAAAATTTTCATATTTGTGTTTTTGATGAAATATAGTTTATTATTCCAAAATACGTGTGATCACAAATTTTCAGACTTGTAGCTCAAAAAATGACGATTATATTAACGAAAGCAATACTTTTCTTAAGTCAAAATAACGTAACATCACATTTGTTAAAAAATAAAAAACAAATTTTTTTTCTTCTTTTTACAAATTTATATTGAAAATTATTACAAATATAATAGCTATTAAAATTTTGGAGTAAAAGTCATCAAAAATTGTTTTAATTACAATTTTTCTAAAATTTGCATAGATGTTACGTTGTTTTGGCTTCTGAAAATTGAAATCTTGAAAAACGTAAACCACATAACTTTAAAAATATTTAATGAAAATAAAAATATTCATCATCAATATATTAGGCAGGATAGAATAACCCAAAAATCTTGTTTGTAGGACAATTCGCGTTTAGATTTTAGAAAGTTTTTTTGCCTCCTGTAAAGTTATGAAAATTGATGTTACATTGTTTTGCATTTTCGGTGACGATATGTTTGTATGTATTCTTCTTATTACATTATCGTCCAGAAAATGCATTCCATTCTGCTAGTGTCAATATATCTTTTTCACTGTATTCTTCATTAATTATTACATTAATATGAACTCGAGACAAAATAAAATTAAATTAATTCATAATCATATAAAGTTCGAATAAAATTAAAAAATTTACTCATATTATGTGGATATATCAAGAATATTTATTGTAGGGTTCATCAAATCGACTTTCTTGTTGCCAGATTGTCGAAAAGTAAAATAATGTCGCAAAAAATTAACTCCCTTATTTCGAAAATCCCTTCACCTCACTTTGAAAAATTTTCCATACAAATTTTTGAAAAACAAAAACAATTTATATGAACAATTTTTCGATGTGAAGTGTTTTATGAAATATGGCCCTAAGAGTGCTATATTTGGCTGTGCCCCTTCACCCATGTTGGGATATTATATGAAACATACATTTGCCGCACAAATCTATGAAAAATAGCTTAATTGGGCTAGATGAGGCCAAGTTTCTGTTGGGTTTAAAGCAAAAGTATAAGCTTTTTATACAAGTATTTAGTGTCTAAGAAAAGGTTAGAACAACGGTTCTCAAATGGGGGTCCGCGACCCACAAGGGGTCCGTAAGGACTTTCGTGGGGGGTCGCGAAGAGATCCTGAAACATATTCTTGAACACTAAATTTTTTAATGCAATATTATTAGAAGTTGTAACATTTAACCTGAATAAAAATTTCAATGAAAACTTGAAAATATTTAAAAATGGAAAGATATCTCTTTAAAAAACATGACCAAATTAAAGACAAACGTAAAGATTTTTTCTAAATAAGTTCTTTTAAAAATCAACTAATTAAGGAACTTTCAATTGAAAGTATTGTGCTTGATAAAGGCAAAAACGATCAAATAAAGAAAGACACAATAGCTGTGTTTTGTTGCTAACATTCATGGGTAATTTCATACAAATTTTAAATTTATATACGTTAGGAGTTAACGTATAAAATTCTACACGTTAACTTTAACTTCGATAATAGTGCTACCAATTTATAAACAGAAATACAATTATGAATATTTAAATGTCAATAAATTAAAAAATTATAAAAATTAAATTGAAAAGAAATAAAAAAAAGTAAAATTATTTGTTTTATAAAGAAAATTTTGTAAAATTTCTTTGTGCAAATCCTGAATTTTAAGTTACACCAAGTCGGGAGCATATCGTTTTTTTTTTGCTAACTATCAACGTTAGCATTCAAAGTTAGCAACAAAACACATCTAATATAAAGGAAACTACGATGTGGCAGGGAAGGCAATTTATTAAAAAGATAAATAAATTTGATGAAACTATCGATTTTTTTATATGAAATCCAATTTTTTTTTTTTGTAAATATGCCAAGACTTTTGTTTGTAAAGTTGTTATGATACCATTTCCAAATTTTAACCATAGAATAACATATTGTTGAATAAGATTGTTAAAATTTTCTCGAACTTTTATTTCGCGGAGAAGTTTCCGGGCTATTTGAAGAAAATTTGCTTAAGCAACTTCATAATTTAATGAAATTGAAAAAAGATTCGGCTGTACGAAAATTTGAATATGAAAAAAAAAAAAAAAACAATCATAGCAGGCTTTGCTTTTAAAAAATAAACAACAACAATTCCATATTTATTTATTTTTTTATGTGTGTATATACAAACTGACTGCATATACAAAGAACAACAACAACACTGTTATTCATTATATTACTTCTGTTGCTAACTAAACTACTTGTCTTATAGGCAAAAACGTCACTAATAGTCATTACAATGCTTAATATACATGTTTGTGTATGTATTTATGTATATTCTTAACAGATATGTTTTAGTTTTAAAAAATAAACAACAACAATTCCATATCTATTTATTTTTGTACAGACTGCATATACAAAGAACAACAACAACACTGTTATTCATTATATGACTGCTGTTTCTAACTAAACTACTTGTCTATACAAAAAACAAAAAACGTCACCAATAGTCATTACAATGCTTAATATACATGTTTGTGTGTGTATTTATATTCTTAACAGAATTGTTTTTGGGCCATAACTCTGTTGATTACGAACGAATTTGGTTTATTAAAAAAAACGAAATTTTATAAAAACATTTATGACTGATCTATATAAAAATAAAAATCTGTAGCTTGAACAAGGGCTTCAAAAATAAAAAATTCGTTTTCCCCGATATCTCAGTTATTACTGAACCGATTTATTTCATTTTTTCAGAACAAAAATTCAGAAAATAATTTCCGAGCCCCCTTTAAAAATTCGAAGTCCCTGGTATATACAGAGGCTTCAGAAACTGAAAAACCGGTTCCAAAAACCGGTTTTTAAAGCATATCTCCGCCATTTATAAACCGATCCTGCTGATTCAAAAAACCAAAATTTTATAAAAATATTTGTGACCGATCTGTATAAAAATAAAAATCTATAGCTTAAACCAGGGCTTCAAAAAATAAAAAATGCGTTTTGTCCGATATCTCAGTTATTATTGAACCGATTTATTTCATTTTTTCAGAACAAAAATTCAGAAAAAAATGACCGAGACTTCTTTGTAAAAACGAAGTCCCTAGTATATACAGAGGCTTCAGAAACTGGAAAACCGGTTCTAAAAACCGGTTTTTTTAACATATCTCCGCATTGTATGAACCGATCTTGCTGAATTCCAATAGCAAAATTCTCGAAAGCATTTCCGATCGTTTGATATATATATTATATATGTCAGTTATCGGTGGGCTTCATAAACGCCATTTCAACCGACACACGGACGGACGGAGGGACGGACGGACGGACATGGTCCTATCGTCATCATTTCTTACAAGGATCCCGAAAATGTAAACTTTTTTGCACTCCGACGAAAATTGTGAGAATTACAAACGGAATGACAAACTTATATATATATACCCTTTACACCTTTGGTGAAGGGTATAAAAACAGAAAAATCTTTTTAATGTGAATATCGATAAAGTACCAGGTTCATTTCAAAAAGATTTAAAATGTAACTCATGTGTTAAATTTAATTTTAAATCGACAGATTTAAAAGTATTTTAAATAGTCTATCCGCTTGTTTGCTCCGGAGCCTTAAAACTTAGAATAATTTTTATCAACATAGATTTTTATGTGAAAATATTTTTTTTTTTTCACTTTCGATATTTCGATCTTTAGCTGAAGCAGATAACGATACTAGATGCATTATCCGAAAAAGTCTCATAATATTCATGATTTCATTAAGCAAAAGCAATGGCGCAATTACAATATTATTTTTTTTTTTAATTATTTTATCTTTACGTAACATTTAACCTGATTTTTGAACTTGTCAAAGTTGAAGTGGGTCGCGTATCCATTACAATGTCAGAAAGGGGTCGCGAAGCAAGATCTTGTGAGAACCCCTGGGTTAGAATATGGAGATTGATAATTTATAAAATAATGTTAGTGGAATGTAATTTGATCGCAAAATTTCTCGAAGGACTTAAAATTTAGGTTTTTTGCGTTTTTTTTTAAATATAAAGTTAATATTTAAACTTTAATAAAATGTAAACGAATAGTGATATTTTATTGAAATTTCAGTATAATATGTTATAATGAACGGTTCACAACCCAGGGAACTTCGTCCACTAATGGGTTAAAATCAGAGAATTAAAAAAATCCCATTTTTTTACATGAAAATACCCAAAATCCCATATGTATAAAATATGTTTAAAAAATTTACAATTTTCATTGAAATGGTCACCTTGTCGTTATAAGGGGCGTCCATCAGAAAATACTTTTTGGGTGATCGACTCGGGCTTCCAACCGGTTTATTTTCCAGTTATTGCCTTCACCTCACTGATATTTGAATCGAAATTTATGAATTTCTAATGTTTTAAAAATATACGGCTATGTTCTACATTTCATTTTCATGTGAAAATGAAAATTTTCACTAAGTTTGTGTTATCAATTTCGAAAATTTGGTTTCATTCGATTTCATGACTTTTTTATGTTCTGAAAATCGAAAATATCTTTTTTGTATACGATTTTAAATGGAAAGCAGAAGACTAAGTGAAATGCATTAGAAATGTAGTTTTAAATAGAAAAATATAGGTTTCTGCAAATTTCAGCAAATTAGAAGGTTATTGTTGTCTAAGCCCAACCATATGATACCCATACCAGTTGTTTTTCGTAATTTTTGGAAGAGGTCCTATGTGGTCACTGTGATACTAATATTTATATGATAACATATGCATATGCACGTTAAATTTAAATTCGGTTGTGTTACCTTATATGGAAGCTATAGTCAGTTATAAACCGATCTTCGATGTACTAATTTATAATTATATAAAACTTGTTTGTGGTCAATTTTATTAAAAAAAATAATAAATATGGTGGACATTTGTATACGGACTACGTCAAATAACTGACCGGTCATATGCAATAAAAAAGTCATGGCCGATAGTTTAAGGTTAAATCGAAATTAATTCTGTAAGACTAAATAAATAAATTAGTAATATCCTGAATGAAATATGTTTTATCTGTTGTAACACCTGTAATATTTTTACACCTAATTTATATCTTTTAGTCTTTTTTTTTATCCAATATTTAAATTTTTCAAAAATGTATTAAAAAAAATTCACCTGCAGAATCGTTTCAATAAAATTGATTCTGGCTTTTTCTATATTAACCCATGGTTTTTGTTTATGCTAAGTAAAAGTTAATATCATTTTTGATGATTATTTTCTTACAATTTTTATACCCTCCCTACTCCACCATAGGTACATAAACAGAGGCTTCAGAAACTCGAAAACAGGATTTAAAAACAGGCTTTTTAAGCACATCTTTACTATTTATAAACCGATGTTGCTGAATTTCAATATCAAAATTCTCGACCAAAAACTCGTTTTGGGCGATATCTCGAATATTAATAGACCGATTGAGTTATTTTTTTTCAACACAAAAATTCTGAAAAAAAAATCCCATATTTTCGATGAAAGTACGAAGTTGTCTCTAGCCTATATATGAGCTTCAGAAAGTCCAAAGCGTTTTGTCCGACATCTCGATTACAAATGTACCGATTTTCTTCATTTCTTCCACAAAAAAGCTTTAAAAAAGATTCCGAATTTTCTGTGTGAAAATAAAATCGTTTAGAATAGTCGAAAACAAAAAATGTGTTTGGAGGTGTCTTCGGTTTTTTATTAGCATTCATCTAAGGTATCTTCTCTGTAATTTGATATAATATAAAACATATATATCCGATAATTAGAACTTTCTAAAAACTGATATTATAGTTTTCAAGTTATAATTTCAACTATCTAAATTTTGCAAAATCTTTGTTCAGTTTTTTCAATATAAGTATATCCTAATAATTTTATCCGATTTTGTAAAATTTTTACCCAGTTGGTTAAAGAGCAAAATTATCTATCGAATTAAAAAAAAAAAAAACGAAGAAAAAAATTATTTAAAACCACGACTAAATCTTTCGCATAATTTTTTATTTTTTGTTTTTTTATATTTTGCAATATTGGCAATTTTAAAGAAAATTAATTTCAAATATTCAATGTGTATAAATAAAATAACTATATAGAGGATTTTGCATTGTAGAAAATACTTTCTAATGTTTTCTTTTAAAAATTTTAAAATAGAAGGGGTAGATACAGTGGGAGTGGTATCTGTCATACAAAGTAAATATTATTTATGAGTTAAATGAAGAACTATTAGAGCAAAAGGTGTGGCAATAATTTCCTTATAAAGATTCATAACTGAGATTTTCACTTTCAGTTCTTTGTAGTTTGAATTGGTATTTTTGTCCATTACACGTGTAGCTCTAGCCCAAACTTCATCTAAGTTGGTTGGTGCTCATTCATAGATTATTCGTATTATTTTAAGGAATGGATTAAAATTAGGACTGTGAAGACCACTTAGTCATTTTAAAATTTTGAATGGGAAACCAGTTTTGCATAATTTTAGCGGTATGTTTTTGATCTTCATCTTCCTGAACAAGAACTTCTTCTTCCGGATACGTGCAATTTTCAATGAATTATGACAATTTAGTTCGAATGATATTAAGATAATACTTCTTTTTTATAATGTCATCCATTTTTATTAAATATATATACCCTTTATTTTTCATTAGAAGTTCCATAAGACAAGTATCCCCATAGGTTAGTAATCTTGGTGGACCTCAGACTATAGAAACCGGATCAGATTTCGTCGTTTTCGAATACTAAGGGCAATATAGTGCGAAAAATGTAGCGTTTAAGTTATTTTTCTTTCTTATTCACCTTTTTCTGTTAAATACACTATTCCATTTTCAATTTAAGCACTTATTTTTTAATTTAATTTTAATTACACAGAAAGATAGAGAGTAATACACTCAAAAATAAAAATAAAATATTTATTTTGTAAGATAGAGCAATTAAAAAACATTGATAAAATGGTTAAAAATGGAATATTACTTTGAAATTTATATCATATATGAGTATTACTATAGTGAACAAAACTGCATAAAAAAAATTTTCACGAAAATACGAGATAGAGGATTTTGAATATAGGCCTTCGATATACAAATTTTAACAAAATAGAATTTTATGTATGATTTTGTATGAAACTCATAACGCCAACATGACATATAGCATGTAAATAAAAAAAAAAAAAAAAAAAATTAAATTAAAAATCTTTATTTTCGGTTCCTGCTTCCTATATCAAATATATGTAGTATATTTGAGAAAATATTTAAAAAAAATAGTTTCGGAAAATTTGGATTCTAATTCCACATATTTCAATCTCTTTATTCTCACAAAAAAAATAAACAACCTAAAAATCCCATAAAATGACACAATTCAAACCGATTATTACAGTAACAACAACTGGCGGCAGTAGTAGTACCACAACTTCCGCCATGCAAGCTTCTACATCCACCATAAACTCAACACCTATTCTAACATCAGCATCAGCTGCTACAGCGGCTTCATTAGCAACAGCTGCCACCACTTCAATATCAGGTACTACATCATCGAGTACCTCTAGAGGAGCTGCTGCAGGAGCTTCTTCAGGCAATGAAAGAATGGGTCGTTCATCTTCGTCGTCAACAGCTGGTGGTGGCAGTAATATAGAAAATGGTTTAGATTTTAGACAAAGTTCATCGAGTTCTGCAGCAATGAGTGGACCCACTGCAGCTATGAGGTAAGTTTTTTTTTTTTTTTTTTTGGAAATTTCTAATTAATTTTCAATTTACATTTAAATTTTGAAATTAAGTTGTGTGCAGCACTTTTAAATTTTGTTTTATATAAACATTTAGTTTATCCTTTGTATATTTAGTTAAAGTTTTAGAGCAAAAATTTTTTATTGACTTTTTATTCTTATTACTTCCCGTCTATATCCTTGTTTAAAATGAAATGTAAATAACGCGCTATTTTACAGATTAATATAATTTGAAAAAATCTCAAAATTTTTTATACTCTCTCGTTTTTATATGTGTGTGCGCTTTTAATTACAATTTAAAGCAAAAATCTGTTTTTTATTTTTAATTTTATGCCATAAATTATTGTGTTGTCTTTAGTAGACATCCTGCTTCAACATCAGCGGCCTCACAACTAGCACCCACTAGTACTGGTGTAGCACACAACAACAATAATAGCAGCAACAACACTAGTAATAGTAACAATAACAACAGCAACATTAATAGTATGTTGCCAGCCATGTCATCTTCAGGATCATTAGCATCATCCTCAAATGTGCACTCAGCTTCAGCCTCCTCAACAATACCAGCATCTGCGGCTACAGCAAATCGTTTACATCATCAACAGCAGCAGCAGCAACAGCATCAACAACAACTTCATCATATGCATCATCAGCACCAGCAGCAACAACAACATTCCCAGCAACATCATCATATGCAACATGTTGCTAGCACAATGCACCAACCTCCTCCTCCTCCACCTTCGCAACAACAACAGCAGCAACAACATCATCATACGCACTTATCGTCTCATAATACAACAGCACATGCCTCCACTCATGCAATTCACCATGAACCTCATCCAATGACCACATCGCGTATCGGAGGTAATGTAACATTAAATACCAACAACAATACAGCTGTCAACAATCGTTTAGGTGGTTATTCCTCGTCCTCCTCCTCTACTACTAATGCGTCAGCAACATTGTCGTCGTCATCGTCGGCTTTTATAAATGAAACGGACCTTAAACAAACAACTGGTAGTTGTCTAGCCGTTAGTAGTGGTATGAGTGGCGGTAGCATTTCTGTTACTTGCCACTCCACTTCTTCTTCTGCGTCTTGTTTACAAAGTGGTGGTATTGGTGGTCTTAGTTTAACAACTAAATCTTGCCTAAATGACTTAAATCTAAATACGTGTAATAACAGTAACATTGGTGGCGGTGTTGGTGCTAACACCTCTTCTTCTTCTAGTACTTCAGCGGCCGTTCAATATCCCGGGCCCTATAAACCTCATCTTCAGGTAGTTTGTCAAATAAAAAAACCACAAAGCGCCTCTTTATATGTGTGAAAAAAAAAAAAAACAAAAAAAACAATAGAACGATTTAAAAAATAAAAAAAAACACATTTTATGTTAAAAACTCATCTCATTCATTCATCCAAATGCTTGATTGTTTGTTTGTTTTTGTTCATTTCTGTAATAAATTACAATCTAACAAATAAAATGTTTAGCAACATTGTGGCGCAACATTTTTACAAGCGAGAGAGTTTTTGTTTGTTTTGGTTATATCGCTAAAAGATTGTATGACAGACAGACGAACGGACGAACCTATTTTTTTGGAAAGAGAGTAAAAATATACATACTAAATTCTCTTGGCGCATTTATTTCTTTTTAATTAAATTTCAATTCATCACCTCATGTGTATATATAAAACGATAAACAAAATGATATTTATATATAATCAACATCAACTTATTTGGCAAATAATTAAATGTTACTATTATTGTTTTTGTTTTAATTTTGATAAATCAAAATTTTACATTTATCATCACCACCAAACCACAACCGCTAAAATTAAAAATAAATATTTCAACAACACCCAACAAGTACCAACCACCCAAACCCCTCTTTTATATTCCCTCTCTACCCAGCAACATATTTGTTTGATGTATGTGTGTTCGTTGTAATTAAGAAAAAAATTCATAAAGAAAACTTCTTTAAATTTATATATATATATATATTATATGTATGTATATAAACATAAGCAAACTTATTGGGCAACATTTTTTGTGTTTAGTTACATTGTTTAGCAACAATGTGTAAAACAAATATTTTTAATTAAATTTATAAAAAAAAGGAAATTGAATGTTTTCTAATTATATTCATTAAATTTAAAAATTGTTCATCAACTTTTTGTAAAATTTATGAAAATGTAGCTGACAAAAAGTTTGCTAAATGCTTTATTAGAAAATTCAAGCATACAGTTCAAATCACTAACATGAAATTGTTATATTATACTTTTTTAATTTTATGTTATCTTACCTTTATTATCCAGAGTTTAGTTTTAAATATGATTTAAAGAGGGATAAGTTAATGGATCTTTATGATATAGTTTTTAAATCACAGATCGGAGAGAAATTAAATATATTTAAGTTTCTTTTTTTGTAAATTTACTGAACAAAGCGCAGAAGGTTTTAAAAGAATCAAATTGCACTATTTTGCTGTTCAAAACACGTCGTATCCACAAGTGACGAGAGATTTTCAAATCGAAAATGCAAAATGGTGTAAGTTACTCTTGTGGCTTGTCATCGTCCCATTTACGATTTACAATGGCGTATTTTGATTTTCAAATTTTAAAATACATTTTAATTATAGCACTTTAAGCTTTACAGTCTCCAAACTTTTATAGCAGAGTTCAATATTTTTTTTTTTTTTTTTTCGTTTAAGTTTTATTTAAGTTGTATATTTGGAAATACACATTTCCAAAATATCTTTTACGCTAACATGGAAATTTTTTATTTTTTACTTTATAAGTAAATTTGTAATTTTATAATTAATTTTGTTATTTTGAAGATAACTTAATTAAATTTGGCACGAGTAATTAATTTGGTTTTAGCACGAAGGCTATTTTTAGAAACCACAAATATGCAATTGCATGTTTTTCACTGAACATTGAATAAAGCCAACGATAAAATATTTATCAGTTTCAGAAAAAATAAAGCACTTTGGCATCGATTTGTAAGTGCATATTTTTGCATATTTATATGATATTTTGTTATTTTTAGATCATATTTAATTCTTTTAGAGCATATTATAACATTTGAGGATATTTTATATACTTCATAGGATGTTTTTCAATTTTGATTTTATAAAAAAAATAGAAGTATAAAATCCAAAATTTTTGTTTTTGTTACCATTTATCGCTAACGGGCTTAATTTGGAGAAAAAAAATTAAAGATTGATCTTCGTTAAAATCATTTTAGAAATGTAATATCATGTATTAGCTTTTTAACTTGTCCGAATAGCATTGATTAATTTTGTAGAAACCATTGTTTTTTAAGGAATTTAACATTTTTGAACTAATAATATCTAGAAATAGATGGGGAATCTAATGGAAGAACAATAACGGTTTTATGTGATATCATAAGAAATTGGGAATAAAATTTTGATACAGTTAAACATTTTCGGGTCTGCGAGAACTGTCCCTTTGGGCCGACAGTAAGGGATTAGGGGTAAACCCCGAGAAAACGGAGTTAGTTTTGTTTACCAGGAAATATAAGGTCGAGCATTTTAGCTTACCAGTATTGAACGGGATTGAGCTTGCATTGTCAAGTGAGGCCAAATACCTGGGTATGTACTTGGAGGTGAATTACCCAGAAGAGGGTCAAGAAGGGACTTAATGCCTATTACACCTGCAGAAACTCTATAGGTAAAAATTAGGGCCTTAGTCCGTAAGTTGTATTTTGGATTTACACTTCGGTTGTAAGACCGATTCTTACTTATGTACAGTGTACAGTCTGGTGGAAGGTATTGAGTAAATACCTTCCTGGGTTCCAGGAGTAGTACACCTCAGGCGGCTCTGGACATTATTATTAGGTATCTCTAGGGCGGGGCACGTCAGCATACTCGATGAAGTCCAAATTCAACGGTCGGACACTATCCGTGGGCGAGCCTACGGATTTGATACTTAGCAGGGACCTCTGGGTTGAAGCAGAAAATCTCTATGGAGGTTGTGCTGTCTTTACGGACGGCTCGAAAATGGAAGTAGGCACTGGTGCAGAGTTTACTTTATGGGAACTGATATCAGACGATCATACAAATTGTCTGACAGTTGTAGTGTTTTTCAAACAGAAATTCTGGGCATTTATAAAGCCTTAGGCTTGATAGAGGAGAACATTGAACGGGAGTCTGAGATTACTATCTATGTCGATAGTCAGGCAGCATTATTGGCACTGACTAGTCATTATGTTAGGTCCAGATTGGTACTTGAGTGCAGGAAGGAATTGAGAAGGCTAATCAATTTCTGTTTGATAAGGCTCTGTTGGGTTCCCAGTCACTGTGACATTCTCGGTAATGAAACAGCCGATTAATATGCTCGCAGTGCTTCGGAGCTAGATAGGTCTTTCATAGAGACATCTGTTAGGATTCCAATTGGGTCCTTTTTTAGGGCCATAAGGGAGTGGATTCTGGACAACACGAATCGAGCCTGGAATGTCAGATTGGACTGCAGGATTTCTAGAGCGTTATGGTCTAGTCTTAAACTGGTAGTCTTAAAGTCATAGTAGGTATGGTTACTGGTCACTTCTCAATAGGGAGTATGATGAGTAAGTGGGACATTGATACGTCCGATTTTTGCAGGACGTGCAATGATGTAGAGGAGCTAGAGACAGTGTAGCACATACTCCGTCACTGTGTAGGGCTTCAGCGTAATAGGTTGTAGTGGTTTGGATGCCACACACTACATGAGCTAGATGAGGTAAAAGACTTGTCAACCTCATAGGGTTTGTAATGGGAATAAAATGGCTTAGGAACAATCGTAATTGATTGATTGGGTATAGGTTCCACTTTTCCTTTTTCTATATCTTTTTCTATTTCTTTATTATCTTTGTGTATTTCTCTTTTTCAACATTAAAGGGTTCACAATGGGCCGTTTGGCCTCTGCGAATTCGATTATTCGAATCCTGCCCATAAAATCCATGTGCAAAATTACCTATTTCTAACATACACATTTTTTTAGCATCAAAAAATAATAAAAAATAGATTTATAAATCACTGATAACTCTTCTGTCAGGTATATTCATTACTTTTATCAAAAGCTTCTGTCAAATTTAAAAATTTGAGTTGCAATTCTTCCGGCTTTTAATGTGTTCATCTCCTACCCATTCCTTCAGTTCATTTTTAAATTCTTGAAAAATCTTGTGTTCCAGGGTGATTGGTAGTATTCAAGGTTACATGGTAAGAGTTTATTTCGCTCTTTGTTACGTGGAATACCTTCCGTAATCGACCTGATATCAGCCTGCTTATATTTCGGCTCATTTCATAGTTCGAAACATAGCACAGTGGAGTATTTTGCAAAATAAATTTATCTTTTAAATGGCTTGGCCGATTTTGATAAAATCTCTATATAGGAGGAGTTAGACTTTCAAAATATTGTTTGTTTGGGTATATTATCTGACCTTATAATAGCGTGTAAGTGTAATTTTGTAAAATTTTTAACATCCACCAGTGCACAGTGTCACATTTGACAGTTTTAGAACAACAAAAATCCAGTTTTGAAGATATTGGTCTGAAATTGTATATTCTGTTAGTAGATAAGGCCGTAAACATTCCCAATAAAAATGGGCGGGAAGAATCACTGCCACTCCCATACTGAAAAAAATTAATTTATTTTTGTAAAATTTATTAAAATAAAGGATATTTTAAAAGTAGGCATGGCAAGATCTAATCACATTAATCCTAGTTTAACATTTGCATAACAAATTTTCAGCCATTACCTTAAAATATTAAAATAATTCTTAAAAATTTGTTAATATGAGGTACCGCAACTTTTATTCTAATATTTTAAAAGATCGCAAAATGTTGCAGCCAATATTGTCAAATATAATTTTATAGATGTTCTTTTATATAGCAATCGTATTTTTAAATTGGAACTCGTTAGAACTTTTAGTGAATCTAACAAACGGAAAAGTGTTTTCTGAATAGCGGCTCCAATGCCTTTTTAGCAAAATCTGTCCACGTTTTATCTTACTTTGTCTTTATTCAATTCCTAAGTTTTCATCTTTACGTTTTACTCTTTTTTATTTTATTTTTGAAATATCGAAATTGGCAACAATTTTATAATGTTAACAAGTATTATTTTCATAATTTTATTCAAATATCCAATTTTAAATCATAATGTTACTTAAAATGTTTTAAAATAGTAACAGTCAATTTAATAAATTTATCTTTAATGTTATTTAAATTTCTCCGATCAAGGTTTAAAAATGTTTACGTATATCATAATTTTAAATTTAAAAGTTTAAAAATAAGATATTTTGTTTAAGTGATTTGATCTGCTCATTGAATCATACATACTATTAAGGAATTTATTGTAAGCAAAAAAAAAAAATCCTTTGCGAGATTAAAATAATTTTCAGTATTGTATGTACATTAACGAAAGACACAGAGAATTTTAGAATAAAAAATATAAATAAAATTCTGAACAATTCCTTTAAAAATAATTAGAAATTTAATGTGACTCTTTCTGAAATTCACTGTGCTTAAATTTTTTTTCCAAACTAAATTAAAAAATATATATATATAAATAAAATCTAATTAATTTAATAAATTTCTTTTTTATCTCAAAAATATCTCCTCCCCCTCTTAACAGTCACAACTAAGGCGAAACGATAACATACCAAAGGCCAGCTGAAATTTATATTCACTTGAAACGGAATCAACGACGAAATCCAACAAAAAATCCCATATTAAATCACAAAATAATCGGAATAAAGAGGCCAATAAAAATAGCACTAACAAATCTATAAAAACAACAAGAACTGGAGTAAAAACTCAGGACTTAAAACCCCATGAAATCATAGCATTGTCATCTGATGAAGAGTATGATGCAGCTAAAGATAAGACAACAATAACTTCTAATACTAAAAATAAAGATGACATAAGGACAAATGATGATAAAACTAACAATACAACCTTAATTATTAATGACAGTGAGGAAAGTGATTCATTACAATCACATTCATCTTCTCAGCACTCGGAAAATTATGAAGCTGAAGACGAAAATGAAACAGAAATGAAAGCTAAACAACAAAATTATTTGCTAACATCTTCATCCTCCTCATTATCGGCATCTCAAACCCAACAACAGTTACAACAAG
Source organism: Protophormia terraenovae (assembly GCA_951394005.1). Lineage (NCBI taxonomy): Eukaryota > Metazoa > Arthropoda > Insecta > Diptera > Calliphoridae > Protophormia > Protophormia terraenovae. Next base: position 36,255,172 of record OX596073.1, read on the forward strand.
TCCAAAGATTTTTAAAAAGTTTTGATGGCAACAATATAGAAATAGAAAAAAATGTTAATACCCTGAACGAATTGAGAAATTTCCGACAAGCTAATAAACATCATCATCATCATCATCTTACAAAACCGGGAAAATTTAATATATCAACAAAATTTTTAAGAAAATCTCGTAATAAAATAAAAACTCAACAACAGCATCAGCATCACCATCATCATAATTTAGTAACAGCGACAGCAGAAACCACGCAAACGAATACGGAATTTCATAATTTAAATAATAATAATAACAACAACTGTATAAGTAGTAACAATAATTGTAGTAGTGGCAGCAGTAACAACAATAATAACATTTTAATTAATAACAATATTATTAACAATAGCAATGATGAGTCTATAGCTAAATTGAAAGATTTCTCTATAGATTCGTTATTGAATCATTAAAGGAAAATAAAGAAAATAACAATAAAATAAATTACATATGAAAAATATACCTATACATATTTATATTATTATAAAACAAGATGTAGTAAATATTACTGTAATATTATTTAAACATTTGTTTATTTATTTATTTACCAATTAATTTATATTAATAACAAAAAATATAAATGTAATAAATGATAAGTAGTAGTACGTTTTAGGTACTAAACTGTATAACAACTTTTCTGTATAAAATTTGTTCTTTAATTATTTTTTTATTTTTTTTATTTGTTTTTTATTAAAAAAAATTGTTTTAAATTTTGTTTTCATAGCAAAACTTACAATCTAACTTTTTGTATTCATTTTTACCAAACATCCAAAATAAACAAATACCACCTTAGATCTTAATAAACTCTTAATCCTATTTTTGTTTATAAAATACCAATTAATCTATTAAAATACAGTAAAAATTAAAACAGTAGTAGTGTTAATATTAATTAATCTATTAAATAATAAAAGCAAAGTTAAAATTGTAATGTTATTATTAAATTCATTATTAAAATTTATGTTTAATTTTAAACTTTCAATTTTCTTTTGATTTTAAATTAACGAAAAGAAATTTTAATTAGTTTAACATTTGTATAAAAAACAAAAACAATTTTAAGAATGTAAAAAAAATAAAATACAAAGAAATATTCAAACAAAAAAAAAGTTGTTTTATTTAAAAAATATACTTCCTACACTAAAAAAAAGACGAATCTAAAAAATCGTGGCAACTGAGTAAAAAAATCTGAGAAAAAATTCAATATTTTATCCTTTACTTAAAAATTTTACTAAAATTTTAAAACATAAACAATTTCGAACTCAAACTTAATATTTAAACTTAATATTTAAATTAAAATTTCACAAAAAAAAAAAAATAAAAAAATAATAAAAAATTTCATTAAAATTTCAATAAAAATTCGAACATTTTCCAAAAAAGAAAATAATTTGTCTTTGGATCATAAAAGATGACAAATTTCATTGGATTATTATAAAAATTACGACCTGTATGGTGTATACAAAAACCGAAACCTGTTAACCGGTTTTTAAATTTTTCTACTTTCGAGTTATTCGACATGCCGGTTTTTTTCTGTCGGTTAACCGGTTTTTTAATGGAATGTACTTTTTAGGTTTTTCACTAAAACACCCAGTGTTTTTCATATATTATATTTTCCTAGTGTACATTATTTAATTATATGTAAAATATTCACATGATACAGTTTATACCAAAAAGCAAATTAGAGAAGAAAATAAAGATACTGAAGATTCATCGGAAGAAGAACATGATTACGAGCAAAATACAGATGCAGGTATCAATATTGATAATACTTTAATAATCTGTTCCGAGGTCGGAGAAATAAATAGAAAATTACATAAATATGTAAAACTCTTCAATAAATCGAGTGAAAAGCAAAAAGAATTGCAAAACTTTATACAAAGACACGGAGGTAAAGAGCTATAATTAATTTGCGACGTAAAACACAAATGGAACTTTTTGCCAAAAATTAACAGTTTTTAAGAATCAACAAATATGTTAATCATGCGTTGTTAGAGTTTGGTATAGATCCCTTTACAAATCTTGAAAAAGGTGCACTAGATAATCTTTGGAAAACTTTTCAACCATTAGAAATAGCTATTAAGGAGCTTTTTCAAGATTCTGCAATTCTAATAGAGGGAGAAGCAATTCATAAGTTTTTGTATAACATATAAGAATTACGTAATCGACTTATGACAAGGTTTAATGATAGAATTAAAGTTGTAAATACACTTACTGTTTATGTTCAGGAAAATTTCGGTGATAATGTTTTGAAATGCTCCATATATGATCTATTTTTAAATAATGTAGATGAAAATACAGATTCTGATAATGATTCTAATTTCAATTTTGAAAATTAAAACAGCTTAATTTGTGATTTAAGTTACACCATAAACAGCATTCAAAAACCAAAAAATATCTGAAAAATTGGAAGTTATATTATTGCCATTTGACAATTTGTCCAACCTCCACTAATATTGAACGTGTATTTTCGATTTCCAGTTTAGTAAAAAATAAACAAAAAATCGGCTCAAATGTCATCATCTTAACTTTGTATACTTTTTAAAATACTTTTTAAAAGAATAACTTATTATTTTTGTATTTTAAAAATGAAAACTCTTTCTTACTTTAAAATGAAATTCCTTAGTCAATTTTTTTTTTTTTTTTTTAAATAAAAAATTAATTGAAATCAATATTTATTTCTAGTTACAAAAAATATTAATATAATTTGTATTTTTTGAAATAACAAATGTTATAAAAAAAAAGTAATAATAAATTTTTGCTATAAATTTATAATTATTTAATAAAAACCGGTAAACCGTTTTTTTTACATAAAACCGAATTCGAAACCGGTTCTGAAAATGTCGGTGTTTTGAATACACTAGACCTATAGTTGGTCCGTCCAGACTAGAGTTTTTAATTTCCCGACCTTTTTCAACTCCCCGGAATCGGGATTTTATTTTAGGCATTCCCTGGTATTTGGAAAACATAATATTATATTATAATATTGTTCAAAAAGTATAAAAACTAAACACTAAAATCTATATTTATACCCTACACCACCATAGGTAGGGAGTGTATTATGCGTTTGTGCTGATGTTTGTAACACCCAAAAATATTGGTCTAAGACCCATCTTAATTTATACCCATCGGCTTAAAATCACTTTCTAATTAATCTAATTTAATCAAATCAAAACAGGTCGCAATTCTGAAAAAAAATGAATGAAATTTTTTTTTACGTTTTATTAATTTATTGGATCTGCCTTTTAGGCCTTACAATAAGTATATACATCTTAAATCTAAAGCTAAATCTAATTACTCTCTATCGAGAGCGAAGATGACATAAATTGACCCTCCTATTAGCGGGGTGGTAGATCATTTCTGCGAAGCCTTTAATGTGTTCGGGCTTCTGCTAGTTGTCTTGCAAGTGGGTTTGGATGACTATGCAATTTTGCTATATATTTTGCCTTAAATTTGCTGAACTCGTCCCTGACAAGGGGAAATTTGGCACACAGATTTCTTACAGTCCAGGTTATGATCGGTTCATTATTTCACCTAGCCCCCATACAAATTTCTTCCCGGAAATGGGTTTAACGATCATAAATCCCTTAAATATATCAATATTTTAATGAAATTTGGCACATATAAGTCTAAACAAGTGTGCCGAAAGATCGATCCATAAGTAACCATAGCTTCCATATAAACCCTTTTTCAGGAAATCACTTTAACGGGCATAAATCCCATTAAAATGTTAATATCTAGTTAATATTCGACACAAATAAGTTTTATATAAACATAAATGATAGCGCTAAATTTAACAAAGATCGGTCCATAATTTACCACAGCTCCCATATAAGGCCCTCCTTCAGGAATCACCCAAAAGTGAATAAATGCATATAAATCTTAGCATCGACGCAATATTCTGTATTCGTATGTTTTATTTTACATTTAATATGAGCATCGGTCCAATTTTGGCTCCAAGTCTAATAAAAGACCGCTCCCCGAATTATAATGTACACAATGGTGTAGGGTATCATATGGTCAGGCTTGACCGATTATATCTTTTTCTATCGTTTTCATATAAAAAAAACATGAATCCATAATAGAATAACAGAAGGTGGAATCATTAGAGAGAGTTTTCAATTTTAATAAGAATAAAAAAATAAAAATATAGAAACGTTTTTGTTTACATTTCGTTTTTTTTTTTTTTTTATTTATTTAAAAAGTTGTGTAGACTACAATATGCATATAAAACATAATGCCACCGGCTACCATAGAAAACAACTAGAACTCCAACTTGCTCACAAAAAACCTAACTCAATTGTCAAAAAAACCTAACTCTTTGTATGTGTTAGTAAAATTTTCTACAGAACAAATTTATACGTGTGAAGAGAATAACTTTTTGTTTCTGAGCGAATGAAAAGAGTTGGACTTCTAGTTGTTTTCTATGCCGGCTACTACCTCAACACCAACAACTTCCAATGATGCCATCTATATCCTGCCATGGACTTGTCGCAAAAAAACGTTTACTGGAGCTGCAAATAGATGTTCCGGCTAGCAGTTACCAATGACAAGGGATATACTTGGCTTCAGACTTGTGGGTAGTTAACGTAGAATCGGTCCCTGAAGATAATTTATTCATTGAAAAAAAATCTTAAAAAAAAAATTATTTTTTTTGTTTTATTTTATTTTTCAGTTTTTTCATATTTTATTTTAATTCATAAATTGAGAGCACTCTCTCCAATGATTCTACCTTCTGTAATTTTATCATGCATGAATCTATTACTAAATTAAAAATATATGTTTGAAGACAACTTTTTCAATATATATTGAAAATTATTTTCAATAAAAATACTTTTATTAGATAATAATAAAGGTGGTTTTACATTATAATACTTTGTATTAATACCAGAGTTTCATTTTCAATAATACATATCAAAAAATGTATTAAGAAAAGTGTTATTAAATGTCATATTTTTTATTTTCTTTATTAAAATATTTTTTTAAAAAATTAAAAACGAAAAATAAACCTGAATTGGTTACAAATCAAACTACAAATAAAAAAGTTTGCGGAAATTTGATTCAAGAGATGCAATTACGTTTCAAACATTTTAAGATTTCAACATACAAGGTATTGAAGGTATTTATACCGTAATACATTTGAAAATATTCTTGGTATTAATACAAAGTATTATAGTGTAAAACCCCCTTAAGTCGGGGTTTACACACAGCAATTTTTCTTGCCGCAATCCTGACTTAGTAGACGAGGGAGGTAAAAAGAATGTAAAAGTTTAGTGTTCCTTTCTTCTCTCTCTCCTATAAACTCAGAATTGCGGCAAGTAAAATTGCTGTATGTGAACCCCGCCTAAATTTAATACTTTCAAATCCCACACAAATATTTCCGAGTACTCTTAGGATTTGTTTTGTATAGAAAAATATTGATTTGGACTGAGAGAAAACAGTAATTTTTGTTACTTACTGTTAAAACACTATATTTGAGACAAGGAACAAGAAATACGTAAAATTATATGCGATACATTTGTTGATTTGTGTAATTTATCTCTTGATTATTGTTTTTTTTTTTTTGAATTTATGGGTAACACAATTTTTATATAGAGTATTTCTTTAGATACTTTTTTTTTAATTTAATGTCTTGTTTTAAAACTCCATTAATTGTTTTCATATACATTTTTGAAAATTAACTTAATGCACTAATTGCATTATCCAAAAATCGATTTCTGACTTTATAATAGAAATTTATGTTCTTATTCGAAGAACTTTGAACTTAAAGTCAATTATGCATTGGCGAAGTTTTCTAAGATAAAGAATTCCATACTGTCAAACAAATTAGAATGTTTCAAATATGTAGGAAGTGTTATTTCTTTTATATTTATGTAGGCCGAACTTGATGCACGGCAATATTGTATTTGCTTAATTATTGATAAATCAACGTTTTCTGTATAAAAATGCTAAAATTGAAAATTTTTTAGTAGTTTTTAATTCCCGGGAATCGGGAAGTGAAAAATTGCCAAAATTCCCGAGAAATTCCTAGTCCAGACGGATATTGTTTAATATACTCAGAAAGTGATTCTAAGCGAATTGCTATACTATACATTAAGGTGGAGGTCTTAGATCAATATTTTTGAGTGTTACATGAGGGTGTAGCGTTTAATAAAACCACAATAAAAATCTAAATTTAACCTACAATTCAAAATTTTATAAAAATAAATCTAAATTTTACCAAAAGTTTTCACTAAAAACATTGAAATTTTTCTTATTTCACTTATTTCAGTTTTAATTTTGACTTAAAAGTTTAACAAATTTTCGTTCGTTTTATAAAAACAGGGGGTTAATCAATATTTTACTATAAAAAACCCAAAATTTTATTAAACAATTAAAAATTTCACCAAAAATTCGAAAATACTCTTAAAAAAATCTAAATTAAAAAACAAAATAAAACTCGAAATTAAAAAAAAAAAATATTTTACAATAGTTTCAATTGAAAAATTGCCTAAATTTATTGAAAAAATCTTCACTAAATCTAAAATTCCAAATTGCATCAAATATTTGAAAAAAAAAAATTAATTTTATAAAAGTTAAGATATTTTAATTGTTAAAAATTTTTATAAAAAACTTTAACTATAAATAAATAAATAAATTCTTTTATCAAAATTTGTTCAAGTACTCCTAATCCTTATTCCACTTTAAACAGTCCGCTCGTTTTTGTCTTCTGAATTCGAGTTAAATTGGAACTAATATACCATTTACACCAAACAAAAACTAGTAGTTTTTGGCTTCATTTAGTTTTTGAATGAAAAACTACATAAATTTCTTTGGTTTTTCCATACAAATCAAAACCCATTTTCATGTAGTTTTTGTCAAAAACTCCTAAAATAATTGTTTGTGATAGAGCCTGTTCATTGATTTTAGAACATTAAGCTTTCGTATATGTTAGTTAACAAGAAAATGTCAAATTAATTGAATTAATTTTAATCGTTTTTTATATTTTTTAAACAAATTATTTCGAAAACATTATTAAAAACAATATAAGAAAATAGAAGAGCACATAATTATAGTTTAAAAAGTAATTTTATGAAATATTCAAACAATCAAAAACCATACGGAGGAAAAACGAGGTATTAAACAGTCTGGTTTTTGAGTTCGGTTTTTCAAAAACCAATTAGTTTTTACTTTAGTACAAATGGCATATAAATGAAATATTGTTGATGTGAAGATTTGAAGTTCAATTTGTTTTATTGTATTAAATCTAGTAAACCATGCATTGTAATTTAGATTATTTTAGATACTGTTTAATAAACTTTTTACTTTTCAAATAAACCTCAACACATTAGGTTATGGGCCCAGGAGCTCGTTGATAAAATTGTCGAAAAAAATGATAAAATATATTAAAATTATTAACAAAATCTTTTTGGACAATTTGGACAAACAAAATTTTGAACAATGGAATGCTGTACTAGGAACAGAGCAAGATATCAAGAAAATTGTTATGGCACATTCAAAGCTTGTTTCGCTAGTGGATCCCTTATTATTTGTGCATATTCTCTAGATGCTACAACAGCCAACGAAATATGGAACAATTTTGTTAAAGCATTTGATGATTCCGGTCTTTCACGCAGAGTAAGTTTGTTGAGAAAGTTAATTACAACAAGGATGGAAGACTTTGTAAATGTCATTATGTCGACATCAAATAAGCTATCTAGTGTTGGAATGAAAGTTTCTGATGAATGGATCGGTACGTTAATGTGGCATTAGCACACAACAATGTGTATCATGCTAGATTAAAACATATCGATATTCGACATCATTTTGTTCGTGAGTTGGTGCAAAATAATTATATAAAAATAAATCATATTGGTAGCAGCATCCTAACAAAAGCGTTACATGCTGGAAAGTTTAATGAATCTCTTAAACCAAGAGACTTAAATTCTAGTGGGGGTGTTGAAGTGAAGATTTGAAGTTCAATTCGTTTTATTGTATTAAATCTAGTAAACTATGTATTGCAATTTAAATTATTTTTTGTATTTCAAAAATTTAATTAATTTGTATACTTTTTATGCGTCAGAAGTAAAGTCATTACAACGGAAGTTTCCACATATTTCACTTATAACTCAACTTAAAGGCGTGCATTTTGCTTTAGCAGCATTAATTTTGATACACAATTTTTTACTCTTTTGTTAGACCCTTGTAAATGATAAGAATTTCCAATGCAAATTCCAATTCCAAAAATCGCAAAACGAGACAATATGGGAAATATATCCCAGACATATGATTATTTATTTCCGTTGAGTTTTTGTTTACCGATTTTAACCGAAAATTTACAGGTCTAATGAAATGTAAATTTTTTTACGAATCCAATTTCATTTTGAGTTGAGTAAAACACACAGTATTTTTCTAAAATGCCAACAAGTTCTTAATGATTCCGTATTCAATTATAAAAGTACTTATCCTAAGTTCTATTTTCCATAATAAACTTATGCCCCAATTCTGTAAGTCGATTTTTGTCATTTCCGACTAAAATGATATTGAGTTTTTATTTTTCATATTCTATATGTCCCTTGCGACTGTTTGGGTTTTTGTCTGTAATAATGACAATTTATTACGTTATTTGGCTCAAAATTTTTTATTCTGTAAATCGATATTAGTCGATTGAAATGCCAAAACAGCCACTTATGATTTTCTTACCGTTTTGGTAAAGGAAAAGCAAAAACAGTGCATTTTTTACAGAAAAATGTATAAATATAATATATTTTTTTTTTAATAAAAACTAATATTTTAGAATGATATGATCTTTTTAACTTTCTCGAATTGTTGACCTTTTCTAATACTAATACTGTGCTCTCTACTAATATAAAACTTTTTATGTCCATGAATTTTGGGAACTTTATTATACTAAATTGAAGTAGAGATTTATTGCACTTCTCCGGAGAAGATTTATATGGGAGTTGTGGTCAGTTATGGATCGATAAAACTTTTAGCGTAATTATAATTGTAAAATTCATATAAAAAAATGCTTGTGTCTGAAGTGGAACTTTATTAGAACATACACATATTGGAGTACATTATCTATCTTATATAAAAGTGTACAAACATCCAGTTCTGTAAATAATCATGAGTATACTTAAAAAATGAGCTTACAAAGCATGTTGACCCTGAAAATAAAAAAGCAAGCATACATTTGTAGACGTTATGTCCGTCAAAGAATCATGGTAAATCTTCAGACAAAGTGGCATTCCGCAAACTTTGCAATACATGCAAATAATATAAATCTCCACATTACAATGATCTAAGAGTTAACCAGTATTCATAAGATTCCAATGTAGGATATAATTTGTATTCGTTAATTAGTAAAAACGCTGGTCCAACCGTATGCAGAAATTCTAATATCCACTTTTCTTCTGAAAATTTCGAATTATTTTGCATTTTGAATTGTGAGAAGTAACTATCCGTACTGACGATAAGTGCACATTTAATTGGAAACACACGAGATATAACATAAAATGCAAAATTATCCAAATTGTATTATTTTTAAAGAATAAAAATTATTTTTAGTTTATTTGTTTTTGTTTTTTTTACTTTTTGTCATTTTTTGTACTCGGCATATACATATTGAAAAAAAGTAAAATTATAGAAAATAATTATACTAAAATTTATTTCAATTTATATTGTTTTTATTATTGGCAATGCCTCATTTGAAAGCAATGTAAAACATAGACATAAACCACGTAACTTAGACGAAAAAAATATTTTGAGATAGAGAATACCATTTGTGACTGCTTTCCGTCTACAGTCGGAACGTAAAATCGATATAGACAATATGGGCATTATTTAAAAAATTGTTGTACTTAATAATTATAAATTAATGAAAACCATTGAAAAAATACATCTTTTTTATACATATGTTAAATTTGCTTAAGAAACTCAACTTTGATCTGTTGTATTATGAGGACAAAATAGTAAAATTAAGAAAAAACTTGATTTTTTGGCGTTTTAAAGTGTTTGCTATAAAACTACGATAATTAAAACACAAATAAAAAATGTTACCAAAATTAATTTTGGCCAAGAAAAGTGATCGGCGAAACCATAGTGCAATTGTCTGGAAAACAAAGTTGATAGTTTTTATGACACTAATCGTTTTTCTATTATTTTATCGATGATCGCTTATCCAACAAACGTTGTAATTTACACCTGACCAAAGACGAACGTGATTGTTTTTTTTTTTTCGAAACCCGCAAAAATATTAAGCTGTAAATATTTTCTCTAACTACTTTAATTGGGATTTAAAAAATCTATTGTTCAGTGTTATAAAATTGATAATAGTGATAAACAATTTACAACAGTTGTCTTAATAAATAAATTTGAAGTGTAAAAATATTATCATTTGTGTCTAAGACACTCTTTGGGGAATATTTGCTAGACATGATTATCCTCTTGAGATAGTAAGGGCCAAAAAAATGTAAATACTTTCGAACAAAAGAAATTTTACGGCACTCATCAAGATCTTCGGCACACTTGAAATTATTATATTTTTTTTACGCCTTAATAAAAGTTGTTCTGTGTAGCCGGCCTGAGGCCGAGCTTAAGGACTTTCTCATCTGGGTATGTCGAACACCGGCTTCGCTAAATAAACTTTTTTCGAATATCAAAAAAAAGTTCCGCCATTTTTATACAAAATGTCAATTTTGCTCTCAAGTAATTAATTAATATGGTAATGATATATATCATTGAAAAGGTATTTATAAGTACTTTTAAATGACATCAATATACTTAAGATCCGACAATTATTAATGAAGATATTCATGAAAATATATTGAAACTTTGAAGGCCTATAACTCGTAAACCGAACAAGAGCGGACAACATTTTTTATTGCACTATAAACACATGTAAAAGTACTATAGAATCACTATCAAAATTGTTTAAATATCAACTGTGCCGAAGATCTTGATTTATGCCAATTTTACAAATATCGTTTACGTTTGAGAGAAAGAGCACTTAAAAAATAGTGGCGATTACTCACACTTATAATGAATAAAATTTTAAATAATTGTAGAATCTTTGAAATTTAGTATATTTTTATAATATCGATCTATTCCACTTTTGCTCGAACTTGCTTTACGAAACATGTACGAATAAGAAAATACAATTTTGCTTTTAAAATCATTTGCAATAAAATTAATAAGAAAAATTGTGAAGAATTTTTCAAATTCATATTTATTATCTTATATTACTTGCATTTAAAGAAAATTGGGCCAATGTAAGCATTTGCAAAGATAAATGAATGATTCAAAAATTAATTTTAAAAGAAAATAGATAGAATCAAAAACAAAATTAAAGGAAATATTTGTAGAATAACAATTATGACCTTAAAATAGAAATCATAATATCTGTGAATATTTAGAAATAAATGTGAGATACATACACGAGTCATTAACTCAGCTCTTGCTGATGGATGTATACAGAGTTAGATCAATCTTTAAAATATCAATTGCACTTGTTCTACTATTCAAATAATTATTCATCGATATGAGGGAGGAAAAATGATAACAACAACTGTTCATATCTCTCAGTTTTGTTTTTCATTACTAGACATACGGTAATTATTATTAGAAGTTATTATTATTTTTTTTTTAATGAATGTGTAACCAACCACCTTTTCAGAAGAGACGACAACTTTTTCTTTAAGAACCAAATCAATAGAATATTTAAATTTAAATATTAGTTGAAATAAAACGTTAACACAGAAAACAATTATGATTAAATATCGGTTATTTATTGTGCTATTAAGTGTAGTTTTAATTTATCGAACGGAATTGATATATAGTCAAGGTATTAGAAAAGAAATCAAATAGAAATAAATAATTTATATAAATTGTTTTTTAACAATTTATTATCATTATTATTATTATTATTTTTTTCTTAAAGTTTATCCAAATTTTCCTTCAATGAGTTTTGCTGAGGTTCGAAAATTATATCCTCAAGTATCGGTTAGCGAGTCTCGTTATTGGCGCAAAGCACGTTCGGATAATGTAGTCGATCATCCTTGTAAACGTGAATGTGTAGACAATCAAAAAATGACCTGTTACTATTATATGATTGTTCATTATGATGAAACTATGGGTCCTAGATGTTCTCGTTATTTGAGTTCTGAAAATCGTTATAAATATGGTAATCGAGAATATATAAATCCCTATAATCTTGAAGGTAGGGCGGGTGACTATGATGACTGCAAATATGCTGATGGTGTACAAACCGAAATAATGGTAGTGAATGGTCAATTACCAGGTGAGTAATAGAGAAAAATAAATAGAAAAATTAAATAAATTAACGTTTTTACAATTTTTGTGTATTTAAAATAGATTAAATTGATTTTGAAATGTCACCAATATTTAAATTTGTACCCTTTTGGTATAAATAGATCACCCTGATTCAGCTCCGTTTTTTTTTTTTTTTTTTTCATTGATAACACTTTTAACGGTGAAAATAATGATGTAAAAATTTTTGAGTGCAATTAAATAGTTTGGAAGTTATAGGGCTTTGAAAATCGTCCTAAGAAACTCGTTTTGTTAAAAAAAAAAAGTTGGGTAAAAAGAAAGAATAACGTTAGCGAAACCGCCTTCGGTTAAAACCCCTTCCGCTATTAAGAAAAAATGTTTCCACAAAAAATAGTTTTAACGAAAGTTTTATTTTTATAAATGCACCATTAAAAGCTTTTAATTGACACCTTAATCTTTGCAATCGAATAAATAGTATAGGAAATATTTAATTGTAAGTTAGTTAGGGAGATGAATACCAAGATTTTATTTGAAGTATTATATCTAAGCTTTCTTTAATGCCAATACAGGTCTGTTGAATGAATTTCGTCCTTAACTCTTCTCACTTGACCAAATGTCTGAAAGTATGTCAGTGCTTGTGAAAAGAATGTCGCTAATATACCCAGCAAAAAATTATTAAAGTAATTCTTTACAAATGACATCTCACATCCAAAGTATCTAATGAATTTTTTCAACTATTCTAGTAGTTATTTTTAATATCGTTATAAAAATTGCGGTATTAAATACTTATTTGATCAAAATTTTCCTTGGTTTTTAACACTTCTTAAACATTTATTCAGACATTTATGCAGAAAAGTCTAAGAAACAAAAGGCACTTGGTTAAATATTAAAAGAAAAATAATAACAATTTTGAATAATTTGAGATTTTAATTTCATCTTTTCTTTTTGCTTTTCTATAAATAAAAACTGAATTATAATTATATACTCGTATCTTTACTAACAACCCTAAGAAAATCATTTTTGGAGTCAGGATTTTTTTCACTTTGTAGTAGTCGTTTTTCCTCACATCTTAAATAAGGACTGCGCACGAAAAAATCCGTGCATGCTCTTGGGCTTATAACTTTTGACGTGGTGAAAAATTAATAATTCTGTTAAATGGTTTGTATTTGCCATTATGCTCACATGCCAAGTGCTGTTTCATGGTATGTAATAGCAAAATTGATTTATTTTAAAATGGAAGTTTAACAAAAAACACAAACACATAATTCAAATTTTTCATTAAATCTTGCATTGGTCATATAAAATAATTCCAAGGAAGGCTGTTGTGCCGCAAAATACAGTTTCTTGGGTCATCATTTTATACAAAGAAGTCATGATCACTGAATGGTAACCTGGTAATGGAAGACAAATAGTATCTTCAGGCTGTAGGACTCTGGCAAAATAGAAAGGATTTTGAAAGAAATTTACCTCATCTCTGGAAGAAAAGTGTTACAAAAAGTTAATTGTTTAAAATATTTATCAGAAAATTAGAAAGGAAGTCTAGCCTAAAGACTTATAAAACAAGAAAAAAATCGAAACCCAAGCAAGAATTTGGAGGAAATAAATAACATGAAAGTTCTTCGGACGAATTTTTTCAGAAATTTTGTTTCTGTATATTTGGGCTTTAAGCCCAAATTACAATAGCGCGTATGTCAGCAGCAGTTTGTGCTGACATAATTAGCGGACCACGCCCACTTTGGATGGCAAAGTGGGCGGACCACGCCTCCTCCCATATAACGTAAAATGTGAAAAAGTTGATGGTGGGTATATAGATTCGGCCGAGCCGAATATAACATTCGCGCTTCTTTTATTCTTATTTTAATATTTTTTCGTTGAGTCGGAAATTTTTATTTGCAATTCATTATTTCAACTGAGAACATTATTTAATTTTTACATCTTTTTATTTTATTATATACGAAAGTATTTATGTAGTTGAGCCTTTACACTTACACTTTAAATCTCGTTTGAAAAAACAAAATCCACCCCGTTTACATTACACAATAACGACAGTTCTATAGATTTTTTTTTTTTTTTTGACAACTGATTTTTAATCAAATTAATAGATCTCTTACCACATTTAAATGAGCTATTTGCTTCACATTACTTTTTTAAATTTAAGTTAATTTATCAGCCTGTTCATGAAATCTTCAAAGGAATTAAATTGGAAACGAAATTCCAATCCAATTTCAACTTGAAATGGGTTGTATTTTACTAGCCACTTAAAGAAAATCAGTGTTGAAAAACGACATTTTTTAAAGTCTATTTAAATTTTACTAAATTTTGGTAAAATCTATTTAGAAACAAGATTTTGAATTTGTATGGAAAATCCAATTAAAATCTAATAAAATTTTGTAGATTTTGCTTGAAATTTCATTTAAACTAGATTTTGTGCAAATGTAAATGGGGTATTATTCTATTTTAATGATTTATTTTAGACGAAATATCAAAAGATTTTCTTGCAATTTACCTTGTTATTCCATTATAGTCCATCTTTCTATCTACAATATCTTTCAATCTATCTAGCTCTCAATCTGTTTCTCAACATATCCTTTAATGATTCTATATACATATATGTATGTACATTCCTTTCTCTCCTCTTTCTAGGTCTCACTATTGAAACCTGTTTTGGCGATACCATTGTCGCTGACATAATCAATAGTATGCATGAAACCACTACTGTTCATTGGCATGGTATTCATCAAACCACTAATCCCCATATGGATGGTGTACCACACGTTACGCAATATCCCATAGAACCGGGACAGGCCTTTCGTTATCGTTTTGAAGTGGATCATGCTGGCACTCATTGGTGGCATAGTCATACGGATCATCAAAGAGCTTTCGGTTTGGCTGGAGCCATGATAGTGCGTCAGCCACGTAAGGAAAATGTTCATGTTCAACTATATGATTTTGATTATACGGAACATGTTATAATGATACAAGATTGGATGAATGATTTAGATGAAACACTACCCAAAAGTATACTCATCAATGGTATGGGACGCAATGCAGTGGATAATAATAAGCCAATATTATATGCTAAGTTCTCGGTAGCTAGAGGTGGTCGTTATAGATTTCGGGTAATATTTAATGGTGTCACCAATTGTCCAGTGAGTTTGAGCATTGATCATCATGATCTGATGGTAATATCAAGTGATGGCAATGATATAGAACCTGTAGTAGTGAAAAAACTAACATTTCATGGAGGTGAACGTTTCGATTTTGTTTTAAATGCCAATCAGCCGGTGGAAAATTATTGGATACGTGTTAAGGGTTATTCATTTTGTGAAATTAAGAAATTATATCAAGAAGCTATACTACATTATTTAGGAGCAGATCGTTTGTCTATGCCTAAAGGTTCTGCACCAAGATACGAATATGAACCACCAAATGCTGTGGAGTTTAATGGCTTTGATGTCAGTGTATCGTCAACAGGCAAACATTATGGTTTTAATGATGCCAAAGCATTGGTTTTAAAAAAAGAATCCAATCAAAAACCTGATATAACTCTTTATACCAGTATGAATGTGGTTTTACGCGGGGGTTCTTTTCTCTTTCAAATGGATGATATTACTTTCACTTTACCGCGAGTGTCAATGCTGCAGACACGCAATTTAGGTATTGGCAAACTATTTTGTAATCGCACTCAACAATTAGGGTTGGGCTTTAATTGTTTAAAACGGCATTGCAAGTGTACAAATGTTTTACAAGTTCCGGCTTTTAAACATATCGAAATTGTAGTATCGGGAAAATCGAATACTGCACATCCAATACACTTGCATGGTTATTCGTTTCGTGTTGTGGGTATGGGTGTGTTGGGCAAAGATAAAATTGATAAGGTAAGTTTTGTTTCCCCATTTGCTGTTTTATTTTATATAGAATAAATGAGTTTTACATATACATATGTATGTATGTTGAGATAAAAAAAGTTTGCAAACAATTTTTATAAGAAAGATAAGTCGAAATCAAATTTCGGATTGTGAAAAATCTAAAATATTATTACCGGAAATTAATTTATCACCTCTATAAACATTTTGGCAAACTTTTTTCCTTAACATATTTTAATTATTTGTAAAAATTCTCTAAATTTCTTTTTTTCATTACAGATAGAAGAAATCGATCGTCGCAAACCCCTACCTCGTCGTCTTAGTAAAGCTCCCCTTAAAGATACTGTGCAAGTACCTGCCTATGGTTATACTATCATACGTTTCTATGCCGATAATCCTGGTTATTGGATTTTTCACTGTCATATTTCCATACATGCAGAAAATGGTATGGCGTCTGTTTTGCGTGTGGGAGAAGATACACAAATGAAAATGTGTCCCGTTAGTAATTGTGGTCTATGCAATTCAGTATCTTAAATAAATTTTATTTTATATAAAAGAAATATTTTATTTTATTTTTATCTACTATTATTATTTAAAATTAAAGTTACGCTACAAATCAATACCCTCTTGGGCAGCTAAGATGGCTTTGATTTTCATGAGTAATTCCTTTTTCACAGCATCAGGTACTATGGCTCGTGCTTTGGGTGTAACTTCCGATATTAGTTGTTCCACTTTAACATTATTACCTTTTTCTTTGATAATGCTACGGCACATTAGACGTACCTCATCACGCCAGCCACATTCGGCCAAGCGATTGCAAAGTAAATCTTTAAGTCTGTGGGAAATAGGCATATTTACAAGAAACCTTGCAAAATATTAAAATATTAACTTACTTGGATCTATCACCACTTAAAATCGTCATTTGGTCTACGGTTTTTGTTAAAGTCATTTTGTTATGAGCTCTTGTGAGTTTGGCGCTTTGTATAATTAATAAATAGTACCGTTAAACTTTAATAAAAATCTAGATTTTTACAGAGGATTCCAAGGTATATTAACTATTAGGTAGAGTTAAAAACACAGCTGACTTTTTTGTTCTTTATATGTGATGACTGTCAAATCTTTTTTTTATATGGTGTTTGTTTCTATGTGAGTTTTGTTTACATTTTTTATACCATTTTTGTTATTGTTTCAATGTACAAAATTTGACATTTTACGAAAACAAATGAGAGAACTTTTTTTATTGTTGTATTTGTTGTAGAATTGCTTTAACCTAATAGTAAATAAGCCTTGGAGGATTCTTTCCAGAGACCTGCGCCGAACGATTTTAACGGCGGCTTTGCTAAAAATTGTTGGCGGCGGCTCAAAGTCGGCTTTTAGCCGGCGAGAGGTGAACATAACAACTTTTTATTTCCTAGTTTTCGCATTGTCTTATAGAGTACATTGGTTCACAAATGTGGTTCCAAGTCTCCTTAGATGTAAGGGGATCCGAAGACCGTTTGTTTGAACATTATTTTTTATTTCCTAAAAGATTTATAACATACATTTTTGTATTTTTGTACTTCTAAAGTGTCAAAACAGAAGACCGTTTCGAACATTATATTTTTAAAATTATTAAAAAAAGTATATATGATCTTGACACAGCTCTTCTCTCTACACATATAAAATTGGATATTCTGATATTTTGAAACATTTTTTATTTTATCACAGATTTTAACATTCGGACATTTTAAATACGTTGATTTTGTTGAAATGAATCTAAAAATTTATCATTATTTTTATTTTTCTTGAAAAATGTAACGGAAATAATCTTAAAATATGGTCTTAAAGTAGGGTCGAACCATTATTAAAATTTTTAAAGTTTACAAGGCTTTACCAATGGTATAGTAAGCAAATCAATGTTTTTGAATACAACTTTAAGTAATTTTGATTATAAATGGTTGGTAAAGATGTGTTAAGTTTTTTTGAATACGGCTGTAAAATTATAGATTATATAACTAAATTCTTTGAAAATACTGCCATTTTCACAGCTTCCGATTTCTTTATATTCTGAGTTTAATGCTAATTATCAACCTCCAAAAATTATATTTTACTATGTCCACTGATATATATATTTTAATTCATTGCGTTTTTACTATTTCTAAAAATTTTTCCTAAAGTTAGCGGGTTAAGCTTCTCCTATTAGATAGATCTAAATTATCCAAACATTTTGTTTAATATCTTGTTTAAAAATTGTTCTACAGAATAATATTATTTTCATAATAGAGGATACAAATTCGAACGTAAGCTTGATAACAAATTACTAATTTTGTGTATGTAAATTTCCGTAAAAGGAAGTTAGAAACTCTTTATGTAACCTACATTAATTTTTTGGAATACGGCTAAATATTTATTGAAAACTGTAATATTGAAAAATGCAGAATGGTGATGTTTATTCCAAAAAAACAAATTGACTCGTTTTTTAATATATTTCAAAGCCAGAAAACATCTCGATTTGTGTTGTTTAATAATTTAACACAATAAAAACAACTAAGTTTCCATAGGAAAGAAATTTTTAGTATTTTAGTACATTATCAGAACCACTTCAGATTATTTAATAACATCCTCAGAATTAGTGGTATCACAACCAATTCTGACATTCGTCTAAATTCGTTTTGAAAAATGTTTTAGAGAACTAGTTCTTAAAAACTAATTCTGTATGAATCCTACATCACTTCTGAGAACTTCCTAGAACTGTTTAAAAAACTTGTATACAAAAATTTCAAAAATTAAAAAAAATATATGTGTATATATTTACAAAATTCAATTGATTTCAAAAGTGGACTTTAGAAAATAGCCCATTAGAATACAAAATAAAAATAAAAACAGATTCTGAAACCTTTCCCTAACTCTTCTATGGCACTAGTTCTGAATGTGACAATTTTGAACAAAAATTATTGATTAAGGAACTAGTTCTCGAACCGTTCCATAGAATGGGTACTGGCTAGGTAACACTTCCACAGAACTAGTTCTGGAGGTGACAATTTCAAACAAAAATCATTGGTCGTAGCCAAAGTAGAACAAATACAGGCTATTTTTATGTGTTTTAGAACTAGTTGTAGAACTAATACAATATTTCCTGGGTGAATTAAAAATTAAATTTATATTTGTTCACATTTATTATTTGTTTAAAAATTTTATTTTTGGAATTAGAAAGTATATGTGTGTAAAATTTTTATTTAAATCAACAATTTATGAAAATATTTTGGCAAAGGAAAAACATAATAAAATTATATGTGAGCAGTGATGCATAAACTTATTTACTTTTTTAAAGAACTACACTGTTCTGAAATTTTTGAAAATAAAAATTGAAAATTAGATTTTTCATTTAAATTTTAGAAAAGAACTGTTGAAAATTCTATATTTCATTAATATTTCAGAAAACAATTATTTAAAATTACAATTTATATTTCAGAAAAGTATAATTTAAAATAAGTTTTTATATTTTAAATTCACAAAAGATCAATTTATAATTAAATTTTACGTTTTAAATTCAGAAGACTACAAATGAAATTCAGTTTTATATTTTGAATTTCAAAAACAACAATTGAAATTTAGAATAATTCATTAAAATTTAGAACATTGAATAAGAGTGATTTAAATGATGAAATAATGTTAGATCAACTTAATTTATGTGACCTTTAAGCAAATAAAATTAAGAAATTGTTTCAAATCCATCTGGAAAAATTATTCCTAATGCAAATTTCATTCTATATATTATTTCAGTTGAAGTTCTGAATTTAAGTAAGTTTTTTCAAAATTTCAATATTTTTCTGAATTTTAAATGGAAAAATCTTCTTATAAATTGTTCTTTTCGAAAATTTAAATAAAAATTCCAGTTTAAGTTGTTATTTTCAATTGAAAACCTAATTTTCAAGTAATTTTTTTCAATTCTAAATAAAAAGTTTCACTTCTGAAATTTATATGAAAAATGTAAATTTCAATTGTTATATTCTGGAATTAAAAGAGAAATATTATTTTAATATGTTCTTTTCTGAATTATAATAAAAAAATCATAAACTAAAATGGTATTTTCAAATTTTGAATTGGAATATCTCATTCTCATTTGTTCTTTTCTGAAACTGAATTCATAAACCTCATTTTAAATTGTTGTTTTCATAATATCATATAGAAAGTTTTTATTTTAACTTAAAAATAGTGTAGTAAAAAACATATGTGTCTGAACATAATATTAAATAACATATAACACAATAACTAAAATAATTTACTTTGTGAATTGGGTTAGTATGTATTTAGTTCATATTTTTTAATCTTAACACACGTTTTGCTTCATAACTTTTTTCCGAAGCAATTTTTATTTGTTGGGAGTTTGACCAAAATGAGTAACGAAAATGATGTATGTGCTATAAATTATTAAAAATAAAAAAAAATAAAAACAAATTGGTCCTACAAATAATTGGTCAAAGAATTAAATGTCCTCTGTCATACTGTTTTCAACGTCATTCAACAGTATCAGGGGAATTCAACCATCGATAGGAAACATGGTTCAGAAAAAAAAAGACCACATGATATTGGATGGACAAGTAAATTGAAACCATATTGAAAAGCACTCCAAACACATCTTGTAGAAAATCACCGCATTCTCTCCAGTTAAATGATTTTTTTTTTGCGAACTAAATTTAGAAATTTTAGAAAAATGGAATGAAAATGGAGAGAAGAAAACTGTAGCTATTATTCCATAAAATCATAATATATTCCAAATAATGTCTAAAGAAAATGCATAACGTCTATTGCCGCTGAAGCAAAATAAAAGAGAATCCACTATTTTCATTTTTTTTTTTTTTTTTTTTTTGCTTTAAAATTTCCCTTAATGATGCAAAAATAGATAAATAATAAAACACTTTTCAAATAACATTTTTCTTAAATGGAACAAATTTTATGACTGTTTTTGAAATTAATGTTACTATCATTTGACTTTTGTCAATACTATGGATGTGCGATTAATCGGTTATACAAAATTTTATTTAATCTATACACATATTAATCAGTTAATCGATTAATCAACAATTCTAATTAATAAAAATTCTGATTAATTACTTTTAATTTTGATTAATCAAATTTGAATAATATTATTCAATGTTCTCAAATTTAGTTTACAATTAAACAAATGAAACAAAAAATGCTAAATATATAATATATCGTCACCGAAAATGCAAAACAACGTAACATCAAAATTTTCAAAATTGTGTTTTTGATGAAATATATTTCATTATTCCAAAATACATGTGACCACAGATTTTCAGACTTGTAACTCAAAAAATGACGGTAATATTAACGAAGGCAATAATTTTCTCAAGTAAAAACAACGTAACATCTCATTGGTTAACAAAAATAAAAAAAAATAATTTTTCTTTTTTTTTACGAATTTAGATTGCAAATTATTAAAAACATAATAGCTATTGAAATTTTGGAGTAAAAGTTATCAAAAATCCTTTTAATTACAATTTTTGTAAAATTTTTATTGATGTTACGTTTATTTGGCTTCACAAAATTGAAATCTTGAAAAACGTAAACCACATAATTTAAAAAATATTTAATGAAATTTTAATTTTTCATCATCAATATATTAGGCAATATTTAAGGATGTAATTTTCCAAAAATCTTGTTTGTAGGACAATTTGTTTAGATTTTATAAAGTTTTTAGTGCCTCCTGTAAAGTTATGAAAAGTGATGTTACGTTGTTTTGCATTTTCGGTGACGATATGTTATTTGGTGATTAAACGACCCACATTTTACATTTTTAAACGACTTTGCATGCAGTTTTTTATATTATAATGAAAACATAAAAAAGAAAGTCAAATAAATTTAAAAATATTTAATTATTCACGATTTTAACTATTTAAATTCCTGATTAATTGATTAATCATAAATATATTTAATCAAATTGTTGAATAAATCAAATAATTAATTAATTTGAAATTTGATTTTTACGTCACGTTACGGTCTTTTGCATTTTAATATGTATATATATAAGAATATTTTTATCTATAAGGTAATTCATTACAATCAATCTTGGATGTTGAAATAAAAAGATACCAGTACCTATGCTACTGAATTACCTCTTATTAAAAACTATGATGAACCATATCCCATAGACGGACTTCTCCTGATAACGGACAAAATCACCGCCTATGGAAGCTTTCGCTGTATATGTAATTTTCTATAGTAGCTTCTTGGCTTGAGATTAATGTTCAATTTTTATTATACAAAAAGATTGAGTGAATGCGTCCATAATATGGATGAAAAAATAATTCATATAACCATCGACGATTTATGATGAACACGCTAAAGTTGTTACTGACTCCGGAGAGAAATGAAATGTATTCTACAGCGTAACGTGTGATAATCTTGAAGACATGTGTCGTTATTCCTCTTCCTTTTTAAAGTGAATAACAAATTGCAAGACTCTTGAGATTTTGCTACACACTAATATACAGTGGCTCACAGCTTAAATTATGCATTATACAATTTTATTTTTAAAGCTCTATGACAAAGTAACAGACTGGAATTAAAAATAAAATTTGGTATCATAAGAAAGAGGAAGATTTCTAATTTAATATAGAACCATTATTTAGTGTTAAAGTTTACCTTTAAGCAAATTAAAGATATGAAAACAAAAAATCCAATATTTTTATCTCACAGCTTATTTTAAGCACCCACTTATGACATAAAATAATTGAAAATTACGACCAATAATTACATTCAGATTTGTGATGAAATTCGGTCAATTTCAAAAGTAAATCGTATTCTTAAATCGATTAGGTTGTGATGTTCAATATGTTTCTTGTCAAATCACAACAAATTAATTTTGAAATTTGTATTATTTAAATGAAATAAATTTTATTTTAATGTTTTTATGTTAATTTTTTAATAAAAAATTATCAAAAATTAAGTTTTGCGTGAAGCTGCCACAAAGGAGATATTCCTTGCTTCAAAAAAAAAAAAAAACATTGCCCATAAAAATAACATTTTGTGGAGGAATAATAAATTTACATTTTTGGCGATTATTTAATAAATCCTACAAAAAAAAAAATTAATGCAATATTTTAATAGGAACACTTTTTAGCATATGCAGTTTGGACTTTGCATTAGTTTTAAATTTTTACTGGTGATTTGAAATTGGGTTAGCACAATGATTATTTTGAATATTCAAAATCAGTTTTTTCCTTTGTGGTAGATATATCCAGAAACCTTAAAAGTTAAATTGTAAAACCCATATGTGAAGTTACAGTTTAATTCGAGTGTCTGATAGGTTTTTAAACAATAAGGTACATCGCTTCATTACAAGTTCCATCACAAATTACAAAATATATTTTAAGTTTTAAACTTAAAATTCTGTGTTTTAAAGGAACAGAATAAAAAATTTTAGGATTTACAGAATTTCTATACTTTTCTTAACCTCTGCCTCAATATATATTCTTTAAAATGTATTATTTATTTTATTTTTCTTTCTACAATATAGGTTTTATTTTTTACCCATATGATTCTAATTTTTTTGTAACATTTTTAATCAAATTCAATTTTAAAACGAGTACCAAAATTTGTTCGATTTGAAAACGATAAAATCATGTCAATTTCGTTTTTATCACAACCATGCTTTTATTTTCAGTTTGTTTATGTTGTTGAAAATTTTTTAATTTTAATATTTTTATTTTGAAGTTTTTTGCAAATGTTTATGTTTTTTATTTTATTAGAAACACAATTTTTGGAAATTTAGATATCACAATAATATCGTTTTCAGCAATACGATATGATATTACTTTGAGTCTACATTAGACAAATTTTTATCAAGACAAACGTCAAAATTTTATCAAGATAAAGATTTGTCTAATGTAGACTGAATTTGTCAGTGTTATTGCAGCGTTAAAAGAAAATTGTCAGCGCTTGAGCTCTGACAACTTTGTCTTGATAATGCTTAGTAAAAGACGCCATCTTGATTGTTGTTGGTACTTTTTGCATGGCTTATTATGACATACGTTTTCCCCTATAATTGACAGAGATAAAAAATTATCTGCAACTCAAACAAAAATTTGACGTTTGTCTTGATAGAAATTTCTCTAATATAGACTCGACGTAACTAATCGGCACATAAGATGATATCGTTTTCGTTATCATATCGTTCTATGGTTTATTGGGAAATAAATATTCCAATAAATTTGTAATACGACTACACTTACGAATGTTATGTATAATGTTATGTATGATATGCCATGAAGAAGAGTACAATAATCCAGTATTTGCAATGTATGGCAAAAAGTTTTTTCAATGCCTTTCATTGTCTAACCGATTTTCATGAAAAAAAACTCATAATGATTTCTTGTACCATAGAAGCATATATTTTAACCATTTAAAGTGACCATTTTAAAATGGTTTGTAACCAATACTCCTTTATATTGCACTGTGCGTGGACCCTGCATGGAAGTACTTTTCCAAAAGGAAGTAGTGGCTGTGAGCCACTGTATGTTGTTCTTGTTGTAAAAATAAATTTCGTTTTCTAAAATATTGTAGTCAAAGCATCATCATCATTATCATGAACATGGTTCTTCAAGTGTTCAACGAAGCAACAAAACATCTCGAAATCAGGAAAAATAGAACATAAAAATCATGGATTTCGGAACAATTTGTATTACAAAAAATATAAAAGGCTTATAGACGATAATAGCGATTTTATTATTCATTTTATTCTTATTATTTATACTTTTTTTAATTCGTCGCCGACATTATAAGGAAATTTATGAAAAAAAAAATTTTAAAATTAATATTAAAATTTAAAATTTCAAGAATATCATGAATTTACTAATGGTTTTATATTAAATTAATTAAGCTTGACCGAAATCAGCGGCTGTAATTGAGCCGTGTTTTAGCCGAAATTTTATCGGCGGCGGCGGCTCTTAAAACACCTCCGGCGGCTCGACTCAGCCGGCTTACAGCCAATCGGCGCAGTTCTCTGATTCTTTTTGGCGTTTCGCCAAAAATAATTGTTTGTTTACATTACGAATACGGTATTATCAACTTGAAAACAAAAGATAACAGGGTTGATTTCTAGAGAACAGTGATGTCAAGATTAAATAAAACATAGATAAGGTAAATAAGGTCGATAAAATTGTTTTTTACTTCTATGAAAAAATTGAAATTGATTTCCTTTTCTGTAAGGTATTGTTGCTTTTTATATTTTCTGTAGAGAATAAAATTTTTTTACATTTTATGTGAACAAAAAATAAACATAAAAAAAAATCCATATCCATATTAGTATATATGGATATGTCGAAAATATTGCAGTATTTTGCGCTTCAAACTTTAATTTTTTGAAAAGCATTACAGGAAACAAAATTGTATTATTAACTGCATGTTATAACTATTTATTGCAAAAACTTTAAAAACATATTGTTCTAATTTAATTCGAAAAAGTTTCCGAATTAAAAATAAAAAATAAAATGTTTTACAGACTCGAAGAACCAACATTTTTTTTTAAATGGCCATTTGTAATGGTTATGTAACGATCACGTTCAACATTTTATAAAATTATACACGTTTTCTTTTAGAAAATTAAAAGAAATCACTTCTAAACTAATAAAATAAAATTAAATAACTATCTGCAAAAAAAAAAAAAAAATAATAATAGGCCTGTTTCACAGTTTTAAACTCTGTGGCAAAAGTGCTATCAATGGCAAAAATAAATTGGAGCTGAATTAGGGTGGTCTATTTATACCAAAATTTTTTTTACCGAAGACTAAAACCGAAAAAGTTCAGTCCAAAACAATTTTTAAAATGATTCAGTAGTACTTTGACTTGTGAGTTTGCGAGTTATGAGCCTCTAAATATTTTTCTGAATATCTTTATAATTACTCATCTGAACATTTAAATACCTTTCTAATGATATATAATATGACCATCATTAAATCCTTGAGGGAGAAATCGAAAACAAAATTTTAAAAATATTGATATACCGAAATTTACAAGTTTTTAAAAATAAAATATTTTTATTTTAACTGGACCGGAGATCTTAATTTGTTCCAAAAATGGCGCGTTCACACACAGCAATTTTTTTTTTTTTTTTTTGCCTATCCTGAAATTAAACCATGCTTTCCACAAGTTTTAAAATCTTGGTTTTGTCAAAATTTGGATACATTTAATTTATTTCAATTCTATATTATATTCCTAAAATTATAGGAAAAATATTGCAACATTTTGCTATTATTTAAAATGTATAAATGTACGTAAAATTCCAGTCATGTGGCTTTTTTATAAATAATAAATTACATCCGAATAACTTTACTTACCTTAAATTAAACACAAACAAAACAAAAAAATTAGCAAATGAAACAATATTAATAACAATTATTAAAAATTTACTTATTCTTTAAAATAAATCTTACACTTTTCCCATTTTACCAATTGACACTGTTGTATCAACAATTTTACTTTTACCAGTTTAGCCAACATATAAAATTTCACACAGTACTGCCAATTTTTTCTTCACTATTACCAACTAAACATAGCTCAGCAGTGCTGGCAACTTTGATACATTGGTAATTAGCGAAATCAATGAACGACGAAGTAGGCGTCGTCAAGATTTCTAGAAAAGCGTATAAATACAAGTGTAACCGAATAATTTGAATCATTCGATATCAGTTTGGTAAGCTTCATAGCCGGCTGCTCCGAACTTAACGTCAATACAACAAAAAACTTGTTAATTTATTCTTCTTGTGTGTGTTAAAAGAAAAACTAATTTATCAAAATGGTAAGTTTTAAACGAATTAACAGATTATTGTTAAAAAGATTGAAGAAAATGTGATGGAATTGGTTAAATTAACTGAAAAATAGTGATTTAGGAAAATGTATAAACAAAAATTGAAGACGGCGGAGGAGAAAATGATCTAGAAATTCGCCATGTGTTGCAAGATTATATACTATAAAATAAATTCCTGAGTTAAATTAAGTAAATAAAATATTTAGTTAAATAAAAAAACATTTCTTTAAATTTTATCTGTTGCCATGGTATCTAAGCAAATTTTCATTTAAAAGATAAAAAAAAATACATTTCCTAGTGCACAATTTTCTCTATACCACTTTGAAGCCGGCCGCACCCATACATTGGCAATTGCATAGAAAAAGAGAACAGAAAAAAAGTTGACGTCATGTTTTTTCAGCTAATTAACTAACGTCATTATAACAAAACAGTTTCACCATCTTTTGCATATTTTTAAACAATTTACATTTCTCTTATTAATTTTAGCGTGAATGTATCTCTATCCATGTTGGTCAAGCTGGTGTCCAAATCGGTAACGCCTGCTGGGAATTGTACTGCTTGGAACATGGCATCCAACCTGATGGTCAGATGCCTTCTGATAAGACTGTCGGCGGTGGTGATGATTCTTTCAACACCTTCTTCAGCGAAACTGGTGCTGGCAAACATGTACCCCGTGCCGTCTTTGTCGATTTGGAACCCACTGTAGTCGATGAAGTACGTACCGGTACCTACCGTCAATTGTTCCACCCTGAACAATTGATCACTGGTAAGGAAGATGCCGCCAACAACTACGCTCGTGGTCACTACACCATTGGCAAGGAAATTGTTGACTTGGTTCTTGATCGTATCCGTAAATTGGCTGATCAATGTACTGGTCTCCAAGGTTTCTTGATCTTCCACTCTTTCGGTGGTGGTACCGGCTCTGGTTTCACCTCTTTGTTGATGGAACGTTTGTCTGTTGATTATGGCAAGAAATCCAAATTGGAATTCGCCATCTATCCTGCTCCCCAAGTGTCCACTGCTGTTGTAGAACCCTACAACTCCATTTTGACTACCCACACAACCTTGGAACACTCTGACTGCGCCTTCATGGTCGACAATGAAGCCATCTACGACATTTGCCGTCGTAACTTGGACATTGAACGTCCCACTTACACCAACTTGAATCGTTTGATCGGCCAAATCGTCTCTTCCATCACCGCTTCGTTGCGTTTCGATGGTGCCCTCAATGTGGATTTGACTGAATTCCAAACTAACTTGGTACCCTACCCACGTATCCACTTCCCCTTGGTAACATACGCTCCCGTCATCTCTGCCGAAAAAGCCTACCACGAACAATTGTCCGTTGCCGAGATCACTAACGCTTGTTTCGAACCTGCCAACCAAATGGTTAAGTGCGATCCTCGTCACGGCAAATACATGGCCTGTTGCATGTTGTATCGTGGTGATGTTGTGCCCAAGGATGTCAATGCCGCCATTGCCACCATCAAGACCAAGCGCACCATTCAATTCGTTGACTGGTGTCCCACTGGCTTCAAGGTCGGTATTAACTACCAACCACCCACTGTTGTGCCCGGTGGTGATTTGGCCAAGGTACAACGTGCCGTCTGCATGTTGTCCAACACCACCGCCATTGCCGAGGCTTGGGCTCGTCTCGATCACAAGTTCGATTTGATGTACGCCAAGCGTGCTTTCGTCCATTGGTACGTCGGTGAAGGTATGGAAGAAGGTGAATTCTCTGAGGCCCGTGAAGATTTGGCTGCCCTCGAGAAGGATTACGAGGAAGTCGGTATGGACTCTGGTGACGGTGAGGGTGAAGGTGCTG
This sequence comes from Protophormia terraenovae, assembly GCA_951394005.1. NCBI lineage: Eukaryota > Metazoa > Arthropoda > Insecta > Diptera > Calliphoridae > Protophormia > Protophormia terraenovae. The sequence continues at coordinate 36,283,958 of OX596073.1, forward strand.
AAGAATATTAAGCAGTCCAACTCCACGCCCCACAACAAAAAGACAAAGAAGAAGCGTGTATTGAAAAAATTCTCGACCTCTTTAGCTGAAAAACATTTTAACTAAACATTCAATATACTTCTAAATATGATAACGAATCCTTTCCCCCCTTGTAAATTTTTTTATATAATTTTTCAAATTTAAAATGAAATGAATGAAAAGAACAAAAAAGAAGAAAAAAAAAACATTAAAAAATGCACTTGAAAAACGAAAAAGCTAAAAAAAAGAACAAAATAAAATTAATGGCTTTAATGCTGCATTGAATGAAAAAATTCCAATCGTAAAAATTTATTTGTTTTTATTAAAGAAAAAATCAGGGGAATTTTAGATGGGGATATAAGAAAATAAGAATTCTGGGAATTGCAGTTTCACTTTGTAAACTAAAATAGCTAGAGTTGCAGACGAAAGATTTTTTTTTTTTTTTTTAAGGTGAATGAACTTTATGAAGATTATTGCTGTAGTTGTTGCCTAAACTAAATGAGGAAACTATAAAAATGCTTGGATGCACTTATATATTTTCATGTTCGTGTGTATAAAAATAGACCACTTGAAAATGTAAAAGAAAAACCAAAAATGTACTATAGGGTAAAGTAGAAAAGATAAAATTACTTCCGTAATTCTTCGACGTTTTTAGAGACATGACTCATGTGAATGAATCGTTTGGCATATTTATGAATTATAAATCACATTTCTTCAACTTAACACAAGTACAGTTTTTTTTTCTACTATAAATTCCATTTATTTCATTTACTCAGTGTTCGTTCTATTTTTGCCATTAGCTGCGGCTCAGCCAGCTGCTCTGTGGTGGTCTTTATAATGAAGTTTTCTCATATTTTTATATGAAAGTGGTGGGTTTTTGTTTTCTTAACTATTTTTGTATGAATTTGTATTTGTTTTCACACACATTGCCTTTTATGGACATGTTAATGAATATTGTATCTACAGTGATGACTTCATTTTTACATAGAGTTTGAGGTAGGAAGAAAGATGACTGGATTTTTTTAATGAAATCACTAAGATCGAAAATAAAACACTACCCACATTATCTTTAAATGCTGTTGTTTGATTTACTTTATTTGATTTTAAGTTAAAAACGGAGGTTGTTTACTATTTATATTTGTTAACCATTTACTTATTAGGCGCTTAAGTTCAAAGTGTATTTTTGGATATGAAATATGTAACTGATAGTTTGTTTTAAAACGGTTACACTGGGCTACAGAATATAAAATAATAGAAATATATTTGAAAAAAGAACATTCCGATGGTTTATTGTTGAAAGGACTTCATAAATTTATTAATTTTCCGAAACTATAGAATGTTAAAATATGACATTTATTAGAAATAATTACTTACATAAATTAATTTGTTTAAATGGGTTAAGGGATTTTTGTTTCTAAAAACTCTTATTTTTCTCTTTTATCATAAAGCTGGATATGTTACAATTAATAATACAATAAGTAATTTTTTTCTAACCCCTATTGAAATAAAAATTTCAAAATTAGATACCATTCACTTCTATGACAAAGCAGAAAAAGGAGCGTTTTGGTAGATTTAGATTTTTGACGGTTTTTTGAAAAATAAAAATTATTAAATTTAATTTTTCACATTTAACTTGAAAATAATTTAGATGAGTTTTTCGGTTTTTTTTTTTTAATCTTTAGAAAGCGGATTTTTATGTATTTTTTTTTAAATATGCTTCTAAAAAAGAATTTAAAAATATACCCTACAAATTTTGAAAATATGTTTACTAAACAATTTATTTAAAATAATATATGTATATGTATTTTTGAAAAAAAAACTAAATTTTTCTATAAGAAAAAACAAAAATCAGTTTATGATAAGCTAAGCAATGCAATACATTTTGCATTTTTTTTTAAGTAAAGTGATGTTATAAAATATCAATGCTAATTCGTTGGAGTTTTTTAAGATTTAAATATATGTATATTTATGGCATTGGGTTTAATGCAATCATAGTTATAGATAGTCTTTTAATTAAGCAAACGAGAGAAAAAGATATAGTCGGTCAAGCCCGGCCATATGATACCCTACACCATTGTGTACATTATAATAACCGATACACAATATTAAGTGTAAAATGAAACATACGAATACAGAATATTGCGTCGATACTAACATTTATACGAATTTATTCACTTTTGGGTGATTCCCGAAAAAGGGCCTTATATGGGAGCTGTGATAAATTATGGACCGATCTTTGTAAAATTTTACAGTATCATTTATGTTTATATAGAAATTATTTTTGTCGAATATTAACTTGATACTAACATTTTAATGGGATTTATGCCAGATAAAGTGATTGTCTGAAAAGGGGTTTATATGGGAGCTATGGTCAATTATGGACAGATTTTTCTGAAAATCGGCACATAAACTATATAAAACTAAATTGCTAGTTTTCATTAAAATATTTCTATATTTAAGAGATTTATGATCGATAAACCCTTTTCAGGGAGTACATTTGTATGGGGACTAGGTGAAATAATGGACCGATCATAACCAATTTCAATAGGTCCCTGGACTATAAGAAATCTGTGCGCCAAATTTCATTAATTTCTGTTCAAAACTGCGACCTGTAGTTTGATTACAAGGTTTACATGGACGGACAGACGGTCAGACGGACAGACGGACGGACGGACACCGTTAAATCGACTCAAAAAGTGATTCTAATCCGATTGGTATAAATTAAGGTGGGTCTTAGACCAATATTTTTGGGTGTTACAAACATCAGCACAAACGCATAATACCCTCTCCACCTATGGTGGTGTAGAGCATAAACATTGTTCTACCTAGTTGTTAAACGTAAACGGTTGTCTATTTTGGCGTAAACATTTTTATACATAGAAAATGATCGTAATAGATTTTTTAATTTTCTCAAATCCTTTATTTTTTAAGTAATAAGATGCAATTTTAATTTTATTTTTTCAGCATTAATGACTGCAGCTTCGATTTTTTCAATATCACTATCAGTTGTACTGATTCGAGTACTTAATGAAATGAAACACTCTAATTTGATAATATTTATAGAAAGAAATCCATAGTTGGAACAAAAAAATGGGGGATTAAGTTTAATATTTCTTGATGTTAATATTCACTTCAAATTTTTACAGATATAGATTCCTTATCATTCTACTCATCCAAAGTTTGATTAAGGAGGAAGTAACATTTTTTAATAAAACTCTTAATGGCTTTTGCTGATTTTACCATTCTAGGAACCACATCCGATAAATATAAGAGTATTTGATTATTTTTAAAGTCCTTCCTCTACTTAATAATTTATTGTGATAATAAATTGATAGAACACCTGCTATGCTCGTTAGAAAAATATAGCATTAACAAAAAAGTTAAAAAAAATACAAATATGCAAATTTATATGCATTATTAAGAAAAATATGCATTTCAGAGAAAATGTGCTAAATCTAACAAATCGATAAATTTTTCAGTAAAATGTCTGATTCGAATAGATAACAACATAATATAGTTTTTAAATGCTCTAGAAAAAACATGTACATATTTGCATTAAATTCCGCCCCCTTATTAATAACTTTCTATCGAGAACTGAGTCAAAAAAATGGCCATTGTCAATTTATCCAAATTGACTGAGAAATCCTGTGCCACAATGCTACCTTGTGTTATTAATTTAATCGATTATTCATAACGTAACTAGATTCGAAAAAATAGATGTATCTTTGAATTCGAGTTTTTATTTTACTATTCCATCTGAAGGTTTACGAAAAGAGGTGTTTATTGATTATCAAATAATTAAGTAGCCCTAAGAGTTATTCTATGAAATACCGTTAACGATTCAAAAAAGAAGAAAAAAAAAAAAATAATTTGAAATGTATTATTTTGTGATGATAAAGGATCCATAACTTTAAACTATTAATTTCGAACTAAAAAATTAATTTATTCGTAATGTAAATATATTTTTATTGATTAGAAATAGTTTACAGTTTAATTTTATTCTCAAATATTTTGAAACATATTCTTGATAACTAATTTCATATAAACTCAGAATTCATTAATATTAAAGGCTAAATAGAGATTAAAATTGTCTTTATTTTTATAATTTAATTATTTATTTCCATTTTAAATAATAATATACATTTTATAAATAACTTAAAATAGACCAAATGAGATTTCGGCTTTATGTACATAATTTGTTTATAACAGATTTATTATAAATACACTTTTTCTTAAGCGCGAATTTTGAATTATATGTTCATTTAATTTTATTTTTTTAAATAAATCAAATTAATTCTGTTAAAACTAAATTTAATAATCGCCTGTTGCCTTAACGCTTTATTGCTCAGTACCAAAGAATATTCATATATTGTATATTCTTTGTCAGTACTTTACAGGTAAATTTTTGTCGCCCGCAGTTTAACGTTGTCATTGTAATTACTGTGTTAATGTGAGCGGGAAATTACAACAAAATAGAAGAGTTTTGTAATTTTATTAAATTTTTTATTGTATTTTGTGATAAAATTGTAAAAAAGTGATAAGAAATGGTAAATTTTTAATAAAAAACTAATTATTTTGTGTTTAATTTATCTAAAAATCTTTTAAAAGTGATTATTAAAAATATTTTTTTAAATTGAGGCATAGAAAAATGAAGCTGCTGAAACTTGGGTAAGTCTGTACATACATATGTATGTGTGTAATTAATTAATAAGTTTTAATTTTGTGTATTAATATTGGAAAATAAATGTTTTAAGTATGTAGAACATCAATTTGTGATTATTAATTTGCTGTGATCAATGAATTTCAATAAAAACTTTTGGTTAATTGTATTGCACTGTGTCACAGTTTTGCTGTTTCCCAAAGTTTTTTATTGGGCAGAGTTATTGGTTAATTTAGATGTTATTGGTTAACTATTTTAAAGGCCGGGGTCGTTTTTCAGAGAATATATACATTTGCTGTGGAATTGATCTTAATGTTGAGGTGCTTGTATTTGTTCTATCAATTACACTTAAAATATAATTTTATGTAGAATAGTTGAGAATGGACTTTTAATAAAGAAAATCTTTTATTCGTGTAGAAGGCAAAACTAAAACTACCAATATTATCATGCTAGAGTGCGATCAATTTATTATGCCATTTTGTAATTATTTATTATGCTTTTATAGAGAATAATCCTTAAAAAGATTTCGTTTGATTCGAATTTGTATACATTTTGTTGCCATCTTTATGTGGAACATTTCTAATCGATTTTGGATGAACATTTGCTTCTGAATTTCAAGTTAATCTGCCTGTTTACGAAATCCTCTTCGGAATTGGATTGAAAACGAAATTCCAATTCAATTTCAACTTGATATGGGATTATGAAAACGTAACGAAAATAATTTGTTAAAGGATGGATATTTCCGCTCTAAATCACATTTGTATGCTCTTAAATAAATAATGAACGGATTTAAGCTTTGTTTTGAAATTCTTCTTACAAACTAGAGACGAAATTATTTAAATTTTCAAATCCAGTTGTTGGATTTAAAAAACAGAAATCGAATACATAAACTAAATTTATATGTTTTGTTGAGAAAATGTTTTAAAACCAATCCGTGTTGGAAACTATAAGCAGGCTGAATCTACATTTTTAGGTTTGTAAAAATTAAATGGAAAATAGAGTTTATAGACCGAGTAGATTATAATGTTATCGGCTTAATTTTAATATATTAAGCATATTTGTTTTTGTAGAATATGGTTTCGTATTACACATTTCTACTATTAAGATTACATATTTTTCACGAAACTATATTTCCTTTTCTATTTTAATATTTCAATTTAGAGATAATATTTATATATTTGATTTAATATTATTTAGTTTGGAGCAAAATTTTAAAATCATTAAAAATACATTAAACTCTTAAAATATTTAATCTCTAAAGTGGAAGAAACCGTACAAAAAAAATTTTGATTTTTAGAAATAATTTTCTACCTGTTCTTTTGCTTTCTTAAAACACACACCATCTGTTTTATGTAATTTAAACGGAAATTTCATTTGAACTATAATTGTGTACAAAGTACAAATAGGCAGACACAGAATTCTACTGCATTTTAAGTTAAGTATAAATTACATTTTTTTTTGGTACCCAGCTGCCTGCCAACCACTCCTTAAACACAACGTTATCGACAAAACAGCAGTATGTGTCATGGTATATAGAGAAATACATATGTACTCGTATTATTTTTTTAGTATATAGAAACATTTTAGAGTGTCTACCCGTAAGTATGCACATATAAATTTGTTCTATACTTAACAAATGTATGCTATAGAAATATTGATTTTCTTCTTGTGCCAAGTTTGTATGTACATAGTACATAAGAAAACAATATCCTTTTTTAAGAACATGCCACATGATGAGTCATCAAAATGCGGCATATTTTTATTTAGAGATATAAGGATTTAATTTTTTGTTTGAAGGTCAGTAAAGAGAAGAAAAATAATGTTATAGGAGAGATAAAGAATTCTGGGAATTATTACAATATGAAAGGATACTTAATGTTTTTGCAAATAAAACGTAAGCCTAATTAAACAGGACCTTGTAGGGATTTAAAAGATTTTATACTTTATTTGTGCTGAATGTATAAAACAAATGAAATACTGAATCACTTTTTGACCTTCCTTCCATGCAAATTATGTACTTTTTCGTACCCTCGAATTATGACAACCTTTTAAAAAGAACTGAAATTTTGACACTTTTTCGTATGACTTTTAGATCAGTTATATATTTGACCGACTTAACGTCTTCTTAATATGGAAAACAAGAAATGAGTTATATTGACCTGGGGTTCTCACAAGATCTTGCTAGTACTGAGTAGTTGATTCTTAAAAAAACAGATTTTAGAAAAAATGTACTTTTGTTTTTTTTTCATGGGGGACCTCTTCGCGACCCCCATGAATGTCCTTCGGAGGTCATATAAAAATTATTATGAGAAGAAAAATATTTCGAAGCTATTAGCATTACACAGTATTCCCAAAACTATTTTTTGTAAGAAATAATTCTGTAACTTTTGAATCCTAGAAATATTTGAATACAATTTTACATGGATATTGCTGAAGTGTTTACCAAGTGATGTTTGGAGGAGGAGACGTTTCTAACAGGACCGGGGAGCTGGTGGACTCCAAAGTTAGTCACCTCGGGTATCAAATTAAAAAAATCTCAAACTTAAGAAAATTGCAATTTTTTTTAGCAAAATCTTACATTTTGAGGGAATAACTTTCATTTAATCCTTTATTATTGTGAGGAAAATAGGATAGAACAAGGAAGAATAGTATCCCCCAAACAAAGAAAATACTTATTTTCAAATAACTTAAATATTATTATAGCAAAAGTCAACATTGTTGTTGGAATAACTTTTTCATAAACCTCCATAATGAAAAATGGAAAGAGTAGTGCATGGTTCCCCCATATAACGAAAACATTAATTATCCTATATGTATCTTAAGAACTTTTATCTTAAAATTTTTAAGGAATAATATTCTCACCAACAGCTATAACTAAGATGAAAATTGAATATTGGAACTTTGTGCCGATTTTCATGCAATACCAGTGTGAAACAAAAGTTTACATTGTAACAATGACGGAAGATACTTCTTGAAATTGAACATTGTAAAATTGTTCTTGTTGTTTTTTTTACAGCCCTTGGCCGAGATATTTGCGTCTATTTCAGTGAGAAGAATGAACAGCGTGTCCAGACTATATATTTTTTAATAAATAAAAAATTGTCAGTAACAAAAAACATTTGACGTATGTTTTGAATGGGAATTTTTCAGTCTGGTCACTATTACAAAAATTAATAAGTTTTTTACCTAACAAATTTTTAAAATTGTATTTTTTTACTTTAACTTGTCTTTAACTATTATAAAATTTCCCTAAAATTATTGTTTACCTAAACCTTCATATTGTTTTAATGAAATTGAAAAACAAGAAAAGGTTTTTTTTTATTTTAAGACAAAATAAAGAAACCCACACAACAAAACAAATGACTTATTAAAAAAAATATAAAAGAAAATACTTGATTTTTTTCTAACAACACAATGTAGGCGAGTAAAAAGTCTAATCCTAAACTAAGTTTAATTTCCAAGTTGTTTAACAAGTCGCTGTTTTATATATGTACACCTACAATACTATTACTTTTTGTTTATAAAATCATTGCTTTTTATTTACTCTCCCATAGTATATGGCGTATAAAATCACGCTGTTACTGTTATGATTGTTGCTATAAACAAGTGCCTTAATTTGGCAAATTTCAGTCATTCGTAGACATAACAAAAAAAAGAGAACACCAAGTCTTATTAGACACAAACTGGTTTCCCATCATATACCATAAATGATCTGGTATGAGAAAATAAAAAAAATAATTTAGATTTTGGAATTTCTCTTGCGTTTTTTTAGGCTAAAGATAACTACATTTCAAAGAATTTATTAAATAAACAAAAATTTTACTTAAGCTATTTTTAATTGCTTACAAGATTAAAGTAAATTTGTTACATTATTATAAAGTTTTGCTTACAAATTAAAGCAGATGTCTAGTGTTGAAACCACACAGAAAATCAAAACAATTCTCTTAATTCAAGTAATTGTTGGGTGGTTAGAGGTCACAATAATATGAAATCATGATGGAATTGATATGACATCATACAAAACAGTACTTGGGGTAAAAAAATAACAAATGTGACTATGTATGAAAATTTAACAAACTACATATAACAAGATTTTAAGTTAATCTACAAAATTATTTTAAACACATTTAAGTTAAATGATGTTAGGAATTATTATTATTTTGTTTTTATTTCATTATTAAGATTTTTAATTTTGTTTAACTGTATAATAGTTAAACATTTTAAAATTTATTTTTTCATTATTCATTTTTGTTTGTTTTTAAATATGTGCATATTTCTGTTTATTTTTTATTGATTTCCGGTTTTACTTTATTATTTTATTTTTGCTTGGCAAGGCCTTGTTTTTTGTTTGTTGCTAATCACTTATTCTGGCAATGCTTTTTTGTACTGCTTAATATTTAAATGTTGGTAGAACTGTGAATTTTGTCAACCAGAAACTGTATTATCTTATTAATAGATTACCATAAACAAGCAGTTAACCGTTAAACATAAGTGTTTTACTTTTGAAGTACAAATCATCTTATGACGGATAAATTTAAAACATTGTACGTTATTTTTATGAAATTAAATTTTAAAGTTTTGTGCATTTTTTTTAAATATAAATTTAAAACTTATAACTTTTTTGAAATACATCTATATATGTACATATATATAAAGAGTAACGTTACTGACTAACTTATTCATAATCACACAAACCAAACGGCTGAACCTAGAGAGACGAAATTTGGAACATCATAGGTTGGTATCCCACCATATAGATCCACTAAGACGGGATTTTTGGAAATTCGAATGTTTAGGGGGTAAAAAAGGGTAAAATCGGTAACTCTATAAATCAAAAACTAACTCAAATTCGAATGTTTAGGGGGTAAAAATGGTAAAAAAAAGGGAAAAATCGGTAACTTTATAACTCGCAAACGAATAATGATACAAAAATAGTTGAATAGTTATCGTTATTCATTTAAGAAATAATTTGACAGCTGTCTGGTACTTTTGTGAAAATCGGCCGTTTTAGGGAGAAAAAGTGTAAAAACTGTATTTTGGTACTTTTTTTGGCACCATATGTATCTTTGAAACAAATCAACATACCGATACAATTTATGCCGCATTCATAACTTATCAAAAAAATGAGAAATACAAATTTGGTACTTTTTTTCATAAAAAAATTATATTTATTGAAATATTCATATGAGTATTTTAATATGGGGATACCACTACAATTAAAAATTTATTGGAATACAGTTTTTGATACTTCGATGGGTTAAAAAAAGTACCAAAAAAGGGGTAAAGGCAGGAAATTACATCCAAACTTAATAATGAATTTTCAATTACATTAAACATTTTAAGAAAATGTAGATAAGAATTCAAGAGGATGGACTTTGCAGTACTTTTTTCTTCTTCTCTTGGTACTTTTTTGCATTTTCTGTAATATTTAACTTAGAAAGTTAAAACTAAATACACAATTCCAACATCGGAAAGATTCCACAAGGGGGAACTTCGTGGTACTTTTTCGTTCTTCTAATGGTGCTTTTTGAATTTTCTATAATTATGAACCTAAAAACATGAAATTAAGTATATTTGGTCCTAAGTAAATGTGAATTCATAAGAGGGTATTTTGTGGTACATTTTTGTTTTTGAATTTCTAATATTATTGATCTTAAAACATGAAATTAAAGAAATGTGGTCCTAAATGAATGCGAATCCATATGAAGAACTTTGTGGTACTCTTTTTGTTGTTCCTATGATATTGAAGATGTAAGGTCCTAAGTGAATCAAAAACCTTAAAATGTATTTTGTGGTATTTTTCTTTATTCTAATATACTTTTTCGTAATTCTGATATTTATTTTTCGTTATTCTAAGATTAGAAACCTGAAATTAACGATATATTTTTTATTGTAATTTTTAGTACTTTTTTTAATTCAAATATTAAAAAGTTTTTTGTTGTAAATTCCGACATAATACCATTATTAAAAATTTTCCCACGGGAGTTAATAACACAGGTCAGCAAAATCGCAAAAAAAATTATATCTGGAAAAAGTCTGCAATATTATTATTCCTTAGGCTTGGTATAGTGTAGAAAGTCAAATGAAAATTTTCCATCACGTCACATTTTTAACCCATTGAGAACCAAAGAAAATTTGAATCTTTGAGAAGTTTTTAGGTTATAAAATTTTAAAGGTAATATGTAGAGGTAATTTTTCGCACATGTTTTGTAGGCAAGACAGGGGCTACAAAAATATACTACTAGTAAAGTCTCTAACTTTTCACACATAGCCCCTAGATGTCGTTAAATTTGTAAAAATCAAGAATTTCTCAATTAACCTTCATAAAATCATTAAATAATGAGGAATAAGGAGTGGGTGCATAGGGAAAATTTGTATTTAATAACAAGACCGCAGATTTTAAAAATGGTAAAAACTTTAAAATTCCATTGACAGAAAATACGTTCGAATAAATAAAAATCCAAGTTTAAATAACAATGCTAATAGAAAATTAGGAATAAAATATACAGTGGACAAAAAAACTATTCGAAAAAGCGATGTTATTTTAATTTTTTTAAAAATTATGTAATGTTCTCAGAATTTTTGAGTAAAAAAAAATGAGATAAAGTTTGGTAGAGCATAAAGATCTGCATATATTTTAAAGTTATTACAAATAAAAGATAATTTAGAAAGCCATTTATATAATGACATTGAAATTCAAGGCAAAAAAAGTATTCGACATTATACTTTATGCTTCGAAAAATCAAAATAATTAAATTTTTTTATTAACATGTAGCTTTTTATTTTCATTTTGTAACGTCTTCTAAGCATTTTGATATAAATTTGATAAGAATTTTGTTATATTCAGGATCAATTTTGTTTACAATATGAATTTAATACCATTTTTATTCGTCAAGTTTAAAAATTAAAATTTTTGTTAATAAAAACTTCACGAATGTTCATTTAGATTGATATTTGGTGGTTATAATGCGTTTTGTTATTATTTTCGTGCAGTTATAGACAAATTTAAGCTTTATAATGAAGGCAGAATTCTTTAGGTTATTATCCTGGTAAACATAAGTCTGTTAGATATTCCTAATTTCTCAGCACTTTTATGTGAATTCTTTATACTAGACCTGACTCTATATTATCTTTATTATTTCAAAATTTTAGAATGCAACGTGCGTTTCTAAGTATTTTTCACTATGTTTAGCCATGTTCGATGAGTTTAGTTTGTAATTTTGTTTCACTTAACGTAAATTTTTACGTTCAACTAACTTTTTTAAACCTTAATATCTTTTCTTTGATAAAGATTATTAATTGTGAAGTTTTTGGTTTAAACTGAAGTTTCCTTTTTTTAAGTAATTTATTTACACAAAATCACAATAAAATGGTGTAACATTATTTTAAACACATGTAATTGTTATCCTAGATCTAAAACCAACAACAAAAATACATAAGAAAATGAATATAATTATAGAAAATGGACAAATAAGCAACATGTCGAATACTTTTTCTGCTTATGAATTCGTATACTGATTAAAAAATGGTATACTGATCCGTGCATTTGGGATCAAATATTACTAAAAATAGAAGGAAATACATATTTCAAATAAATATTTGTCATTTTTATCGAAATAATTCAATAAGCATATAAATTATAACGAAATTAGGAGAAATGAAATGGTATGCGGAATACTTATTTTGGCCACTGTATCTTGAATAATTTTGTTTAATTCTTACTTCTAAGACTAAATATAGTGAAAAAATAACATGAAAGATTTCCAACACTTTTAACTTATTGATGACCAAATGAAATATGTACCGCCAAAAAATTTTTAGGTTATATAATTTTCTGGGTACTAGATAGAGTAAATTATGGATCCGAATTTTATAGAGAAGGAACAATGAAATAATAGTGTAGAATATGTCATGTCTATAACAGTAACTAAAAGTCTTTAAATTTAAACAAATTAAAAAAAAAGAATAAATAATAAGAATAAAATGAATAATTTTTATGTTCTATTTTCCTGATTTCGAGATGTTTTGTTGCTTCGTTGAACACTTGAAGAACCATGTTCATGATGGATGATGATGCTTTGACTACTTTTTTTTTAGAAAACGAAATTTATTTTTTCAACAACATACTGTGGCTCACTGTCACTACTCCTTTTTGGAAAATAACTTCCATGCAGGGTCCACGCACAGTGCTATATAAAGGAGTATTGGTTACAAACCATTTTAAAATGGTCACTTTAAATGGTTAAAATATATGCTTCTATGGTACAAGAAATCATTATGAGTTTTTTTCATGAAAATCGGTTAGACAATAAAAGGCATTGATGATGTACCGAATAAACATTTATACAACCGTGACTGCGACAACATACAGATCTCAGCACCAAAACTGACATCCGGAATTCAAACAATGTTGCGTCAAAACTTTTTGCCATACATTGCAAATACTGGATTATTGTACTCGTCTTCATGGCGTATCACTGCCAGATTCTGGAGTCACAAAACCCAATCGTAAGTGTAGTCATATTACAAATTTATTGGAATATATGTCGTTAGTGTTCTATTTGATCGTACAGGTCATTATGTTATAACAAGAGCTGATGATCTTATAAAATATGGTCCGCAATGGATATTTAAACAAAATGTTTAAACAAAAAAAGAGCTGCATAATCAACTTTACCAAGGAATTTGTTTCCAAGGATTCATAGTTTTGGAATTCTATTTTTTATTAATAACTTATAATTCTATATACATATTAGGCTCAGATACTATTTTCTTTTTTGAGCGAGAATCGAATACCGAGCAGAACCAAAAAATTTTGAAATAACAGTTTAACATCATTCAGTTCTTAGTGAATATTTTTTTTAGTAAAAAAATAATTTTACTGAAAATACCGAATTTTGGTTAAAATTTAAATTTTTAATAAAAAACTAAACATTAAGTGAAAGTTTAGAATTTTTTAAAAATTTAAATTCTTCTTAAAAACGTTTCCTTTTTCAAAAAATTGGGATTTATTTGTAAAAAAAAAAGGATTTTTTAAAAATTTGAATTTTTTGTGAGAATTTGTATTTTTAGTGAAAATTTTTAGAAAAATAAAAACAAATAAAATATCTGAATATATTTTTTTTTTTTTTAAGAAAAACTTTTAGTTATGTTATATAAAATTTTTATAGAAATTTTTAATGAACGGGCCTAATATAAGAAATATTTAATATCAAGTTAATTTCACAAATATTTCTAACATCATACCATACATATGCTCATATTGGTTAATTGTTTGAAGACAATTTGCACACATTTATATAATATTTAAATTTTTTCACATTTTTGTTCAAGACAATCCCAGCAAAAAAAGACATGCAAAAGAAGTAGTAAATGCATGAGTTCACGTGCCGTTGCACTGGTTCATTTTTAGGTGAAACATGCATGATTTTAACATTGACGTGTCATTGGAGTGTATGGGTTCACTTTAGAAAAACAATCGTCATTAAAATGATTGCTTAAAACCAATGAAAGCTTGATGAATCAACTACGTTTCTTCAGTGGTTTATTAATACATGCACATTTATATACCAGAAAATTACGTCGGACATGAATTAAACTATAGATTTTATTAAAAGATTTATAAATTTATAAATAAATAGCACTTATTTTTAATTTGAGTATAAATAACGCATAATTTCAAATAATTTACAAGTTAAAGTCAACCCTACAAGCAAAGTAATACGAAAATGATTCGAAATCGTATTGTTTAGAAGAAAAAATTTATTGCGGCAATATTCATATTCGCATTGCGGAAGTTTCCCCCATCGGGAGAGATTGTGCGTCACTGGCAATACATCTTAGCAATAAGAAATCGATACGCATGGATGAAAAATAAGCAATATTGCTAGATAATTATCCAGGTGAAAAAAAGGCGATACCCCCAGATAATCTTCTGAAAGATGTAATAATAATATACCAAAATTATTGCTAAAGAAATCAATAAATAATATAATAAACAATGTTTCAATATCCTGTAAATCATGCATAAATATCGTAACATCATAAAGCATATTAAAATTGCACGCTCACATATGATATCAATTTTGTTTTCCCAAGAGGCGCACAATTTTTTACAGTATTTTTTAATTTCTAAATAATTTTTCGACAATTGAAAAAATATGACGGAAAAATAAAAGTATGTATTGCGTTAACTTCTTCCAGATGATTTCAATTAGATATCATAAATTTATTGCGGAAGTGATAATCACCTTACTGAAAAAAGGACGATATTTTGATGATAAAAATTATTTTATAAATGACAAAAAATAAAAATTTTATCTATTTTTGTGTTTGTTTCCTAATTTTCTTCAAACTGATAAAAATACAATATTATAAAAATATTGCTTTGATGATTTTCTTCCATATAATAAAAAGAAGATATTGCGTAAATATCTTTTAGGAAGATATCTTCCAAATGTTTGTAGGGAATTTCTAAAACTTGAGTTGAATACATGCATCGAACATTGTTTTCATGAGTTCACGAATGATAAATTTATTAGGTTTGAGAAAGTAATTAAAAACATTACATCGCTTTGAACTACTTCATACAATTTTTGCTGGGATTGTTTTGTTTTTAAATAAAAATCCAATTAAAATTTAAAATTTTTGTTTTTAAAATAATGACGTTTTATCATTTCTATCGATATTTGTCGTTAAAATATACTGACGAAAAAAATCGTTAACTTATAGTAGAGAATAGCAAAATCGTTAAAACAACCGAAAATTTTCGTTAATTAACGATATCGGTAGTAAATGAAAAAAAGTTACGGAATTGCGGCACAGGTCACAAGTAATACATGTGTAAAAGTTATGTATATAAAATATAAGAAATCTATCTGTACATATTAAATTTATCCATCAATCCAACCTTCTTCAGCAAGGCTTACAACACAGAAAAAACAAAATTTCGTATTCCATTACTAAATTTATAAAATCAATTATATTTTTTACTAAAATCGGACCTATCACTGAATTAGTAAAATCAAACATTCAAATTTGTAATTATTTTATTGAAAAAATTTTAATTTTTTTCTTATTAAAATATTTTTAATATTTATAAATTTGAATTTTTGAAAATTTTCATAAAGTTTATTAAAAATAATACTTAGTTTTTGGTATATTTTCAAACAATTTTTATTATTGATTTTATAAAATTTTTAATAATATATTTTTTAAAGCAATATTACAAAATTATTGCTTTTTACAATTATTACATTTACTTTGATAGAAAAATTTTATTATGGTTAACATGTAAAATAAATGTGTGGAATATATGAATAGAAAAGAAATGTCCGTGTAAAATAAGACTAACTAAAGTAACATTATTAATAAGTATAAAAAAAATACAATTTTGCAAGTTTGTTGGAAACTGCTTCGTAATTCCTTTTATGATATACATAATTGACCTAAAAATAAACCCGATCGTTATTATAATTAAAAATAGTTCAAATTCAATTATACTTACCATTTGCAGTTTAGGAATATGTTTAAGTAACACACATTGCATCTACATGTATATTTTAAGATAATAACATATTGAGACAGATACAAAATCTAGATGGAACTGTAATGGAACAAGTAATAAAATCAATTATGATTATGTGTATATTTATGCGTTAGTATATTGTTAACTACGTTCAAAGTGTCCTTGAAGATAGAAATCATGTAAGAGAAGAGTTTTATGAACACCCCTCACCTCTACTTTCTACCGTTTGGTGTTGATATACAAAAGATTTTAATTTTAAGAGGGAGCATATTACAATGTCTAAAGTCCTCTATAACACTTTTTGATATGAAAATGAAATGAAATAATGTATTATTTGATGGAATTATTGGACTAAATCAGCCATCTTTAGGATGAAAATGATTCTAATTTTGTTCTGGGTCTGGTCTAAATTAAAAAGTATTTCGAAACAAACAGCCTTCGGACGGATGTGGGCGTTTTTAAATCAGGTATATTTTAAATACCATCTTCGCTAAATTAAAATTTTTTTAAATAAATTAACAATTCTATTATCACATTGCCCCATTTCAGGATACCAAGAGTTCTTAATCAAGCAAGGTGGATGACGAAAGCAATATATGAATGTGAAATGGACTTAAACGTCTGTTTAGATCCGTGATTACGGCTTTTTGCATTTCAGGTGACGTTATACTACTTAGATAGTCACCGATGATTAATTTAAATATACTACATCTTCTGAGAACTTACCCTGATGTCGAACTTAGAATTAGCAAAAAAAGCTGCTGTGATACCTGTGCAAAACTAGTCCAAGTCACATCCTTGTGAGCGCACATTTAAAGAGGACCGTTGAACCAACTATATGAACGGGCATTGTTGAATCGACACATATGGTACTGTCTTTCGATCATCTAGAAGATACGTAATACATTATAACAAAATCTGGGCGAAAATTCACATAACTTACCTCTAAAAGCTTCCAAATGTTAAATTTAATATTTTTTATTTTATAATTTGTATAAATTAATTTTACTTTTTGTTTTTGAAAATGTCAAATATTCGACATTGTTTTTGTTTTTATATTGGTTTAAAACCAATAAAACAAAATATTAAAATAAAATAATTATTTTAATAGAAAACAAATTTTAAACCAAATAATGGTTTATTAAAAAAAATTCTAGTCATAATTTTTTCTGTGAATGCCTTACATTCAAATCAATGCTCACTACTAAGCATGTTTCTTTGTTGTGTTATTATTAGGTCATCTATCCAACCTTCTTCAGCAAGGCTTACAATGCCTTACATTCAAATCAATGCTCACTACTAAGCATGTTTCTTTGTTGTGTTATTATTAGGCCATCTTTCAAGAATAGTCGTTCAAACGTTACTAATATTCTGGAGCTATTTGATTAATATTTTAATAATTTTTATACCCACCATCAAAAAGATGGGGGGGTATATTGATTTTGTCATTCTGTGTGTAACATGTCGAAGGAATCATCTAAGACCCCACAAAGTATATATTTTCTGGGTCCTGGTTAGATTCTGAGTCGATCTAGCTATGTCTGTCCGTCTGTCCGTCTGTTGAAAGCAGGATAGGGCTCGAACGGATCAACGTAGGGAGACAAAATTTGGCACAAATGTTTATCTTATATAAGGTTTGTTTGGTATTGAAAATGGTCAAAATCGGTTAAGAAACAAAAAAGTTATGGGTTAAAAACTAGAAACATAGGGTGTCCGTTTAATACTTTTCTGCTGATATTTCTTCAACAAAAGCATGTACGACAACGAAATTTTGTACGTATAGTTCGGGGATCGATATAAACTCGAAAACCAAAAATGGGCGTGGTCCACTCACTTTACCGCCCACCTCCCATATAAGGTGAAAATCAACGAAATTGAGTTCAAATAGTTAAAGGACCAATGTAAACTCGGAAACAAAAAAATGGGCGTGGTCCGCCCACTTTACTACCCACTTTACCACCCCCTTCTATATAATGCAAAATTTGAAAAAGTTGATGGTGGGTATATAGATTCGGCCGGGCCGAATATAACATTCGCGCTTGTTTATTCTTTCAGAGGATTTAGAAGATTGTTTTGCCAAATGCGCTGCTAGGGATAGTATTTAAAAACTCTAAGATCTTTTTCAAATTGAATACTTACTGGGATTTTTTCCATTTTCCTAAAACATTGGCAAACTCGAGTTGGGCCTTTATTAAATTTCACTTTTAATTTAAATTTTGATATTTTTTAGTTCAGTTCTATGACTATGCCATTGTCATAGAACTGAATAAATATAACTTTATTATTATAGATTGCAAACAACCGATTTTTTCCTCCTGAAAATCGATTTTCGACTAAAATCGAAATCAATTTACATTTCCCTAGACAGTAGTAGATACCTTTATATCGTAAAGGATAATTTGTTGCAGAGTGCAAAAAATCAGGGCATATTGTCATATTTTTCATATTGCCAATATAACAATCCGAATAATAAATTTGGTATTGTGTAAAATTTGCTAATATATAAAGGCCCAACTTTAACAGTCCCTCAGACCTCAATATTATTGAAAATTTGTGGTCCATATTGGAAATTTACATAATAAAATAGGTATTAGGCCCTAAAAATGCACTATGAACACATTTCGTCTAATATTACATTACTTTAATCTGTTGCATACAATTTAGACTCCCATTCCACATAAAAAATAATCAGGTATGTAATGATAATCGATTTCGAGCCAAAAACGAAAAAGGTTGTGATACACATAAAATTTTCGATTTAAATTTCGTTTTATTGTGAAATCGATTTCATTTTCCATTTTATTTTATGAAAATCACAATAAATTAAGCTGTGATCATGGTTTGATAAAAACGAAATTGACATGATTTTATCGTTTTCAAATCGAACAAATTTTGGTACTCGTTTTAAAATTGAATTTAATTAAAACTGTTACAAAAGAATTAGAATCATGTGGGTAAAAAATAAAAACTATATTGTAGAATGAAAAATAAAATAAATAACACATTTTAAAGAATATATGTATATTGAGGCAGAGGTTAAGAAAAGTATAGAAATTCTGTAAATCTTAAAATTTTTTATTCTGTTGCTTTAAAACACAGAATTTTAAGTTTAAAACTTAAAATATATTTTGTAATTTGTGATGGAACTTGTAATGAAGCGATGTGCCTTATTGTTTAAAAACCTATCAGACACTCGAATTAAACTGTAACTTCACATATGGGTTTTACAATTTAACTTTTAAGGTTTCTGGATATATGTACCACAAAGGGAAAAACTGATTTTGAATATTCAAAATAATCATTGTGCTAACTCAATTTCAAATCACCAGTAAAAATTTAAAACCAATGCAAAGTCCAAATATTACATTAATTTTTATTTTTGTAGGATTTATTAATTAATCGCCAAAAATGTAAATTTATTATTCCTCCACAAAGTGTTATTTTTATGGGCAATTTTTTTTCAGAAGCAAGGAATATCTCCTTTGTGGCAGCTTCACGCAAAATCTATAAAACTTAACTTCTCATAATTTTTTATTTAAAAATTAACATAAAAACATTAGAATAAAATTTATTTAATTTAAATAATACAAATTTCAAAATTAATTTGTTGTGATTTGACAAGAAACTCATTGAACAGAACCAAAAATATGAATATGAAAACGATCGAAATTCATCACAACCTAATCGATTTATGAATACAATTTACTTTTGAAATCGATCGAATTTCATCACATACCTAAATGTAATTATCGGTCGTAATTTTCAATTTTTTTATGTCATAAGTGGGTGCTTAAAATAATCTGTAAGATAAAAATATTGGATTTTTTGTTTTCATATCTTTAATTTGCTTAAAGATAAACTTTAACATTAAAAACGTGTGTTAATAATATTAATGAAATATAGAAATTTCAACAGTTCTTTCCTAAAATTTAAATAGAAAATCTTATTTTCAATTGATTTTTTTTTTAAAGACCTCTAAAAGCAATGTAGTTTTTTAAGAAACACAATAAGTTTAAGCATCACTGTTCACATATAATTTTATTATTAGCCTGTTTCTCTATGTCGAACGAAAATCTAAGCGAACGAAAGCAAGTCGAACGAATTCGAATCAATTTGGGTTTCTGTATTTCCTACGCTTTCGTTCGCATGGAGTTACGTCTTTTCGTATTGTTGTTGTTTTATTTTTCTTTAAGAGTAAAATTTTTTCGTAAATATATTAAAAATAGTACTAAATTGTTTAAACATAGATACAACTAAGTAAATAAACAAGAAAAAATAAAATAATTTAAAAAAATTAAAAAACAAAAATTTTCTTTGATTTTTTTTAGAAATTGTTTTTTAGACACAAAATCGTAATTAATGGATACCAAATACATCAAAATGAATAATAAACATGATTAAGGAACATTTGCAATGTCCTTCTGAGAATTTTTCCTATTTTTCTTTAAAAAATTCAACCAGTCGAAAGCAAAATAGCAAGTGACTGATTTTGACATTTTTGTTCTTATCGTTCGAAATACAGAAACCCAATTTTATATGAAAACACTTACGTTTTCTTTCGACTTGTCGTTCGACTCATTGTTCGTATAGAAGTGAGTTAGAGAAACCCAAATCAGTTTTCGTTCGCTTAGAAGGCGAAAGAAAGCTTTCGTTCGACATAGAGAAACAGGCTATATGTTTTTCCTTTGAGGAAAAGGGCCTGTTTTTCGTTTCAATATTTCACAAATTGTTGATTTAAATAAAAATTTTACACAGAAATATTTCCTTGTTTATAAACTGTTTGTAAACATTTCAATAATTTTTACAAATCCTTTTTTAAAATATTTTCTATGTACTAAAAATAAAAATTTCTTCCCTGTATGGAAATTTAATTTTTTGGAATAAACATCTGTATTCTGCATTTTTCAATATTATATTTATCATATATAAATATAAAATGTAGAATTTGATCCCCTATTATAAAAATATTATCCTGAAGAACAATTTTTAAACAAGAAATTAAACAAAATGTTTTGATCATTTTGATCTATCTAACAGGATAAGCTTAACCCGCTAACTTTAGGAAAAATCTTTAGTACTTAGCTCGTTCATCAGATACTTTTTGTTAATAAATGAAATTGAAAAAAGATCTTTGATACCCTTCACCATATTACCATCTTACTATCTTATCGACATCATATTACTATATTACCGACAAATAATAAAATTTTCGCCTTAACGTATGCTTTCATATTTTCACATATATAAATCTAAATTTTTTTCAAACTACGAAAATTTGAATATATAAAAAAAAAACAATCATAGCAGGCTTTGCTTTTAAAAAATAAACAACAACAACAATTCCATATTTATTTTTTTTTATGTATATACAAACTGGCTGCATATACAAAGAACAACAACAACACTGTTATTCATTATATTACTTCTGTTGCTAACTAAACTACTTGTCTATACAAAAAACAAAAAACGTCACTAATAGTCATTACAATGCTTAATATACATGTTTGTGTATGTATTTATGTATATTCTTAACAGATATGTTTTAGTTTTTAAAAATAAACAACAACAATTCCATATCTATTTATTTTTGTACAGACTGCATATACAAAGAACAACAACAACACTGTTATTCATTATATTACTACTGTTTCTAACTAAACTACTTGTCTATACAAAAAACAAAAAACGTCACTAATAGTCATTACAATGCTTAATATACAGTGGTGGCCACGAATTTAAGACACGACATGTAACGAACTAAGTTGTGATAATTATTACAACCCTGCAATATAAAATTAGATTTTGTTAATTTTTCAGTGTACCCTGTAATGTTAAGATCAATTACCGTTATTTGGTTTTGTTTGTGTATACATTTTGTTGCTGTATTTATTATATTTTCGTAAAAACGTGCTTTTGAAGCTGGTCACGAATTTAAAACATATAAGAAATATTTGGTTTTTAAGTGATTTTTTGGTGTTTTTTGAAGCTAAAAGGTAAGTAATGAATGTTTTATTCCATTTAATGTTAGAATACATCAAAATATTTAGTTAGAAATGGCCAGAGGTACTTGGAGTTCGGATGCCGAGCGAAAATTGATCCAACAAATGAATACTGATGGAAAAACAGTAATGGAAATTTCCAAGCTACTAAAATGTTCCAGATCCAAGATTTACAATGCACTGGAACACATCAAGCAACATGGCACTACCAAAAATGTCAAACAGCACCCTAGAGCCCGAAAAACTACACCCAGGGAGGATAGCTTAATTTATAAATCAGCTGCTAAAGATCCTTTCAAGAGCTCAAGTAAAATTAAAATTGAGATTTCATCGGATTTTGGTATTAATATATCGTCCAGGACAATAAGAAGACGTCTGAATGAGAAGAACTTACGTGGGTGTATTGCACAACGTAAACCACTTGTGTCAAAAAAAAAATATTAAATCCCGACTAGCGTTTTCAAGAGAAAATCTCAATAAGCCGATGACATTTTGGAAAAATATACTTTGGAGCGACGAGTCGAAGTTTTGTCGCTTTGGTTCTGATGGAAAACAGTACGTATGGCGTCCTCCAAACCTGGAGCATCACCCAAAGTACACCCCTAAAACGGTTAAGCATGGTGGTGGAAATGTCATGGTGTGGGCAGCATTTTCCTGGCATGGTGTAGGTCCCATTCAGAAGATTATCAATAAAATGGACCAGCATATTTACAAAAACATACTGACAAGCATCATGATACCATTCGCTGAAGACAACATGCCTCTAATGTGGAAATTTATGCATGATAATGACCCTAAGCACACTTCACGCCTAGTGAAGAGTTGCTTAGAGGAAAATAATATCACAGTTCTGAAATGGCCAGCTCAATCCCCGGATCTCAATCCAATTGAGAACTTGTGGAATGATGTTGAGGAGCATGTACGAGCAGTAAAGCCAAAAAATTTGACTGATTTATGGGAAGAAATTCAAAAGGCTTGGTATGCCATTCCAAAGGAGCGCTGTATGGCCTTAGTTGAAAGTTTACCCAGGAGATGCGCTGCTGTGATTCAAAATAAAGGATTTCCCACCAAATACTAATATTGTTTTATGAAGCTGAGCTTTACTTTTGTGAATTAACTTTTATTTTGCCTATGTCCTAAATTCATGACCAGGCTTAAACTTGTATTAATCTGTATAATATGTAAATAAAAATTGGAAACTAAATATAGGTAACAAACTATTGTTGATTTTTTTTCATAACATTACTAGGATCTTTAAAAAATAACATGGATCTAAAATTTGTTCGATAAGATGTAAAAATTATCAGAAATATATAAGTGAAATGTCGTGTCTTAAATTCGTGGCCACCACTGTACATGTTTGTGTGTGTATTTATATTCTTAACAGATTTGTTTTTGGGCCATAACTCTGTTGATTATAAACGAATTTGATTTATTAAAAAAAACGAAATTTTATAAAAACATTTATGACTGATCTATATAAAAATAAAAATCTGTAGCTTGAACAAGGGCTTCAAAAATAAAAAATTCGTTTTCCCCGATATCTCAGTTATTACTGAACCGATTTATTTAATTTTTTCAGAACTAAAATTCAGAAAATAATTTCCGAGCCTCCTTTGAAAATTCGAAGTCCCTGGTATATGCAGAGGCTTCAGAAACTGAAAAACCGGTTTCAAAAACCGGTTTTTAAAGGATATCTCCGCCATTTATAAACCGATCCTGCTGATTCAAAAAACCGAAATTTTATAAAAACAATTGTGACCGATCTGTATAAAAATAAAAATCTATAGCTTAAACCAGGGCTTTAAAAAATAAAAAATGCGTTTTGTCCGATATCTCAGTTATTATTGAACCGATTTATTTCATTTTTTCAGAACAAAAATTCAGAAAAAAATGTCCGAGACTTCTTTGTAAAAACGAAGTCCCTAGTATATACAGAGGCTTCAGAAACTGGAAAACCGGTTTTTTTAACATATCTCCGCATTGTATGAACCGATCTTGCTGAATTCCAATAGAAAAATTCTCGAAGGCATTTCCGATCGTTTGATATATATATTATATATGTCAGTTATCGGTGGGCTTCATAAACGCCATTTCAACCGACACACGGACGGACGGTCGGACGGACGGACATGGTCCTATCGTCATCATTTCTTACAAGGATCCCGAAAATGTAAACTTTTTTGCTCTCCGACGAAAATTGTGGGAATTACAAACGGAATGACAAACTTATATATACCCTTTACACCTGTGGTGAAGGGTATAAAAATAGTAAAAACGCAATGAATTAAAATATACATATCAGTAGACAGATATAATTTGCTAAAGTTTAATTTTTGGAGGTTGATAATTAGCATTTTTATACGATAAGATTAGAAACAAATCTTAAAGAACTTATTAAAATTTTTTGGATGCGTAGGGAAAAATCGTTTTTTCATCAGCTGTAGGTATTTTAAAAAGTTTCCACTTACAAGACTGCTCCAGCTTGAAATTTCACATGTGTAGGGAGAAGATCTGTGTCAAGATCATATATACTTTTTTTTAAATAATTTTAAATATATAAATAATGTTCGAACAAACGGTCTTCTGTCTGTTATGTTCACCTCTCAGCCGGCTAACAGCCGACTTTGAGCCGCCGCCGACAATTTTTAGTAAAGCCGCCGCCACCGTTAAAATCGTTCGGCGCAGGTCTCTGATATTCAGTTATGAGCAAATACATAGGTTCACTTCATAAGCCTTTATAAATTTATTAGTAAACTTAGCTGTTACTTGTGAATAAAATAAAAAGTATTTTTATTTTTGATTATATAAATTATATAAAATCATTTGTTTTAGTATAGATAAATATCTAATAATTTTATTTTAAAAATAAAAGTAATTTATATATCAATGACTTTTTAATTACACTTTATGACTTTAATTACACAAAAAAAAAGAATCCTTCCCTAAAGACCAATAGTTGCAATATTTGAATTTTGATGTGCTAAACACGAATCTGATTTCAGTTTTCCATCGGGTACGCATTGTTTGTATGGGCGTGTCTAAAATTTTTCCCCACAATAAGGCCATTACAGGAGTCTATTTCACCATAACTCAAGAACTGTTGAAAATAAACAATTTATACTTTAAATTTACTTGTTTTATATTTTTCTATTTTAATCAATTAATCATTGTTAATATTGTTTTACATTCAAATTTGAATTTGTTTACTTTCCATTTTTTATTCCTTTAATAAAGACGTTTTGAAATAATTTTAAATAAAAAACTTTATTGTAACTGCGCCAAAAAGGACGGTGCACAGTGCATTGATCCCATACAACGGTGGTACTAAAATAGAAGGAATTGTCGTAGAAAATTTAAACTTGGTACGCATATTACTTTGGGCTTAGAATGAATAAATACGAAGTTTTTAAAAAATTAGCGCAAGGACACGCCTACCTCTCATATATCCAGAAGTTAAAAAACTAATTTTTTTCTAAAATACTGGTCTGAACTTTACCAAAATGTGTGCCAGCCATTAAAAATAGATGCTTATAAGTATTCCAATTTATTTTTTAATCGGAGCAAGGTCACGCCCACCTTCCATATATCCAATATTTACAGAGTGAATACTGGTAATAATTCCACCAAAATTTGTGATTGTAGTTAAATATAGATTATTTATGCCAATTTTTATTTGAATCGGAACAAGAACACCCCTGAAAGAGAAAAAAGAACATATCCTGAAATGAGAAAAACGCATTTCTGGATAACATACAGTTTTTAATTTTATAAAAATAGAAAGAGGAGTCGCAGAAAATGAAAATTTTTATATTGTTGATGCTCGAGGATATGTTGAAGATAAGTTTAGGACCGAAAAGCTGACAAAATTTCCTAAAAAAATCTTGGTTTGGCAAGATTTTTTGCAGTTGCGGCCAAAGAAGCAAGTCATTTGTTACAGTACACAGTGGGGCAGAATCGAAATTTTTTGGAAATAAATCTGTAACTTCTGATCGGCTGGTTGGATTTGCATAAAATGGTATAGGTATAGGCATAGCAGAGGAGTGCATAATGTTAAGTTTGGGAGGTGGACCGAACAGACCTCTCAGGGGCGGAGCTAAAGGGGCTCAAAGTTGGGTACCTCTGACATACAAATTTTTTAATCGCTTGCCAAATTTTTGTTTCTCGTCCAATTTTTTATTGTAGGCACTGATAAGACCTACAAAAAACATGCTTGCATGTACTATTTATCACTTATAGTTTTTGAGTTATTTGAATTTTTAAGTACCTCAATTTTGTTCTTGGTCCAGTTTTTTTTCATATATATCCTAGTGTTTCCGACCGATTTTATTTATTGAAGAACAAAACTAACTATTGAATAAAAAAAGTCGATATCTTTACCGAGTGCAAAAATAAACGATTTTGAATTTGAAAATTGCAAAAATTACGACTTTTTGTGTTTTTTTTACCTTTTTTCTGTAAAATCAAATTTTCTTTAACAACATATAATTTTTTAATTTTCTTTTTTAAAGTCAGAGAAGACTTTAAAATAAAAACCAAGCCCAATAGCTCAAGTGGTCAAGGTACACACCCACCCGAATTCGACCTATTTTATATGAAAGTTTTGACTTTAGTCTATATTTTCTCAAATCCCAAAGCACGAATCGGCAAACGGAATGCAGTTTAAGAATTTGTAATATGTTGTTAAAAGTTTTCAATCAAAATCTAAAAGATATTGTTTTCAATCTTTTTCTGTATAACGAAGAATTATGACAGCTATCTAATGTAATTTAGATGAAAAAAAAAAATCGAGCTTATACTTTTTCTGATTTTTGCAATATTTTTGTAAAAAAGAGTTTTTTTTTTTTTGAGAAACTATAAATATTTTATCTGTAATAAAATTTTTGTTATTAAAGATATCTTAACGAAATTTTCGGTGGATGTAGACGTTATCGTATAAAATAAGAAAGTGAAAAAAACTAAGATTTTCGTAAAAGGAATCCCACAATTCCCAAAAAAAAAAAAAAAAACGCCGAAAATCCCAAAAATGTTTTTTTCACATTTTCGGCTATAAAATCCACATTTTTCCGAAGTCCCGTAGATTTTGATTGAAAACTTTTAACAACATATCACAAATTCTTAAACTGCATTCCGTTTGCCGATTCGTGCTTAGGTTTGAGAAAATATAGACTAAAGTCAAAACTTTCATATAAAATGGGTCGAATTCGGGAGGGTGTGTATCTTGACCATTTGAGTTATAGGACTTGCTTTTTATTTTAAGGTATTCTCTGTGAAGATACCTTTCAGAAAAGTATAAAAATTCAAATAACTCAAAAATTATAAGAGATAAATAGGACATGCAAGCATGTTTTTTGGTAGGTCTTATCAGTGCCTACAATAATGTAAAAAAATATTTGAAACTGGACGAGAAACAAAAGTTTGGCAAACGATTAAAAAATTTTTATGTCAGAGATACCCAACTTTGAGCCCCTTTAGCTCCGCCACTGAGGGGTATGTATGGTCCTCCTTCCAAAATTAACATTGTACACTCCTCTGCTACGCATATACCAAATTTCATGCAAAACCAACCAGCCGATCAGAAGATACAGATTTATTTCCAAAAAATTTCGATTCTGCCCCACTGTGCAGTGGGCTCTATAAATACCGAAAAATACATCAAAGAATGTTCGCAAAAAAAATCTTGTGGTACCAAAGCAATAACATAGTTTTTATACTGAGGTCAATCCTCTAAATTGTCTGGAGCTAAGACCAGTGAAGAGATATTGGGCTTTTGTGAAAAGAGAATCAAAGAGATCGCCAAAATATCGAAGATTTCAAAAGGAGATGGGCAGACGGTTCCAAAAAAGTGACTGATCTCTAATGGAAGGGTTACCAAAAAAGGTCTACAAGTTCATAAGTAGTGGTAATCTGTAGTATAATATCAATTAAATAAAAAAATGAAAACTCTAAGATCAACCGTTTCTAAATTATTGAATTGTATATATGTTAAGATTTTTTCGATCGCACTCCTTATATACAAAGTTTTGAAAAAATCGGAGCAAGAACACGCCCACATCCCATATATTCTGAAATGTGAAAATGCATTTTCATCTAAAATATTGGCCAAAACAGTACCAAAATTTACGATAGCCATGGGAAGTAGGCTTTTTATGGGTCAGACAATATTTTATTTAATAGGAGCAAGGGCATACATACCTCCCCCAATCCCTATCATTTTTAAATATTATTTTAATTTCTGCACCCACATTTTATGTTTTTTGTACAACACATTTTTCTTTATTTTCAATTTTTTTTTATTTTAAATTAAAATATTTTCTTATGATAGTCACAATTCTTATGACTGCCTACTAGGGTATCCAAATTGTTCGATTTTTTCATTGTTCGAATAAAACGAATAATTTGAATAAGCCCTTTTCATTTATTCGAATTATTCCATCACGCATTTAAAATTATTCGAATTATTCGAATAATTCAAAATATAAAATGAAAATTTTGAATTTTTATAAATTTTCAAATATTTTATTGTAAGAGAAAAACTAAAACAACTTAACAGTTAACAATTCATTGTAAAATATATACACAAAAACAAAAAGTCTAAATAACAAATATTGGAAGCGATTTCTTTTATTTTTAATAGTTCATAATAGTTTTTAGAATTATAACTTCTTGCTGTAACGTTTATGTATTTATAAAAATATTATATTTATCTGACCACTCATCTACTGTTATTGAAAGGCGACCTTTAATTTAAATAATTTGTCGAATTTCCGTAATAATATCACTTTTCTTTTCAGAATAAAAATTTCCAATATAATTCCATATTGTGGTTCTACGTGATGTCATTCTTAAATTTCTAGAATTAAATCATTTAATTATAACTTATAATTTCTTAAAAGATCATACTGACATATTATCTTCTGCTACACTTCTGCATATAATTTCTTCAAGGGAATGTAGAGTTTGGTTTTTAATAAATTGCAACATTGGACCGATTGAAACTGTTGATGTTGTTTGTAGCTCTTCTTCATGATTTTCTATTTTAATATTGTGGGAAGTACGGAGATGATAATTACCGCTTTTGATAAAGTATTTCCATACAAAGCTCATTGTAAACAAGCCGATTATTAACCGATTTTGCCCATTTTCAATCCCAAACAAACATTTGTGCCAAATTTCGTCCCCCTGCGTTGTCCCGTTCGAGCCCTATCCTGCTTTCAACAGACGGACAGACGGACGGACATAGCTAGATCGACTCAGAATCTAACTAGGACCCAGAAAATATATACTTTGTGGGGTCTTAGATGATTCCTTCGACATGTTACACACGGAATGACAAAATCAATATACCCCCCCCAAAAATTATTTTTGTGGAAAAAATATTTCTTAATAGTCGCTCTTCGGCCGGGATGTCCAAAAGCGGCTTCGCTAACGTAATTCTTCCTTTTTACCCAACTTTTTTTATAAGAGTCATTCCATTTAAAACCAACCAGCTGATTTTCTCACCTCTTCCGAATTTGATAATATTTGGTACAATTATTAGTTTCTTGTCCAAACTAAGACTTATTCAAAATTTCAGATAATTCCATCAAGTGGTTCGCGAAATATCGCGGTTGGAAAGTGTAAAATAGTTCAAAATGCGTACAAAGTTGCATACACAAAATTACAAATATCTTTCGAAGTATTTATTATATAAGATTTATTGAGATGTCATATTAAAGGTATCAAAATTACCTTTAATATGATATATAATATGATTTTTTTCTCAACATCAAAATGGTCCATATCTCGCGATTTTTCATTCGCAGGCAAATATCTCGAAAAGTGGTCTTTTTAAAAATTTAAAAAAATAATATATGTTAATGGTTAAAATGTTTTCTATAAGCGTGGTAAGTGGCATTCTGGGACTATTACAATAAATGTCATAATAAATACGAAATATTTGTTGCAACTGATATTGTTTTGTTTGTAATAAAATTGAAAAATCGCAAATTTTTTTCCAAAAATCATCCGAATTTAATGAAATTCGGTAAGAATATTAATATTGATGTTGGTAACGCAAATGTCTAGTTTAAGTTTGATAACCGCAATATTTCGCGATTTGTAATATCTCAAAAATGAGAAAAATTGTGGTTTTAAAAATACAAATATCTTCCAAAATATTTACGTTACAACGTTCATTAAAGTAAATATTTAAAGCTAAGGAGTGCTCTCTGTAAGTATCGTGCTGGAACTATAAATAGCTTCTGAATTATTGCAAAAAATATAACGCAATGTAAAAAAAAAAAAATAAATATTTTGAAAGAAATTTCAAGCATTAATTTGTTCACTTTATTAGGCGCGACTTTTTCCAATAACTCATAAACTATTTAAAGTCTCCTCACGATACTAACAGGGAGCATTTAGAATGGTTCCATCCTCTACATATATATTTTTCACGAATTTAAAAACACCACTTTTTTAAATACGCGACCGCGAAATTTAATTCGCGAATTTTCCGCCAAAAAAAATCAACATGAAAACATGTTTCAGATATGGACCATTTTGATGTTGAGAAAAAAATCATATTATATATTATATTAAAGGTAATTTTGATACCTTTAATATGACATCTCAATAAATCTTATATAATAAATACTTCGAAAGATATTTGTAATTTTGTGTATGCAAAAATTGTAATTTTTCGTGTTGGTTTTAAATGGAATGACTCATAAAGAAAATTTTCTTGATATGAGTTTCTTATATGCCGTTTATATCAAAACGAAAACCAGTTGGTTTTAAAAAACTGAATTTATAAAACCAAATCGTTTACATACCTTTTTCCCCCTATGTGATTTTTACTGACACATTTATTTCTTTATATATTTTTATTTATATCAAATTAAGTCTATTCTTGTTGTTTAAAATATTTTAAATAATAATTTAAAAATAATGTTTACACAAAAATTACAAAACAAATAAAATAATTAAAGAAATTTGACAATTTGATTTTTTTCATCATATTCAAAAGCTTACTTTTATGAAATCAATTGAACAGGCTGTTTCATAAATAATTATTTTAGTAGTTTTTATTTGGTTTTCAACAAAAACTAGATGAAAATGGTTTTTGATTTGTATGGAAAAACTAAAGAAATTTATGTAGTTTTTCAATCAAAAACCGAATAAAGCCAAAAACTACTAGTTTTTGTAAATATAATATATGTAAAACATACTAGTGTATTCGCTTTATTAATTGGGAGGTATTAGATGTGTCCAAACAAAAAAGCACGACCTAATGGAAAAAAACTGAAAGCAGATTTGCGTTTGGCATATAGAATTCCATCTAGTCCACATATTTTTTTTGCCGACCAGTGTTTAAACCATTTGTGTGAAATTTCGCTTTTGATTCCTTATCTTGGCTGGTTGGGAACTGAAGATCTATTTTAAAATTTCTTTTAAATGGATATAAGCCCCTTTTGGTTGTCTTTTCAAATTCGAATAATTGATTATTTAACTGTTTTAATTTATTGAATAACCTTATTCAATTATTTTTACACCATATTGATGTAAAAAATAATTTATTTATTTCCAATGCCTTAATTATTATTTTTGTTGTTCTGATTTTATTTTTTTAATGCGAAAAATCAGTCTTCTTTGTTATTATTTTTTTATCATAAAATTCTATTAAGGTTATAAATCAATTACACATGCATAACTTGCATTGACACTCCTTCCCAACAAACCAAATGATATCGTAATGATATCATTACGATATCATTTCGGTGATATAGAAGCCCGAGAATGATATCATTTATAATTCTAAAATGATATAGGTTGCTTTCTAAAAGGTACACTCGAAAATGATATCATAATTTTTGAAAATAACGATAT